>JBBJLR010000001.1:13728073-13739094 GCA_037577145.1 Brachypetersius gabonensis | reverse complement strand
TGTGTGTTGTCTATGTGTATGGTGTGTGTGTGTGTGTGTGTGTGTGTGTGTGTGTGTGTGTGTGTGTGTGTGTGTGTGTGTGTGTGTACGCATGTTGTGTGTCACAGTTAGGTAACACCCTTTAATTCAAGCGTAGGGAATTATCTATTTATTATAGGCGTTGTTATAATAATGATGTTAACAGTTAATATTGTCATTATTATTTTAATTATTATGGTGTTTATGCACACCTTGCATCAATAACTACCATTTGGTATTATTAGTAGCAGTAGTAGTCTTTTGCATCACTGCATTGATTTTTACATCATCAGTTGAGGTAGGACTGATGACTTTCTCACTTGTGTTTTTCATAGATCATGAGTACATTTCTCGGTTTTCTTGGTTCCCTTTTTTGCGTTTAAATTAATTCTGCTCTGTTAGATCAGCCTCTATATTGCTTTACCGTTGCTCACACACCACTGTGCGGCTTTTGCATTTCTTTCTTGACCAAAAGCATCCAAAAAGACAAGAACGAAGCCTTACTTCAATTTCTTGGCTCGCTTTATCTGTGAGTGTTTCGTATTGCTTTGGCTTCTCCATGTATGTATACATGTGTATATGTGTGTACAATTTCATTCAATTTGATTTATGATCCTGGGTGCACAATTCAGTATTTTCTTTTGGCTCTGAGCAAAATTTTAATGATTTGAAACATGAAGATTGTAACCATGTTCCTGCACAACATACTAGTGTGCTGGCTGTTTACAGACTTTTGTGTTGGAACAGTGGAGTTGCAACATATATTATACTTAATGGAACGGTCCTTCATGGTGTGTATACTAGTGGTTTACCAATCCAATATTTAGTATCATTGTTGGTCTGGTACAGGCCAAACTCACTAGATGGGATGTCAGAAACTATCATGTAACTTTGAGCAACATACTGTAAAGAGAGATACATAAATGCGGACAAACACACACAGATGAGCAGCAGGGCTGTGTCTCAGTGGCTCCCTGCATAGTGCACTATAAAGGAATTAAACTATAGGCTCCTGTACTCTAATACAGTCTCCTGTACAACATGTGTAAGAAAGAGCCACTAGGTGATTCAGCCATGTGTGCAGAATTCCGTAATGAACCTCTTCTGCACTATTTGATTGCAAAAACATGAATTTTATAACCTACACAGCGCCCTCTAGAGGAAACAGGTATCATTTTGGATTTAAAGTGCCTCCAGATGAATAAATGATTTATAGCTTAGTTGTTTGTGAATAAAGGACAGTATTGGATTGGTACTCGAGGTTGCATTATCAGCATAGGAATCAAACATGAAAAAAAGTGGCATAAGCGTGTTATCATTTGGTTATTTTTACTGGCGTTTTTTTACTTTACTTGTATTTACTTGTATTGTGATTCCATAGTCCTTATTTCAACAAAGTCTACTTTTACACAAGTGTAGGTTTAGGCTGCTCTACCCACTTCTGGTGTGTGCTGTGTGCGCTCTTTTGAAGCAGGTGGGCGGTTGTTTTTCCTTGTAATTGTTGTGGGAACTGAATAGTGGGAAAGCTCCACTTCCCCCCCATTTAGATCTCATCTGTCCGTTAGTCATTTCTGAGAGAGGAGGGGGAGGGGAACCCAGACCGCAGGTGACTCTCTCCACCTCTGCCCACATTCGGCCTGGGTTAGTTGGCATGGCGACTGCTGCGACGAGGCGCCAGGGAGCGTTTTAGAAGGGAGGCAGAGGGGAAGGGGTGGGTTTTACCGATTTAGGGCAAGGGTGTCAAAGGCCATGAGGAGCTGGCAGGTTTAAACAGCCTCAGATCTGCACCACTGCCCCTAGTTCCAGCCTGTCAAACGCATGTATGCTAGTGTGTGTCTGTGTACACATGCGTGCGTGTGTTTGTGAGCGTTAACTCCCCTGAGCGGAGAGGCTCAAAGGATGTGCAGTTTGCATTTCAGCAAGCCACTCATGCTTGGCTGTCATTTGCATGGGGCTAATTGTGTTAGATACGTGACAAAAGCCCTCTGTTCTTCAGAATGGCGTGCCTGACTCATCGCGCAACTCTCCATGGGGCCACCACAACCGTCCTCAAAAGCTCGTCTCCACCATCCACTCACTCCTTTGACTGCCAGCCTTAAAACATGCATAAGGTTTGTGTTCCAAAAAAGAAATGATGCAGCAAAAGCGTCTGGGTGTTTGATTGAGGAATTTGCTGTGGCATAACGATGTGGAGTTCTGTGAGTATCTGTCATTGTGTGACGATCATTTCTAGGCCATTGTAGCAGCTCAGCAGCTACTGTAGGTACAACCTTGCGTGCAGGTCTGAGACCCAGTTTAGTGAGTTATCTGGCAAAGGGCCATATAAAGGCTCAGGTTGTCATTTTTCTCCATAACTAACAATTTAAAGTGTGCTGATGGCGCATACAAGTTCATATAGGAGTTTTATATAAGAGTTTGTTAGGAATAAGATTGTCTTCTAAATGCCCCAAATGTAAATTTGTCAGGTCTTTAGCCCACCACACAGTAGCTTCAGCAACAGGAAAGATACACAAACCTTTTGCATTTTCCTCTAAACATTTACTCCCCGTTGAATTGCAACAATATAAATGGAAACTAAGTTGCAAAAACAGCCTGTTTTAAATGCACTTTTTTTAAATTCACGTTTACACGAGAACATCTTTACATACTATATCCATCCGTTCAGTCTGCAACACTTTAATCCTGACTATCCATGCTGATGAGCCCAGACTACTTTTTGAATGAGGCACTCAGGGCAGTCAGTCAGAATGGAAATCATTTGCATATACCAGTCTTAAAAGCATAGTGCCTAAAGCCTGTTTTGATACAAGAGGTTAGAAAATAGTCATGTAAAAATCTATTATGATGGTTTTAGCACATAAATAAATATGTGACCTCTTAAAAAATGGTAAATATGGGTCTTTTAGAAGTTATGCTTATAATAGTCTGAATCCCCAGCATGTCAAGGGTGATGTATAGCTGTCTTCTGTTTTTTAATTGTAGACAAGCCTGAAACAGTTTGCAAAGCCCATTGTTACGCTCAAAAAAACATTTTATAATTTATAATAAGTGTTCAAAAGACAAGAGACAGACACTTTAATTACATCACTTATCTTATCAACATACATAAAGCTTCTCAGATTGCCTTTATCTCACGGATAGTAAACGAGATTGGGGGGGGAGGGGGGGGGGGGGGCGCCAGAAAATAAACTTTTCCTCTATATAAACACCTCACATGGATTGTGTAGGCCTATAGGAAGACACTGTGAGTCAAGCGCTGAAACAATCGCATGAGCATCATCCTCCTCACCCACACACACCCTATGGTCTCGCTTGTGCATGTGCTCCGGCACCACACACACACTGGTACCATTTTTTACATGTTAAAAAAAAAAAAACACTTGCGAAACTGTTCACTCTTCCTCTTTCAGTAAATGTAGGCTGTGTTTGTACAGTATTGAACACCTGTGGAAATTATATTTACAACCTGTTTAATTGTGTGCTATATGCTTTTAAAGGCCAACATTAGAATATAAACAAACAATATTAATGCAGTAAATAGTGATTTTATGTATGCGTGTGTGTTTGCGTAATCATTTTCAGACCTCTTCTCATGGAAGCCCAGTATTACTTTGTAGTTCTCGTCAAATTTCTGGTTTGGCTCAATCAATACTTCATTAGATTAAATCAGGAGCTGCTGATGGACTTTCACAAACCCATGCAAAGGCTGGAGGCGTCAAGGTGAAATCTCCACCTCAACCTGTGTTTTTGTAACCAGCTCACAAAATGTCAAGTGTAGTTTACAAACAAATCTTTATATTATATAATGCACATTTATTCTAATGTGAACTTGTGTATTTGCTGGCAGAAAGTCCCTCACCGCTCAGATAAATGGCTTTAAACAGTTTGCACAGGAGCTTTTGCACAGTGCTGTGTATTTGCACATGTATGTTTATGTCTCTCCTAAAAGCAGACGATCGATGAGGCTGGCTGCTCGCTCGGCTCCAGTCATTCTTCCAGACATACACAGACACTCGGTGCTGGTCTTGCTGACCAGGCAGTATGCGTATACAGCCTGCTCTTAGCTGATGGCATGCAAATGCAGTGAAATAGCTGTACCCAAACTAGGAGCATCTCCACCTCCTCCTCCCCCAACTGAAACTAAGCATCTGAGCTGAACAGTGGCTGGAGTGAAACTGTGTGTTTATACAGCTAGCAGAGGAATACTCGCAGTAGTACTGTAAGTGTGTTAGGGAGGCCTCCCACGCCTTTCTGTCTCCTTAACTTTCTGACAGGAGATGTCTGCAGCTTTCGTTCATTCACTATGTTTATGCTGGCTCCGTCGTTGAAGTGGAGAATACCCCTCAACGCATTATGTTTACTCGATTCAAGCTTGTCCATCATTTCCCCTTGGTTTATAGTCCTCCAGTTTGAATACTGTGTTGTGTTCAATGTAGATTGTCTTGATGTGCATATGAAAACAGACAAGAATCTACAACATGACATTGATGCACACTGATTGAGTTAGCTTCCAAAGTATTGAGTAGTTGAGTTTTATTTTTATTTGTATGTAAATGTGTGAAGAAATAAAGTAAAAATTAAGTAATTTGTCTGACTAGCCCAAAATTCAGTACATCACTTTTTCCAATAAATGTGTTTTAATCAAAACTGGATTTTTGATCTTTACTCAAATTCATTCATTCTTAGGATTGGAGGTCTTGTCCAGAATCTGTTCCTGGTAAGGAACATATTTGGTCCTAGACTAGCTCCTCTATTCTGAGAAGCATAAATATGGGCCCTGAATCCAAAAATAGGCCAACACAAATAAAATAACATGCCCTTCATTTTTGAAGGAAATGAAAGAAAAATGAAATCTAATTGTATAGTCATTGTTGCCTTTACAAAGTTTTGGACACTTTTCTGTACAGAACGTAAATATTACAACTGGTTAGGCAGGTCGAGAACTGTCATTAAGAATTAGAAGGTGATGACAGTGACTCTTCCAACTTTGAGCTAATCCTCATCGACCATGGATTGAAAGAATGAAAATGAAGCTAATTGATGAAGCTATTGATCAAGAAAATGAAGCTACAGTTAAGAAGGCGGCTATAAAAGATATCAAAGCTCTTCCAACTCATGGACTTCCACCTCATGAAATGTCATTAATAGTTTAGGGCACAGGTGTCAAACTCCAGTCCTGAAGGGCCGTGGTCCAGCATGTTTTGGGGATTTCCCTGCACAGAAACACCTGGTTCACCTCACCAGTTAATTGACAGGTTTAGTGAATGTATTTGAGTAGGAGAACCCTCAAACTGTACAGGACACCGGCCTGATTGACACCCCTAGTCTATGAGAATTGCAGAAGAATGACTAAGAAAACTTGCATATGAGGTACTAGTATATTGACCGTCAATACAAGGCAAAACCACTATAAGATGTGCAAAATGGTTAAGCTGACACAGAAGTAGTTCTGTTGCACAGTGTTGGTTACGCAAACATGAGGAAACATGGTCATCGGAAACAACCCTTGCATGCAACATCATTAAAGTCAGCGTCTGAAGTATGCAAAACAGCATCTGGATAACCCAGAGGCATTTGGGAAACAAGTGCTGTGGACTGATAGCGGGAGGTCTTTGGCTGCAGTCTCTGAAGGTTTATTTTGAGTAAAGAAGGAGCCATATTTAGTGAAAAGAGCCCCTCGCGAAGCATGAGATCTGTCATACCTTGGGTTTGTGCATCAAATTCTGGAAGTAAACGTGACTATCTGTCAAGAAACTGAAGCTGAAAAGCATATACAAGAAGTCAATGACACACACTGATTACATTAGTAGGGTATCCAAATCAGGAATCAACAAAATGTGTCATTTGTCTGGCTAGCCCAATCATTTGCATCAAACTGTAGCCCATGACAGCTGCAATCAAATCGGTGAACAAAATAAGGATGATTAGCCTGATTTCAGCTCCCCAAAGTCACATTTAAATTTGCAATAAATTAAGTTGAGAAAAAAATGAATGCAGGACTAACCGGAGTCCAATGGTGGGGGATTACTATGAAAAATCTGTGTGAAATTTAATCCTGACTAAAGCACGACAAATATTTAAGGGACAATGCTTGGACTTAATTAAATGATGAGCTTAATTTTATTATCCCACGCATTTACTTTCAGTAACAGGGAGCAACGTATACAGACTCGGGTTGACTTTTTTTATCTTCTTTTTTTTTTTTAATGTGTATTCAGGTCTTGTCGGGTTCTGGCAAATATTTGAGGCTCTTGTGGAGCCCTGTTCCACACCACCTTGCTCCGGCATGTCAGTCACTGAGACACTGGAGAGTGTTGATGGAATGTGTGATGGAATTCTCTGTCGTCTGGGTGGCTTTTGGCATGGAGAGCTCCTTGGTTTTGATCTTGTGTGGGTACATGACCTTGCATTTTTGGAGGACTTGACTTGGAGGAGACATCTTTCTATAAATCATTTTCTATATACATATACTGTGTGTGTGTGTGTGTGTGTGTGTGTATATGTGTATATGTGTACATGTGTACGTGTGTGTGTGTAAATGTAGATGTGCGTATGTATATGTCTCTGTATGCGTGTTTGTATGCATGTGTGTGTGTTTGTGTGATAGAGAGTATGTATGCACATGTGCGTGAGCATGCGTGGGTGTGGGCGTGTGCTTCCTAGTGTTATTTTTGATGATGTGGTTTTCCTTAATGAAGCTGTCTCTGTAGCTATGTGGTGACAGAGCTGATGCAGAGTGACCTGCATAAAATCATCGTGTCTCCTCAGCCCCTCAGCTCCGACCATGTCAAAGTCTTTCTCTACCAGATCCTCCGAGGTAAGACATAACAAACACACACACACACACACACACACACACACACTCTCTCTCTCTCTCTCTCTCTCGCTCTCTCTCGCTCACACACACATTATAGCATGATATCATTTGTTAAATTGCCTGCATCCAACATTTTTCTTAGATTTTATTTTTTCCCTTCAGGTTTATATACCTAACCTCTTTTAAGAACCACTGAATTGAAATTGGTTGTTTTTGTTGAGACTGATATATTAAATGTCTCTATTCTAATTAGCTTCACTGTACTATTCAAACATCTTTAACATGAATATGTTCAGCAAAACTGCTATAGACTAAATAAGTGCATGTATACAAATGCATCGGTTTTGTGACATCACAAAACATTGCATTCAAAACAAGCTGTTATCATAGCTTAAGAGTTGTGCCATATTCTGCAATACTCTGTTGCACGGCTTCAGAGAATTCGGTGTTTTTATATAGTTTTTGTTCATTATTGATCTGTCACTGTACGCTTGACACTTTCCATTTATGTTTCACCCAGTGGACTTTATCCTCCTTCCTTATAATGTCCCCTGACCAGACAGATATTTCAAACACACACAAAATCATGCGCACGCACACACACACACACACATTCACTTACCTATGACCATGTCAAAGTCTTTTTCAGATTATATGAGGTGACACACACACACACACACACACACACATTTATTCCTCCGTGCCCCTAAAAGAAAATTCACGCACACATTGTGTATTACTCTTCACTTTAGAACAAAGGCCCAAACCATGTACAGCCCGAGCCCATTATTCCTCCTTCACCAATTTTTACAGTGGACACAAATTCAGATCCTTGTCGTGAAGCATGATAATTGTGATGATGTTGTTTTCTTTCGGAGGCAGTTTGGAATGCTTTACTGAGAGATATAATAGTCATTTTTTCTACACACCAAATACCTCAGCACCTAATCAGCCCACTCTTGAATTTTGCATGGTTCGTCACTTCATAGCAGTTATTGCTGCTAGATGTTTCAATTTCATAATTATAGCAGTTTTGATTGGGACGAAATTTCACTTGACTTCACAGACTGACCTGTGGCAAGGGTAGTTTCCTATGATTGCCCTGTTTAAAGTTCTTCCGTTGGACTCATATGTTTGTCTGTTAAGACTGCACGACTGTATAATTGATTTAATGCACCTGTTAGCAAAGGGTGTGTCTGAAACATCTGTGCTAAATAATTAAGGGAAGCGTCCACATACTTTTGGCCATACGTTGTGCCATTTACTCTCTAGTCAATATGGTCCACATATTGAATATAAGATGCAAAACTAGCCCGTTTTAATATTGTTTTTGTAATATACTAACCAGCATTTACATATATACACAAACTCAGCCTGCACCAGTTAAGCCCTGCCCATTCAGTTAATAAGTGTTTCAGGATGTTTTTTGTATATAGTGCAATACAGAAAATCTGAAGGATCATTTACGTACATCGGTCTTGAAATAACAAATACAGCCTGTTCTAGAGAATAAAGACAGGTTTAAAATGGTAAAAATGACAATGATGGAAACATAAAGTTCTGCAAATATCATAAGTACAAGAAAGGTGTATAAAATGGGCCCTTAAAAAAAACATTCAATTGCTTGAATGGGCGTAAACACATGAATATTTGATCGAAAATGTAATGGGTTTGGCCTAATTGGCCTGTAGGTTTTTCGAGCAGTGTGGATTGAATATTATACAATGCGTATTTAATAACAAAAAGACTTCACTGATAATTGATAATTGTCTTCTACAGGGAGTGATTTGCTGATTTCGCCGCTTTGCTTTTCTCATTGTGTCCACAGGTTTGAAGTATCTGCACTCCGCTGGCATCCTGCACAGAGACATCAAACCTGGCAACCTTCTGGTCAACAGCAACTGTGTGCTCAAGGTTAGTATAATGACTAGAGATCCTTCCCTGTCAGTTTCCATAAACCCAGACCGCCCCAAGCAAATCTCTACATTTTTCTCTGTAATTCTGTGGATATTGTTTACTGTACATAGGGCGTGTGTGTCAAGGAAGAAGACAATTTGTGCCGTTTGTCAACGGTTTACGTTGCCCTTGGGCCTCTGCTGGTGTTTGTTACCCTTTTCATACACACACAGTGTGTCTGACTCTCAAGGCTAAATGCATAATAGTGGTGTGTACAAGGCCTCAGTAACTCAGCTCTCATCGGGGGGGCGGTGCAGAAACCTTCATATCTGTCAGATCATGCCCATTCCGCTGTGCATACACATGTACACTGATATACACACACACACACACACACACACACACACACACGTCCGTGTCTTTGGGTTTGTGGGGTCAGGGCCCCGTTGGAGTTGATCCATGTGCTCAAGTCCCGGCATAAATCTTCATTCGGGAGCCCACAGACAGAGCTTCACAGCAAGTGTATGTGTGTGTGCGTGTGTGTGCGCTCTCTCTCTCTCTCTCTCTCTCTCTCTCTCTCTCTCTCTCTCTCTCTCTCTCTCTCTCTCTCTCTCTCTCTCCCTTTTGCTGACACATTTTCAGAATTAGTTACAGCTCTGTCAGTGCAGGAATGGCCAGAGGGAGATTGGTAACTCTGATCCACACATGGCATCACGTCTCCACAATAACGAAACTTTATGCTGTCTCTACGAGTTCCACATTTTACAACTTAAAGTTAACCTCCTCTACTAAAATTACAGCATTCCTTAGAAATTAGAAGCAACCCATACACAACCAATGTGCTCAACCCTTGGAAGGGGGTTTTATTGTAAGGACCCAATAACAAGTGCAGGGGAAACAAAAAAGATTAAAGAGATCTTTAAAGCTGTATGAAAATCATAAAGAGAGAGAAAAGGGTGAAGGAAAGAGAAAGGGCGAAGAGACAGAGAAAGAAACAAACTCAAAGGAAAGACAGAGTGAGAAAAAACAACAATTAGCTTATAGTAACTATATGAACTGCATAGAAACAGGTCTTTAATATTTGTCTTCCAGTTCTTCTTTTAAATTGCTGAATTAAAGTCATATATTTCCTCAGAAAAGCTAAAACCCCTTGAAAAAATGAATATTGTAATACATACTGTATTTGACCCTATTGTACACTTTTACTGAAACCCATTAATGTGCCAGAAAAAAAGTTATTATTGAGTTATTGTGTATCCACGTCTTGAGCACATCACCTTCACTTTACTGAGCGGTAAGAGCAGACCCTTCTATCTATCTATCTATCTATCTATCTATCTATCTATCTATCTATCTATCTATCTATCTATCTATCTATCTATCTATTTATCTGTCTATCTGTCTGTCTGTCTGTCTGTCTGTCTGCCTGCCTGCCTGCCTGCCTGTCTGTCTGTGTGTCTGTCTGTCACACACTACTGAGCAGTGAAAGCTGTTATTCAGGCCCTTCTCTTCAGTTATTTGCTCACTTTCAGTAAACTCCTGTTTGTTTAGTGAAGGACAGTCATTCTGTGTGCTGATTTACAGAGTCACTGTCACATCGTCCCTCAGGGCAGCTCTTAGTGTTTGAACCCTGAGTAAATGAGGAGCTGCAGGACAGGGCTATGAGGTTGTAATGACACAGACTGCATGCAGCTTCAAAGCGCCGCTGAATGCGCTGCAGTACTGAGGAGCTGCTGCTGAGCTCCGCTCGCCTGTCTGCCCTTTCATTTCAAACAGTCATGAATTACAGCAGTCAGTTATGCACTCCATTAGTACTGGCATGAAAAGGCTTGCTGAAGGGAAATGGGCACTTCAGGTGTCCTGAAAAAGTCTGCATGGAGATTTTGCCAAAACATATGAGAGTAAAATTGATTATACTAATTCAATTCATTATTATATTTGCCTTTTTATATTGGCAACAGGGTTTTTTTTACCCCATCAAATATGAATCATCTGTTCAGCTGTCGGGCGACCACATGAATTTGTTCATGCATTGTTGTGGATGAGAGTGGTCTGAGGAATGAGTTGTAATCATTCTGTGACTGTAGTTAATGTTTTTAGTGCTTACTCTGCCAACACTTTACTTGATCCAGCATAACAGTTTCAGACCAAAACACATATTGGTTGGGTGGTATTTTGCACAGACGTTAAAACCAACATTTACAGGTTTTCTGTCGGTTTGATTCAGTTCTCAAGAATAAAGAAAAAGTTATGCAGTCAAAGTTGGAACATGGCACCAATCTTTAATTTT
>JBBJLR010000001.1:13717630-13727973 GCA_037577145.1 Brachypetersius gabonensis | reverse complement strand
TCTCTCTCTCTCTCTCTCTCTCTCTCTCTCTCTCTCTCTCTCTCTCTCTCTCTCTCTCTCTCTCTCTCTTCTCTTCTCTCTCTCTCCCCTCTCTCTCTCTCTTTCTCTCTCTTTCCTCTCTCTCTCTCTCTCTCTCTCTCTCTCTTTCTCTCTGTGCCTGTGTGTGTGTGTGCTGACTAGGTCAGGCAGCTAGAGAAATCTGCTAGAGGGGAGAAAGGGAATAGATCAAGCTCTTAGGCTTCAGACAGGGAATTATTTAGCATGCATTAGCTCATTTATCCTTTAAATCTCATTTCCGGAAAGAGAAAACATTTCCCCTACTTTTAGCAGCCTCACTCCATACCTCAGAGAAGCGCTGGTGTTCAGGTCTGGGTGGCTTCTGTGGTCTTCAATGAGTCTTTTAGTGCCTGCTTACCCACTGATGGGTCTTTATCTACAGCATCAGTGTCAGTATCTGTGTGCCTCTTGAATGCGTGCTTACTCTGGACAGATTTTCATTTAGTATGCTCATTCACTTAGCGCCTCGCTTTTCATCATTCTAGTTTGAGAGGTGATTAACGTCTTTCTCCTAAAATATCTCCATCCTTCACTCTCTGCCCCCCCCCCCCCTCCCCTGCCCCCTCCCTCTCCGTCTGCGGGGCCTGTTTCATGTGATGGGCCTCGGAGCAGTTGGCCGCGATGGAAAGCTGCTTTTTCGTGAATAATGGGGAGCCAAGCAATGTGCTACATTTATTTTCCCCACCATCTCTCTCTTCTCGCTTATTTCCTGTCACTCTGGCCACTAATTTATATTTAGCCAGTCAATGGAAAGGAAAGAAACGCTGCGAATCAGCTCGCTGAAGGGCTTTCATAAATGCTCTCTATAGACGATGTTAGGTTAACAGCGTTCGCATTGACTTGATCTGATACAGTGACGTCTTGATCGTTTGTGTGGCTGAAAATGGGCCTTGCATTCAGAGGTGTTACAGTGAATTGAAAAATTGTGATATCAGCTGTGACAATATGCATCGTGGAGAATAAGCTCTCTATTCTGTATGATTATAACTGCGCTGTTTATAGTGTTAAGCCAGTGTCAACCCAATCCATCGCCTTCCAGCTCTAGTTTCATTATTCCAGCTCTTATTTTTTAAGCACTTTAAAAATAAGCAAATACTGTATAATCTTAGTTTTTCAGTCTTACTTTCTTAAATATTATGAACAGAATTATCTATCAATCTGAATTGTGAGTCGACTATCATTACACCCCTACTTGCATCATTTTTCCATTTATTAAAGCTATCAGCATTATAAAAGTCGGCACCATGTCAGTGTTACTTCTGTGCTGCAGTCCTGAGCGGAGGAACATGCTACAGTCTGTATTACACCTGTATTGTGGTTGTATGGGAGTTAGTGAAAATAATAAACCAACCAGTGGAAGTCAATGATCAGTGTATACTAATACATTCTGTATTGATGTATACCAATTTTTGTAAATAAACAAAAGGACATCATACTAAACAAACATTCATGAAGTGTGTAGGGAATGGGAACTATGGGGGAGTAGGATAGCAAGAACAATTAAATAAATAAGAATAGCACAGAAGGTATATTTTGCAAGGTGATCGTTGCATTTTTTATATGACTGTTCAGATTTTGGCTGTTGAGACAAACATTTATTTTTCACAGTTATGTCACAGTTACCGAGAACAAGTAACCATAAATCTACACTAAGAAAATCCTAGCTAAAGCAAAATCCTAGCAGTTTTGTTTTCAGATTTAAAATACTGAGTGTAAAATTGATTATTGTAGTGGATTAACTGAGTTCTTGAGGCCTTTTATGCATGTTTCCTTTGACATAAATGACATAACTGGCAGGCATAGAAAAAGATATAGTTGTGTGACACCGATACCAGTATTGAGGGCGTATCACCCAGTGCTAAATACTAGCATTTGGATGTGAGTGAGGGGGAGTGTATAATGTATAATCCTGGTGTAGTAGAATAAATAGAACTTGTAAATCCTCCTTTTTGATTATTCTGATATTCTGGTCATCCATTCCATCATTAGTGCACACCTCATCCTGGCTTTCCATGGATTATGTAACACCTTACATAACAATGGTTTCTCACCTCAGATCTGTGACTTTGGCCTTGCGCGAGTGGAGGAACCTGACGAGTCACGTCACATGACCCAGGAGGTGGTGACGCAATACTACCGTGCCCCCGAGATCCTCATGGGCAGCCGCCATTACTCCAACGCCATCGACATCTGGTCAGTGGGCTGTATCTTCGCCGAGCTGCTGGGCCGACGCATCCTCTTCCAGGCTCAGAGCCCCATTCAACAGGTACCAGTAACATCAGACTAAACACCAGGACCTGTTTTCATTGATATGAAGGCATATAAAGGCTTTATGATTGCTTAGAATTAGCCGCCAGTCTTACTGCTCACTTTTCATCCCCTTAAAAATGTCAGTGTGTTACATTTAATTTCTACACAAATTAAATATATCATACCAGCACTTTCATTGAGATTACGTAGTCGATATCAAACGAGTATTTGGTTTTATGGGCAAAAAAGTTGGGTTAAAAAGATAAAAACCTACTATCATTGTGGATCCAAATCAGAGATCTTCTGACGGTTCCTCACTGTCTCTAATGCTGAATCACTGAGGGAGCTTTAACTCGTGGCTCTTACCATGCCGTTTATGGTTAAGGATGGCTGAACACATAGCCACATTCAATAACTAATTGTTTTTAATTAAACCACAACAAACAGTGACACCTGTAATTTGAAAATATGTACATTTGAATACAGGCCATTACTTTTTTTCAGTGTTACCATCTGCCTTTATGCGTTTATCTAAATGCCTGTTGGTAGGTGGTCTAGTGTGATCATGACACACTTTATCCAGTTAACACACATTTAATCAAGTTAATGCTTTGCTGACACACTGTCTACACTGGACGATGACCACAGTGAAAGAAAAAGTAATTGCATGGCTGTTTATCAAATATGTTTTCGAGCTAGGACCACATATGAAATTTGCCACAGTTATTGGACAACAGCATAAACATAGTCCAACACAAGTCTTAAGCACTGAAACAGTGAATGGTAGGCTGCACCAAAAAAGTCAAAATTAATTTCCTCATTTATCATACTTTCCAGAACATTGTGTTTTGAGGGCATTCTATAGTCAAGAAAAGAAATGGTGTAAATTTGAAGAACTCTTGGTTGCATATGAGCCAGACCACAGGCCAGCGTCACAATAAACTGACCTGTGGCTGCATTCTTGGCAAATACCACACAACCACGCTAATGAGTGAAAGAGAGAGGTCAGGGGTTGAGCTGAAGGCTGTTTTGTTGTAGCGGTTTTAAATCACCACTATATCGGCCCACGATTGAATTTGATCATTGATACTGAATTCACTATTTGATAATCCCACCATATTTTGGACAAAATGTGAGTGGAGCAAAATTGGTACCACTTTACAATAAGATTTCCCTTATAAAGGGTTTATAAATTATGTAGAACCAGGTTGTTAATTAGGTCATAGACAGTTTATAAGTCATTAATAACCAGTTATTAAACAGTTCATACACTTATGCAGGATTACTATGTTACCTACATCCATGCTGCCTGCATCCACAGTTGACTATGCTGGAGCTGCCAGACAGGAGGAGTGTGTGCACAGTAAACCTCAAAATTCTGATTTACTCAGATTTCAATGAACAGAATGTCAGACACAAATTACTGGTCAATTAACTTAATACATGATGTTATAACTGTAAGGCAAAACCGTTTTTTTTCTATGAACATGAACATGCTGCTGTGTGTTGCTGATTGGTGTAGGTTTAGTGTTTTGAATGCTTCATGTCACATTTTTGAGTCACGGTGCATTGCTACATGGGTGGTAGGAGCCTAGGGGATAAAACTCTTGCCTGTGAACCCAATGACCACAGAGTTGCAGGTTCAAACTCCCCACTTTCTACCATTGTGTCCTTGAGCAAGACACTTAACCCTCAGTTGCTCCAGAGGGTCTATCCCTGTAACCAATGATTGTAAATCACTCTGGATAAGGGCTTCTGCCAAATGTCTCCTTTTCCTTTACATTTCTACACACACAATGAGCTTTCTGACTGCACACTCTACATATAAGGAGGACCCTTGACTGCGGTCTTCATCCAGCAGAGTAATGAAGATTAACCATACTGTTACACAATAGTCTGATTTAAGTGTGTTTTGTCTCTGGGCTACATTTTGAAAGTGAAGTTTGTAAACAGGTGATTTGGCGAACCTGTCGGACTTTAGGTGCAAGTGCAGAGTAATGTAGCGTGTGATATCTATTTCACCTTTGTCGACACGTCTTGTGGGGAGCATTCCACAGACAGCCCTTTGACATCCCCTTTAACCCTTAAATAGTGTTTCATCAGCTGTTTGGACATTCCTTTAGTCATTAGCACCCCTGCTGTTATATGTAGCACATAGATCCACTGTCATGGGGCTGTAAACCGTTTCATGCCATTTTAAAAACAAATAGCACCATGATGTAGTATTTAAGCATTGCTGAAGTTTCAAAATGTTAAGGTTCACTGCTCAGCTCATACAGTATAGAGGTAGTAGGTTTTATTGTGTTTCACAAAAGAAGGGTTTCAGCGTGGACTGCTTTTTGAGTTAAGTACAGTATAGACCAGCAAATCAGAAAAGAGGTAATTCACATAAATCAATACTAACAGGAGCAAAACCAGCCTGTTTTTTAAGGGGTAAAAAGAGATTGGAAAATGGAAATTTAAAATTACAGTTACTTGGAAATGGTTTATTTAAATTTTTTTAAATGTATTATTGTTTCCTATGTGGCTATTATATAATGCAATTGAAAAATATATATTGTGGTATTTAGTTTGGCGGCTAAGGCCCTGAGCGCATAAATTATTATCAATAACCAATGCAAAGTACAGGTTTAGGAGTTAAGGGTTCAAATTCTCTCTCTCTCTCTGTTTCACAGTTGGACTTAATCACTGATCTGTTGGGAACTCCATCTCTGGAGGCTATGAGAACGGCGTGTGAGGGGGCAAGAGCTCACATCCTTAGAGGACCCCATAAACAGGTGAGTCTTCATCCGAGACACCCTGTTCTCTTGTAATGACTACATTTCTTTCCTGCCGGAGGCGCAGAGGTAGGGTGTAAATGTGAGGTCTTGGAAACATCAGGCCTAGCCGACAAAAACCAACACAGCAAACACACTAACGAACGCAGACGAACATACATAAAGACCTGACGAGGGACAAAGAAACACAGACGCATATGCAAACAATTATGAGGCAGGGCGAGGCAAGAGACTAGACAGAAGCCAGGGCGTGTATCTCATGTCTTTAAATGTACATCCCTGTTTACTTCTCTTGGATCTTTTCTTCACATCTTAGTTCTTCCTCCTGAGGACGCAAAGAAAAGAGTTTCAAGCAAAAGCCCCTTTTTTTCAGTCATCGCTTTCGTCACTGGTTACTAGAGTTTTCATAAGAACTATGCTTTTTACTTCTCTGAGGGACTGAATTCCTGTTTCTGGAGAACCTAGGGCTGGTGTTTCTGGTGAACTTAGAACTGAAAGACGAGGGATTATAGGATCAACCTTGAGGGTGAATCATCAGACATATAACAATGGAGTGGACTGGAAAAACAAAGTTACGACAGTGAAAACCAGAGCGCACAGAGCCTTCCTTAGAACTGCAGAAGCTGCAGCTGCGGACTAGTCTTTTATGCTTGGGTTGTGTCCTAGATAGACTACAGTGAAAATTCCTTATATTGATATCTTCAGTCCCAAGAAAGGAGTTTCATGCTTGGCCTGGTTTTTGGGCTGGTAATTGGCTGCTCCTGCTGAGTGACAGCACCTATTGACCACTCTTGTGGTTTCTTCGTGGCTCTCAGGGCCCTTCCACTTCCCTGCTAAAGGCTCCAGCTGGTCTCACTGCTGGGTTTCCTGGAGCTGAGCTCGCTCTTGCTCTCTCTGTCTCTCCGCTTCCTGCCCTCTGCCATGTTGCATCTACTGGCTGACTGATTGGCCTGCTGACGCGAGCAAGGCAGAGTTTGAGTTTTTTTTCGTGTTGTTTCTTTCTTTTTTTTTTCATCTTGACTGTAACAAATGAATTCTCACAGTTCTTTTCACCTTCCTGCAGAAGCCCTAGCGAGTGGCAGTTCCAAGAGAAAGATTCACACCGTATGCCTTTCTCCAATTCCCTTTTGTGGAAAAAAGACTTGAATTTGTGCGTTCTGTAGTGATTTGGTACACTGCATTTTTGCGGGGGGGGGTGTATGTTTGTACATATAGGAAAAAACCTCTGATCTTATAACAGATCAGTTTAATTTAATTTTGATTTGATTCCATTTAAATTGAGAATGATTGGGAAATTTTGGATTACAGCATAATTCACACATTTTAGTGTCATAATTCTGAATTGGCGCAGTGTAGCCTCCAAGGTCCAAGATTTGATTCCAGGCCGTGTAAGTTCCTCCTGGTACTCCATGTTCCTCCCACAATCATGAACAAGACATGCACTTCGGGTGAATTTGAGATGCTAAATTTCCTCTAGGTGTGAGTGTGTTTGTTTTGTGTCCATCCTGTGATGGAATGGCAGCCACAGGTTTGCCCTATGATGGCTGAGACAGGCTCCTGTGACCCTGGTTGCAAAAGATTCATAATATTATATCAATTTTAGCCCTGTTTCTCCAGAATTATAACAAAAGAAGGACAAAAACATACTGAAAACTTTCAGTATGAGTTAGTGTAACTACATTATTTGAATTTGCACCATTTGTGCCAGCCCAGTCCACACAGTGCAAAAAGCAGCATGTATATTTCAAGTCATGTCAAGAAAACGACAATAGAGAGACAAGGTCTTGCGCCACCAACATACAGAATCAATATATTATTGATTATAATGTAATCGATGGGCTTGAATTGCCGCGTTAAGATCGCTCTGGTGCATTCTTATACCCCTGCTGTGCATGTGTGAGTTTGGTTCTGGGTGTTGGCTCTGCAGTCCTGAGCAGCCGCACTGAGAAAGCGATACCCCATAGAGAACAGGAACTGCAGCGCAAGCGCTGTGGCCTTGCGCTTCCTGCCTCACATCGACCCGCCGCCCGGCCACTCGCCTTGCAGCAAACGCTTAAACATGCACACATACACTTGTACATAATACTCACCTGCTAGACCTGCTGTTTGCTATGCTTGCTAATACGAGACCTTTTGACTCCGCCCCTCCTCTCTTACCTCACACTTGGACGCTGTCACGCCCTACGGTAGGCCCACGCGCACACACACTCACACTCTCACACACACACACACACACACACACATACACACGCACGCACGCACACACACACACACACACACACACACACTATCTGACATTTGGCTGACCTTGTCACTCGACGCTCCCTCTTGTGTGTGGCTGGCAGGCTCCAGAGCAGGATGTTTTAATCACATCAATCGACTGCTGCTTCATTTACAGGGACTGGTTGTGGGGGTGGGCAGTGTTGGAGTGTTTGAAGGGGAGGGTGGTTGTGGTGGTGGTAGGAGTGTCTGGCGGAGGAGCAGCATCAGAGGCTGATGCTGAAGCTGCCCAGTCCAGTGCTCACCCATAAACACTTGAGATTTGTGGGCAGATGTCAGTATTACCAAAGGTCATGGAAGAACTTACATCAGAATACAAATTCAGATCTTAACTGCCCATCAAGATGTAATGGCCACCTTTCCTTCTCTTGAAATGTCACTGTTACTTTTCAATTAAGAAGGAAAAACATTGCTGCAACCTTGTTAACATACATTAGCTGTGTACTGTATTGGTATCGGTGCACTCTTCCCTTTGTTTGAAAAGCTGCTATTGCATAAAAAATGAAATTGATCGGTTTTTTTTTCTCCAATCTTTGAAGAAAAGTCAGAGCTGTCACATGAACAAAAGAATTATTTCCGATTGATTACATTGCTTTGTGTAGTTGACTGTGATTAATCATGTTATTTGTCTTATTTACTCAAATTTGACTCAATTTTTTTTCTGTTTTAAAACAGAGATATTTCATTACAGCTGTATGTATTCATTACTATCAATAATCCATTACAATTATTTCCATTGTGTGAAACCTGGTTCAAATGGAAAAAGTTAAAATCACATGGTGTCCACTGGGTTTCCAAATGGCACCAAGGGAGAGCACCAGCGGCTAATTGGTGTTTACATCATGCATAGTGAATGGTTCCAACTCCTCCTCAATAGTAGCCATTTATTCTTAGGCACACAGTAAGGCTGTGAACTGGAGCTTTTCGTTTTGCTTTTGCTTTTTCAGTGTCTCGTGAGCACTGAACTTCTATCATAACATATAGCATGCAAGCAGCTGAGTTTGAGCTTGTACTATTGTTATTGGCTTTAAAATAAAACAATAATGTTATATTCCAGTTAAAAGCCCCTATTCAAATTATTTTGAGCTAAAAGTAGTTTTAAACACCTAATTACTGTTGAGTATAGCAATTACATTAGTTCCAAAGTAGGGCTTGTATCAGTTGTTCCTTCAGTTTTGCAGCTTTTGGAAAGAGGTCAAGGTCATCATATGTTTAATATGTTGCCATGAGCATATTGTCTTATGTAAAAGGTCAAAAATCTCTAAACCATTGATGGTCAGTGTACAATATGTGTTGCTTTTCATATTCAAATCCAATGATCTATGTATATTCAATTTTCTTTTATTATACAATGCCTGTTCTAGCCTAGGAAAAATACACCAGAGGCTGATATATTCTTTACTCTGGTTCTCACCAATTTAAATGGAGCCTTTGTTGCTTCCTAGAGCTCTCCTGTGTAGGTCCCGAAAAAAATGATATAGAAAAGGGAGCTTGCTGACAGGTTTCCAGGAGAGCTGTCGTGTTCGCTTTGCTTTGTGTTGTATTGACAGTCCTCGTTATGTCGGGAGAGACTGGCAGTTTGGTGGAGGCAGAGCGCAGAATAGAGTTAAGGGTCTGTCTCTGAGCTGGAGCTTTAATGAATGTGGAACAAAAAAAAGAGGTTCATACCCCACACCCATGCTTCTTCTTATCTAATCCTACCTTAACGTCCCTCCTTGAAGGGGAAAGAAGCCTATTAAGATGTTTTTAGGGAAAGGATAGAGGAGGGAATGGGCAGGAGGGAAAGTAGAAGGTCATAAGAAGGACTGAAGACACAGCGGGGCGTTACCCGGACCTTTCAGCTTCAGCATAGGTTCAAGGCCTGTGTGCACCACAAAAGGCAAATGAGCAAGGGAGTGGGGTGGGGGGGAGAACCATTAAAGCAAACGAGGAGGGAAAAGAGTGAGGGATCTAAAAAGAGGCCCTGACTTTAAAGATTGAGTCAGCTGTCTTCACTGGGGACCTCATTACTCCTATTAATTTTGCAAGGCTCTCAGCATCAGTGGAGGGAGAGCAAGCTTTTAGGCTTCTCTGTAACCTCTCACTGTCGCACTGATAGAGAGGGAAAGAGAGAGAGAGGCTGAATCGGTGCCCCAGAGTTTCTCTGCCTCGTGTTCGCCTTATCTGCTGCTCTGCCTGCACCACCTGGCTTTTGTGTATGTAAAAGCTGGCAGGACAGCGAGAGACAGATGTATGTGTGAGACCATGCTGTTTTCTCTGCCTGGGCTGAGAGACAGCACGATCAGATCATGTTTCCACCTCCACACACACACACACACACACACGTGTTTGTTTTTGTACATTGTCAGGACATAAGAAAACCCCGGTGATGTGTCGATGTGTGAGTCTATGTGTGTATATGTGAGTCTACATGATGCATGAGCCACATACATAACTCTGCATAAACATTCATAGCACTGTATTCAAATGTAACTTGTCATGATGACTGATTTTGTGCTAGTTCACATCACAGTGTGTTGTGACAGCTGACACTGTAAGTATCTGTAAGTTTAGGTCAGGTGGCCACCTACTTAGGGCCTATATCAGTGACATGCATGCAGCTCTTTAGTAAAAAGATTTTACAACAGATTTTGCCGTTATAATTTTTTTTCACATAGTGTACCGTAAAAACAGATAATGGTTGCGTTATGACTGACAGTATATAATTACATTATATGCCAGAAGACTTGTATCTAATCCTAAACCTAACCTTAACTTTGAAAACAAGAAACGCCAGCTTTTGTAAGGTCGCTTTACAAAATCGGGGCCGTTTTGGTGATGAGGGTGTTTGTTTTTTGTGTTCCTGTTAATTCAGGACATTTTTCTGATGCTGACAGTATACCAAAAACGCATACACACACATATGCATATACACACACACACACACACACACACACACACACACACACACACACACACACACACACACACACACACACA
>JBBJLR010000001.1:13693502-13704746 GCA_037577145.1 Brachypetersius gabonensis | reverse complement strand
TCTCTCTCTCTCTCTCTCTCTCTCTCTCTCTCTCTCTCTCTCTCTCTCTCTCTCTCTCTCTCTCTCTCTTCCCCCCCGTTGCCTGCCCTTTCCCTCTAAAACTCTCCCTCGTTTGTCCGCCTTGCGCCCGTGTGTCGCAGTTAATTTATTTAATTTTTTAGCCGTAGTGTCAAATCATTTTATAGCTTTGTATGTTTTATTTTTTTAGATCTCGGCTGTTTTTTTAACTCTTCATTCAGTTTCAGAAGTCAGTATTTGCAGACTTGTGCGACAGCGCAGTGATACTGATGGCGAGACCACGTGTAAGACTACTGACCATGGTGGACTGGTGGTCCTGTCAGTATTTTTCAGCCCGTCTATACTGAAAGATAACGCAAAAGCATGGCGAGGCTTAAACTGCCAGGACCCAAAGCATGCGAGATTATTGGTCTCAGATAAATGGGACTAAAGGCAGGGCCACCTCAGGCCGATACACCCCACCTACCCTGTTTATGTTTGGGGTGGGGTTAGTCGGTAGAATGAGGGAACCACAATGCAGTATGGAGATCTATAGAGTTCCTACGAGACCACACTGGAATTCACTATAAGAGTGGGGTTAAAAGCATGAAGAGACGTGTCACGTATTCAGCTGCCATCATAGTACAATATGACTGAGCGCTATGATGCCAGTCGTGGCTTAAGAAAAACAACAAAAAAAAGTTCAACTAGAAGGAATATGGATGTTTGTGATTATTTATGAACCCACACAGTATACAAATGAGCCAAACCTAAAGCGAGAAGACTGAACCCGAAGACAGAAGAAGGAGACACAGGAGGCGATAAACAGCCATTCCGTGATAACGAAGATATATTCCCAAAACTTGTCCCTGAAAAGACAAGTACACCATTGTGCGAGTGAATGTGCATGTATGAACCCAAAGCATGTTTTTGGTCTGGCTGTGGCGTCGCCATAGCGATCGCTGATGTCAGTTCTCGGCCCTCCGGCCCGCCGGTTTCCTGAGGAACCCAGGGAGGGATGTAGTCTGTGAAGGGTCCGAGCAAAGGAGTAGTTTCGCTTCCATCTGTTTCACACTGTCCGTACCGCAATCTCTACGAACAGGAAAAACAAAAAAAAAATCAAAGAAAAAAAATCTCTTAAAAATGAAAAATATTTAATATATTTTTAGATGACTATTTTTATTTCTTCCTTTATGTGCTATGGCATGCTTTCTCATCATCCACTGAATATGGTATGTAAATAAGTCAGTAGGTGATAGATTTCAATGGCAAAATAAAACTACAGTGAAACAGAAGATGTGCCGTACAAAAAAAAACACACACACAAAAAAACAAAATGTTTAAAAAAAAAAACCAAATAAATAAAATCACAAGACAATACTGCTGTACAGAGGTTGAATTAGCCTGCACATTTTTTAGGGCTGTGAAGTTTGATTTTATTTTTGATTTTCTTTCTTTTTGCATATAATTGTAAATATTTTTTCTTCTTTTTTTTCAAAGTTTTGTTTTTTTTCCCCCTGCACTAAAAAAAGTGTAGATAAAGACGTAATCCAAAAACAGTATGATTATGGAAACAAACAACACATAACCAATTATGTTAATTGTGTCTTGTGTGTACTGCAGATAAACAGAGCTGTGGATATGAGTAGTCTAATGAAGTAGAACCCTTTATTATTATTATTATTATTATTATTATTATTATTTCATTTACTTTAAAGAAACACTGAACTCGTTGTGTATATGTATATAATGAATTCACATTGTTGGTCTCTACCTCTGGAGCTCAATGACTTGGTTGTTTACCTCCACACGTTTTTAATTTAATGTGGAGATTTAAAACTTGAATGTCCCTTCCAACTTTTATATTCCTATAAAAACCCTGTGCAAAAAAAAAAAAAAGACAAAAAAAATATCATTCAAAATTGCAATTGGTTGGAGGTGGACCCATCATATCCTTGTACAAAATTCCATATTCCCACGTATTCCCAACTCAGTGTTTACCGACTGTTAGATCACGCCAGTCATATTTGTCACACGAGAAGACCCACGATGATTGACACGGGTGGTCCTTTGCAAGAAAGATTCAAACCTGACGTCCAAACATGTGGCAAAGCAAAAATATTGGAGCGAGTGCGGCCTATTGAAGATAACCACGCAGAATTAAACCGAGTGTTTGCAAAAAAAAAAAAGAGAGACTAACCTGTAACTTCTGTCGGGCCGATTTGAAAAGGTACTACTCATTTTCTAAGACGTTTGAAGTTTATACTCAGAGGTAATGGTATTTGCATACATTTTATGACATATATGATTATAATAAGGAGATAGCTTTCGATGGCCTGTAAACAGAAGGGGGGGGCGATTCAAAGGGACCGGGAGGATCCTAGTTGTATTATGTGTTTAAAAATAAAAACAACAAAAAAATTAATAAAAAAAAAAAAAGGCGGCCGGTCTCTTTTCAAAGTGTAGATTTGAAGTACAGTGGTGAAGCTCATTAAATAAATGTTGACATTTATGGAAATTAAACTATTTTGCCTGTGTGTTTTGTTTTTTTAATTCACTCATTTTTGCGCTACTGTTCATATATTGAATAGCGTCCTTGATCTGACTGTGGGATATATGTCATGATGTAGTGGAAGTGTTAATTAATTTGAGGGCCTGTTCCCCTGCTTTTTACGCAGAGCCAGCACTTCTCAATACATTTCCATTCATTATGCCAAGCAGCGCTGAGGCCTCCTTCAAACTGGGAGCAAAAACCTGTCATTGATTTATTAGGCTGGCCATGAATATATCAAAACTAAATATTAGGCTGGCCATGAATATATATCAAAACATAGTTACAGTGAGACTTTTTTTATTGTTTTGCATAAATTCAATCCTGTTGTTGATCAAACTCATCACATATGGTAGGTCAATACACTGAACCCTGGTTTGATGAAGAAAGACATACAGATTACCAAAGTTTAGTAGTTAAATAATTAGGAAATAAATTGTAAAGGAAGTTTGAACAGTGTGGTGTCATATGCATAGGAGAGCATGAAAACAGCTGATTTAGTATTTTTAGTAAGGCCAGTGACCAAAAATAACCTGTGAATTCATCAAAACTAAACATAGCAACACTGAGACTTGTTATTGCTTTACATCAATTAAAGCAGGTTGAGTTTATCTGAGTGACCCCATCTAAAAATAACCTGCTGTGAAGTTATGTTACTGGAGAGTGTCCTCAGATTTTCTCTAAGAAACAGATATATTGCAAAGTATGTGACTATTTTTTATTGCTGCTAAACACACACCGTTTTTTTGACACGTTTTTTTTTATTTGCTAGTGTTTGTTTCTTGCAACTCTCTTGCTGCTCCATTTTATCTGATAAAGTTCTTCCCTGTGGTAAACAAAAATGTTCCGCGTCAGGTGTAACTTCCTCGCCTGGGAGAGTTAAAAGGCTGTTTAAATACAAGTAGCGCTACAGACAAGCTACAATAAGCATGAGTTAAGTGGGAATACTGAGGTTAAACCATTTCGTATGGTGTCACCGCGTATATCCCACTTGCAGTTTCAGCACCCACAACTTAAAACGCTGACAAGCAGGCTAAGAGTGTACTCCACCAGACCCGAAAATGGCTATGCCTGATTCCACCACTGACCTGCACTCATGCTGCACTTAAAGTCCTGGACCTTGGCATGATTATGTCATCACTGTTTTATCCTTTTCATCTGTTGAGCTCCCAGATTTACAGAGTGAATACCATACCTTCAGATGCTGAAGAGTTCTTGCGAGTGTTCCTTTATACTTTCATCTTCTATAGTCATCCCTTTGCCTGTTTAATGCACACTAATCAAATAGATTGGGCATCAAACTCAGAATCTAGTGATCAAAGTAGAAGATAAGCCAACACCAGCTACTCAAACTGTAGCCTATCCTGAGCAAAAAGTGTACCAGGAGTATTTTATACTAAAACTGAGGCAGTATACTTGAAGTTTACTTTTCATATACTGTTTACTTTTTATATATTATATACTTAAGAATAGTATAGTGAAGCATACTTGACTTATACTGATAAGTATTAAAAAAAAGTATATAACTTTTCCAAGTATATAAAATGTTCCAATTTAGTCCGAAAAAGTATTAAATTAGTATACTTTCTAGAACACTACAAGTACATGGTCAGTATACTTGCTATCCTCATGCTCAAGCATACTTAATAAAATAAACTTCAAGTACACTACTTTTTGCTAAGGGTGCAACTGCCAAGGCTACTTAACTACCAATTGTAACAAACTGCACTGTGTTGCATGGAGTATTTTGGTGAAGTTGTCAGTTTTATAATGTTATTTTACTTTGCAGCACTGTTAGAAGTCGAAAGGCATTCAATCATTCTAAGAGATTAGAAAAGGGTCAGAAGCAAGTCACCTTAGTGCAGTCAGGGCCATGTAGTCTCAGTTGTCAATCCTGTTAAAGTAAAGTACTGAACTCCTTTTCAGTGCACAAGAAAGAACTTTTAAAAACTTCACTGAGGTCCCAGAGAACCTTATTTACACACATTTCTTGGAATTCGTCACACAAGGACCAAGGTTTTGACAAGGACCATAAAACTTGTATATTAAGTTTACTAAGTATAAAGATGGACAACAGAAAAGGCTTGAGTGCTTCATGATGATATATGGCGTGCTTTAAAAACTGATATTCAATGTGGTAGTTAGGCCAGTGACCAAAAACTAGTCTGAAGCTAAAGAGGTTGAAAGTTCGTACAAATTAGACTCATTTCATCTAATACTTCACTGCTTGTAGTAAAATATAGATGTTGTGTATTTTTGTAGATATGAATTGATATAATGTTAAAGCAGTTTTGGTTCCGAAGTGTCACTAATTCATATGCATGAACTCATTAACAGTGCATCTAATTACATTGTAGCTGCTGTTGATTAATTCAGTGTTACGGCTGGATCACAGTTGAGCAGCTAATGCAAATGTTTATTAACTTGAGTAATTTGATTAATTCTTGAGTAATTTGAATAATAACACTCATTTTAAAGGAGGACCTTATTTTGTTACAAATCTTGGACTGCAGCCGACTTCCTTTCTTCCTCATGTTTGTGTTTATTTGTGGTTACGGGGCAATAAATCTGTTGGAATCTTTCCAGCAAATATTAAGAAAACTATAGAATAGAATAAAAACTATATCAACAACCAGCATTCATCAACATTAACAACAAGACAGCAGTTAATTATCTATCATTGGTTGTGGGGTGAGCAGAAGGCAACTTTTGGGGCATGGTGTTAGAGGCAGTTCCACTGTAAGTATTAAAGAACAACATACAGACATGAAAGACATCCACACTTTTTAAAATCGCTCTCTTCCTCTCTCTCTCTCTGTCACACACACAGACATACAAAATGCCCCCCCACCCCAAATACTCATTAAAAGATTCAGCAGCATCATTTTTGACTACTTTGTTGAATACGACCTTTATTTAATACTACTTTGTTGGTATACACACTCATGGGAGCATAAAGATGGGTGGTGTTCATAATCGTGGTGGGCCGTTCTGCCCCAAAATGCCAGGGCCATTTTTTGTCCCAGTCTGCTCCTGGTAGTGGGAATCCTCTTTTAGTCATTACAGAGTTACAAATCACCATTGGAATAAACAGTACAAGTACTGTGTGCGAGGCAAGGATCTTCATGAAATGGCTTTCATGGCCGAGCCGCTGCACACAAGCCTGAGATCAGTATGTGCAATGCCAGATGTCAACTGAAGGGGTGTAAAGAACACCGCCACTGAACTTTTCTGGACCATACATATACAGATCAGCAATGATGAAATCCCACGCTGTGAAGAAAATCACTGAGAATTTTGAAAGGGCCTTTTAAGCAAAGACAGTGATAAGATGAGTTCAATGAAAATCTTTCAAAGTGTTGAACATTGATGTTTTGTACCGCATGAGCTCAAAAACTTACAGGTATAAATGGGAGGGAAATGTTGGAGAAACTGTTATTCTCTTTTGTTTCACCTTATGTAACCATCCTTATGTATCCATCCACAATTTGTTTAAAAACAAGAATTGTGATTTATTGTTTGTTTGTGATTTATTTCTCTTTGGAGGGTGTTCTCTGCTGCAGGGGGAATGTGACAAAGGTCATCGTGCGCTGGCATGGGTTGATAAAATGTCCCAGAGATCCTGTAAGTTCCTGCTATTGTGGGTTCATACACTCTAGATTGATTAAAGTCAATGTTTCAGACAAACAACGATGTATGGTTGTCACGAACGCATGGAATTTATGAGACTTCGAACAACTCCTCTGTAAGACTCTGGTCTGCTGTGTAACTTGTTCCCTTGCTGTGAGAAATAAACCCCTGGTTAAATTTGACCCTGTTTCATGGTGAGCTCATTTTAAACGAGAGTATTTTGGAAATTTACTGACAGAGGCCAACTCCGTTTTATGCCTGTGCTTTTGGAATGGTAAGTCCACTAAGCTTATATAGATGTGATGGTTAGGTGTCCACATAGTTTTTCCATATTGTGTACAACAATCTAGTCTTTACACTTGGAAAAAAAATTTTTTAGTGTAATTTTGTAAATATTGCTCTACTTTTTATACATGCCAGGTTGTGGAAAGAAACAAGCGATTGATGTTTCCCAAAACCTCATACACACACACACATTGCTACTAATGCATGCACCAGCAAGTTTTATTTGCTAATGGCTGTCTCTTGTATTTTTTGCATTTGGCAAATTCTCTTGATGATAATCTATCTGTCTCTTTATGTTCTCTTATTATGAGAACATACCATGCAAAGATCAAGCACTGAAGCTAGGAGCCCCATGGTACTCCTGAAGCTAGGAGTACCCATTCTAGCCAAAGCAAAACTAACATTTTAGAAACATCTTCCACTTTAAACCATCGATTTCTCATGCCCCCATCACCCCCCTTCTCTTTCCTCTTTTTATGATCATCCAGGGGGCTATTTCTGATGCTGGTGGATACTGGGTAAAGCAGACATCACCATGGATCTTAACACGGGTAAATAATGCAAACATTTCAGAAACATCCTCCAGTTAAAAAGACCAGTATATGTAAAGAAAAGACTAATATATTTATAGAACCATGTAAAATAACTACAGCTGGATTCCAGTAGTACAGATAATTAACTTCAGATTTCACTCATATTTACATTTGATTAATTACAATTACATTACATTTTTGCTTATTTTTGTTTTAGTAAACACTGGAGTTAATGTGTCTACGTAAGCTTTACTACTGTAATCCACCCGTAAATACATCATACCATAGGACCCACTGTTATGAACAAACTCTTTGTCCTGTAGCCTCCTTTGGGTTGTCCTGCTCAGTGTGTATTTATCTGTGTTTAGTCTTAATTTAACTCCTGATAGAATGCTGAAAAGATGTGTTGGTGCCAGTAGTCACTGGGCTTTCATCACATCAATACATAGTTACACTGTTACATAACTTTACATCGTGTGAAAAGCCAAAAAAACAGACGTTAAGATTGTGTCATATCATGATGAATGCACCAATATACATTCCTGTGTAAAGGTTCAAACGAAACACCCCCACAAAAGTTCTCTGAACATCTGCCAATTTCTGCTGTTTATTGCTGCAATGCATAGAATAGGGCCTATTTTTCTGATCAGTCCCTCTGTCTGGCCTTTGGTCTGTGGGTGATATCCGAAGGACATATTTAGAGTTTACAAAATATCAGCCACTTCCATTGACTATGGTAATTTTCTTATAACAAAGTTTACTATATTACCCGAGGAGGCTAAAAGGCTGGTCAAGAAGTCGGTGGTGACATGAGACTATGGTTTATGTGTAGAAGGTGGACATAATAATCCATAAAGTTTTGTGCTGGGGGTTTGGAGCATGCACACCGTATTGGAATCAGCTCTTTGACATCTGCAATGACCATAGGCCACCACAATCTTCACTGAACCATTTCTATATTTTATTCAATTATTGGTGGGGGGAGGCGTCATCTCTTTAGCCTTTGCAAGAAGTGCAAATGCTGCTGTACCCTCTTGCCTATGGAGGTGGGGTTGATGGATGTAGCTACTCTGCTGAAACTATGAATGAATCTTCTATAGTAATTTGCAAAGCTCATAAATATATACTTCACAGACTGCGGAGTGGGCCAATCTGATATGTCCTGCACCTTGGGATGTTCCATACTGTTTTTATGTTTGTTGATGACATAACTGGGGAAGATGACTGTGCTTCTGTGAAAGACAGAGGGGGCTTCCATATGACATGACGGAGTACTCACAGTGCCCCTAGTGGTCTTACATTCGTTCCCCTGACCGATTTGAATTAAGATGTATGCATGGACTAGTTTTGTGAAAATCCTACTCCCTCAAAATGTTTCGATGCTTGGATGTGATGAGAAGTAATGTAAAACTATTCCTTATGGTAATATTATTAAGGGCTCTGTAATCTATACATGGCCTAAGTATACCGTCCTTTTTCTTAACAAAGTCTTCTAGTTTGATTTTGCTGGGAAAGAGGAAGGACAGATATACCCTAATTATAATGTCACTGTGATGTAGTCATCAAGGGCCTTTTGTTCAGATAGGGAGAGAAGATAGACAAGCTCTGTGAGGGTGAAGAAGTTAAGCCCCAGAAGATCTCCAGGAGATCTGAATATTCTGGGGGTGTTTCTACAGCTTGTTGTAGGCTAGAGTTTCTAGGGATGTGCCATGAACAGGAATATTAATACAATGACTAAAACATTATGTACCCTACCTCTGAATGCTTCCCATAGTCCAGCTTACTTGAAGCTTATGAATTTACAACCATGGGTGGCCTAAGATGGGTAGGGTCTTGGGACAGTGCATTATTAATTATTCAGTGAGTTCTTCATGAAAGATTCTAGCTCATACCTTAACAGGCAGAGGAATAGTAGAGATCTACTATTCCTTCTCCAATGAGCTGGGAATAGATGGTGTGAATTTTTAAGGAAGGGGCATATTTATCACAGGGAATACCTATGGTTTCCATAAGTACTTCGTCCATAAAGTTTAATGCTGAGCCAGAGTCTAGGAGGGCAGAACGAAAAACATTGACCATACTAGTGCAATTCCACCACAAGTTCACAGTCCAGGTGGCAATACCAAATTCCCTGTGTATTCACTGCCTGGTGTCAGGTGTGCTGGAGACATAAAGGGCAGTTTCTGAGCTGCTAATTCATATCATTCTCCTCCCTGTTTGTTCATCTTGATCTATTCACTAACATCTATTGAGCTGAAGACTTCACAATTAAGGTCCAACATTCAGGGACTTATTGTCATCAGCAGCTGTACATAATGTGATGAGGCAACCTTTTTCTATGGACCACAGTGCAACAGATAGCAACACTGTAAACCTTCAAGAGCAAGTAGTATTGCACCATTAGTATGATCGTTGCACAGGAGGCAGCACAGAACAAAGTGCAAACGATGATAGAAACAATACAATACTGTAAATAGACAATACAGCAATGTAACAATAGTGTGAATGGGTTGTAAACCAGAGACAATACAGTAAATAGACAATAGAGCAGTGTAAAAGTAAAGTGGGAAAGTGATATAAACCTTCCAGAATTAATAATATTGCCCCATACATATAGTATTGCACAAGAATAAAGTAGGAAAAGGATGTAAAGCTGAATTAAAAATATTTCACCATACATAGATTATTGCATAGGAGACAGTTAGCAGCATAGAACAACATTGAGTAAGAGTACATTTTAGCTTATCAAATCTAGTAAATGACTTGTAAGGTAAAGTGCAGGTGTAATCTGAAAGTTATTTAAGGTATAAGATGGGGTAGTTCACTGGAATGTACTTAGTTAGCCAGGGACTAGACATTTATGTGCAATCAGGGTTCTAATGGCACGCGGTATGAAACCGTGGCACAGTCTTGTAGAACCAGAGTAAAAGTTTTGAGACCATTTGCCAGATGGTAGAAAAGAGAAGAGTCCATATAACTGGTGAGAACAGGCCTTCACAATGTCTCTGGCTCTTTATAGCAGTGGGTTTGGTAAATGTCTGTCAGAAGAGTTGGAGGCGTATGTGGTTGACTTTGACTTCGATCATCATCATCATCATCATCATCATAGTATCATAGTATCATAATAATAATAACAAGAATAATAATAAAAAATAACAATAACAATAATAACAATAATAAGTATTATTATATTATTATTATACTAATAACAATTATTATTATTATTATTATTATTATTATTGTTATTATCATAATTAATTATTATTGTTATTATTGTTGTTGTTAATACAAATAATAATACTAATTATTATTATTATAATTATAGCAGTAGTAGTAGAAGTAGTTTACTCTTTGTTTTACCTTTTGAATTCTAAAAGTGACTTTTAATTTGAAACCTAACATGGCCAAACAGGAAGTTATTGCACGTTTTAAATGTAGGGTACAGGAACTGTCCTGACGCATCTGCTCACATCACATTATACTAGATCAGATCAGTCTGAAGCGCTGGTCTGTTATTTGCAGAATAAACCCATTACACTTGCGACCGGGTGGGCTGCGCTGCACTGCTGTGTCAGTGTCGATGTCATTGTGAGTGTGTGAAAGAGAGAGACAGTAGTGTGTGTGTGTGTGTGTGTGTGTGTGTGGGTGTGAGTCAGAGAGTGAGTGACTGTGTGTGGGTGTGTGTGTGGGTGTGGGTCAGAGAGTGAGTCACTGTGTGTGTGGGTGTGGGTCAGAGAGTGAGTCACTGTGGGTGTGGGTGTGTGTGTGGGTGTGTGTGTGTGTTTGAGTCAGAGAGTGAGTGACTGAGGCTGACGATGCCCCCTCTCCCCGGAGCGGAGCTGGTCCGGACCCCTGTTCAGCTGTACCGGTACCTCCTGCGCTGCTGTGCCCGTCTGCCCTCAGAAACCGCTCAGAAACACTACAGACATGCGGTGCGGCAGGTAACTCTACATTAAAGTCTATGACTCTGAATGCATTGCCATTAATGTCCCTGTTGGTCAGGCGTCCCAATACCATTTTCCATATTTTTTGTGTATGTATAAGTTCAAAAACAGAATAGGAAGCAACAAAAGATGCAATCAGAATATAAACTAAACTTGATTAAAACTATATCTATCTGTCTGTCTGTCTCTCTCTCTCTCTCTCTCTCTCTCTATATATATATATATATCTATATCTATATATATCTATCTATCTCTATATATATATATATATATATATATATATATATATATATATATATGATGT
>JBBJLR010000001.1:13656942-13671706 GCA_037577145.1 Brachypetersius gabonensis | reverse complement strand
TTTCCGTCCTAGTGACGTCCCTGTTTCACAGTAGGCATACACACAGGTTCAGACTCGTTCTCGCCCCCTACAGTGCAGTTCGGCTAGGTATACATCCGCGCTAAAATATTAAGGTGAAGGTCATCATAGCTTGCATAGTATAGACCCAGCTCCCAACCCAACTTTGTGAATAGATTAACGGCAATATTTTTTTAATCGCCCGATAAGAATGTCACGTTAATGCCGAGAACGGCCCACCACTAATTATAACTAAAGTTAGTTTTGCCTAATATGTCCCTTTTAACTTTATTTCTGTTTCTATTTCTGTCATACAGTGAACAGTCACAACCATTTAAAGGACTTTATGCTGGTGGTGTCCATAGTAATCGGTATGGGTGGCTGCTGGTTTGCGTACATTCAGAACCGTTACTCCAAGGACCACATGAAGAAGATGATGAAAGATTTGGAGGGTCTACAGAGAGCTGAGCAGAGCCTTCATGACCTGCAGCAAAAGTGAGTGCATGATCTTTCATTTGTCCCTTTGTCATTTTTATTTCATAAGATGTCATGTGTTAACCAGGGCCTACAGTTTAATATCTGTATTCATGCAGAGTATGTCTGCTTTAACTCATGCCACTTTCGATTTCTAAATCCTGGGTTCTTATAGCGATTATGTCTTAAACCCTAATGTCTTTCCCACATCATACAGCCTGGTATAAAAAGTATTTTACTTCAGTGCACAATCATATATGATTAGAAATGTATAAACAACATTTCCTTAAATTCTTTATCATGTACTGAAGTACTGTTTTGTTGGCCATGCCATAACGATTTATTAATTATTGTTACATTTTCAGGTAAAAGCTCACGTGTGAAAGGGGCTTCGGTATGTCATTTACTCACTAAGATAATGAATGCAGTCACCCAGCTCAAGCAAATTAAATCATTTTATTTAATTCCACGGAACAATGTTATTCCATGTACAATGTTATTTACCTTAAGTTAGGATGCATTTTTAGACTGGGAGTGTAGGGATCTTGTCTATCCAGATATATTGCAAAGACATGCCTGGACATACTGACTGTCTAAAAAACAACAGACTTCTCGCTCTGCTCAAACTATGATCTCTCTCTTTTACCAGGACATCAGACTCGTCTTGTGACTCAGTGTGTGGCAGCATGTTAGTGTGGATTTTGACTTTTCAAACAGATATTTCTTATGATCTGAGAGAACTGCTTTCAGTTATTCGAAGAATGTGACCAATGAAATGATGATTTTGGTCACTTTTCTCCTTTATGTGCAGCAAGCCATGTACCTGCAGTGGCAAAAAAGGATATTGCAAATCTGTTAGGTTGAATATTTCCTGAGAATGCAACTGAAATACCCTCTGTCAAATCCTTTTATAATACCAGCAGTGACCCTTAATACCACCATGTCCTGATCTGCTTATTGCACAGACAAAAAGTCTGTCACCTTTTGGAGAGACCGCAACAAGAGTAGACGGGAAGCCTGGAAAATATGTAATGGGTCAGAGTGTAGGACGCTCAACCTGTTGTTATGAAGCAGCAGCCAATGACATTTTCCATTGCTTGCCTGGTTTATGAAACTAAAAAGAAATATACATATTGTAATCTAGTCTCTGTAACCTAAGCCGATATTAATTTAATGTTTAATTTTGCTGTTTTTTGCAAATATGAATAGAAATACACCTTCCAATTCATTTACATTCTGTTGTTACTATGATTAAACATCACTAGGGGTGCAGAAAGACCAAACCTCTCCTTTACCAGTGCTGATCTATTCAGTATTTGCTATAAATTTGAAATATACTGTAGTGTAGCAAATTTCACAGTTTATTTCACTTTTATTTACAATGATTGTACTGTTGCAGACAGTTCTCAGCTATTACAAATACACAGATATTAATGTCAGTATTTTTAGTTTTGGATATGGCGCTGCTAAAGGACCATTTCAATCCACTGTGCCCTCTTTAACTACACAGTGACTGTGTATTTAATTTTTTTTGTCTATTCCTAAACCATTGTAACAGCCCTTTACACTTATATGACCAAGAACTCCCAGAACATTTTTGTCTAAAAGTGAGAAACCTGAGTTGTAAATGTGGTAAGCAACCTTCCTCCAGTCACAAAACCCATTCATATGTGTTCACCGGAGATGCCTTAAAAACACAGGGACATAGCAGGTACAAGATACAAGCTAGACTTGTGACATCTAATACTGTGTTTTTAACTGTAATGATGTCTGCTGCTAATAACCAAAATGTCCTTCCCTAATTTAAAGCTTCTTTAATGAAGTGTTTAAAGGTTAACTAGTCAGATAGTTGCAAAAAATGAGGTATTCTAGCTAAGAGAAAGCCAATTCTGATCAGGACATGTTGACCTAAAAAGCATCAAGCTATCTCATATATACAGGGTAAGTTACCAAATGTACCATTTTAAACATTTGTTACAGACGCTAAGCCTTTTTAATTGCAAGAAAGGGATGAAATGGACCCTTTAATATCTGAATTGCTATACGTATCAGGAAAATCGCAATACTGATATCTTGTCCACATAATGCTGCTCTACATTATAAATGAAGTAACATATATAAAAGGATAATGTGTGTCTTCCATGGTAATTTCGGCTTTGAATTGGGGTGGGAAAGGTTGATGTTTGTAGCCATACAGATTACAGCAGATGCTGTGAAATGTACCACTAAAAATGTAGGTCCCAGCTGTGTGGTTGTACAGGAACTAAGTGGCTTTTGTGGGCAAAGTTGTGAGAACATTTTGGTATTAAAGGTAAATAGAAGCAGTCTAATCTGCTTCTCTTTACCTTTTTTTTGTTTTTGTTTTACATGACGTCTACATGACATCTTTTTATTTATTTTTATTGGTTTGTTTGAAAACTGGATGGCTCGGTTAGGACCCTAGTACATAGCATCTGGCATGTTGGAGTATAAAGATACAGCCACAACTGGAAAGAACATGAGTTCTGTGTAGACTACAGCGACACATTCATTTAATTTTTCCCTAGCAAATGTACCCATCGTGATTGCTCATATGCAATGTCACCATAACCTGACTCAACTTCTGCAGTTTCCTGTGTAGGTGTACTGACGTAGTCTCTCGCACACAAGCGCACACACCCGCATACACTCAGCCTTTAGTGGCCATTTACTACCATAGAGAAGGATTGCTCTGTCATAGTACCATGCTTGCCTGATGTGGGCTTGAAGAATATATGACCTTCAATTTTATATCCAGGATATTTTTCTCTCCAGAGACTTTTCTGTTGCCATAGCAGCTTCTTTTTAGATGAACAGGCAGGTGCTTATAATGAAACGCCAAAGTCTTGCATAGGGTTGGGAATCATGTTGAGTCAAAAGATGTTTCAACATAAAGCTGATCTTCCTTAAATTAATGGCATTTAGTCACATTGCTGCCTGCTATAGGAACAAACCACCCATCTGTATCAGATCTGCAGCTTTTTAAAAGTTTAAGAGCTTTAACATTCTCCTCTGCTGTTTTTTTTATTTTTTTATTTTAGCACTTCCATTGCACTTTTAATATTCTTTTAGTGATTTTCTACGTGTTCTTTTATTTCTTCTATTGTTTTATTTTATTCAATTTTTATTCTTTTCCTGTAAAGCACATAGACCTTTGTGTATGGTGATGGGCAGTATAAATAAACTTGACTTGATCATTTTACAGGCATTGCAAGTAGCCCTGTTTTTCTAATTCTTTGTAAACTCAGGCCACAGTTTCCTTCTCTCCTTCCGTGACCCTTCTCCTTAAAAGTTTCCAGCTGTCTTATGGGGTCATGGGGAATGACTTACGCTGATGCGGCTATACACTTCTCGTTTTGGGACCCTTCCAAGCCTATCATAGCTTGTTTTTTTTTTTTTATTGAACCATAAGGCACACATTCCTCTAGAATCAGTAGTAATGTGGTGTTAAGTTAACTATTATTAATGGAAATGAGGGATAAATATAAGTATATTAAAAACTCACAGCACAACATTTTATGTAGATAGATAACTTTAAATCCAAGTAAAATTTTACAGAAATGAGTAATGTTTGTGCTTTTTTCAGTGTAAAGTACTGTATGCATGTCTTGAGATCTCTGAGTCTCTCTTGTCATTTGTGTGGTATGTGCCATCTGTGCCGGAGGCAGAAAGAAAGATAAGCCAGTGTGTCATAACCGGGCGAGCTAATCTTAATGAATCTGGGCATCATTAATGTCATTGTCATGTTAGGACTGAGGGCAGTTTCAGTTTCAGACAGAGTCTGTTGCATTCACCAAGATCATTTTGACTCTACCTTAACTAAATTTTATTGCGCTGCAGCTAATTGTTCAGGTGAGGCATTCATCTGGAGGTCAAGGCCATTTAGAAGAAGAGAAAATGAGTGCGGAGAGCAGAGGAGGTATATGGACTGTATTAATCCTCTCAATAAATGTGATTTGTGTTCCCCTTTTTTTTGTGGCTTTTGTATGACGAATTGAAGTATGCAACATCATAGTAGGCCCATTATATTAGTAATCCAACTAATTATTTGAAGTTTATAAAAATATTAAGAATTTAAAACATTTATAAAAGTAAGAATATTACAATTGTGGTTTATATTGAGATACTAAAGCACAACTTTAAATATTGTGATTTTTGTAATGCCAGATGCTCTAATAAACTGAAAATGGAAACATTGACATATTAATGTAAGGCACGTATTCATCCATTTCTTGTGTTTTCTGTGTTGGAAAGGCATAGAATCAAGAATCATTAACATAGCATCAATTTGTGTGGTTTTTGTAACATGCCTAATAAAAACATTTAGCTAGAAGAAGATAGTCATTACACCAGACAAGCTTTCCAACTTCCTTTATCCAATCGTTATTTATTCAGTGCAGTGCAACTGAGTTCATATATTATTGCGAAACATATGAGACTAATACTTGTTGAGACTGTGGCACTCTAAGAAATGCACTGTTTGAAGGTTTAGGTCTGTAGAACTCATTAGCTGAGCTACTGAAAGAGCTGCTACTGACAGGTTGTAGGAGACTTCAGAACACATTGCACAATGTGACATTGATGATTGTGTAAATCCCAATGCAAGTCCAGTATGTATAAAAAGCTAAATACTCATTACTATATTTTTTTCAAATCTTAAGACTCAGGATTCTCTGTACCATCCACAGTAATGCAAGTTCGACTGGTAGTGAAATGTGTCCCATGAGACTGTGCAATATAATTTTAGAATACGTTTTGATAAACTTTGAAATATGAAAAGGCTAAAAGAAACCCTGTTCAGTCCCTGGTCCCTCAGCTTGGTGCACAGTCTGTGGGAGACTGTAGTAGTGAAAACTGTTGTCAATCTCACATAGTTCCCAAGCTTATCCACATGGGTGATGGTGGTGTACAGGATGTGGTAACGGGGTGTCATCTATTGATCTTTTGGGGCGGTAGGCAAACTATTGTTGTTCCTACTCACTCTTTCAAGGCACGTCGTCTGGCCCTGCCATCCCTACACACAAGGCAAACTTAGTCCAGACTCATTTCATTTGTAGCTCCCCACTGTTTGAATAAGCTGCCTAGGGTGACCAGAGCAGCAGAATCCCTCTCGATCTTCAAGAACCTTTTGAAGACTCCTCTATTCAGAGCCTCTCCTAAGGAACTATCTCTTGTAAATCACACTTGCTCCTCTTATTTTCATCTTCTTGCACTGCTCCCCTCTTAAATATCTGACGATAGAACACTCTTCTGGCCCTCTCACTGTCCTGAAACTTGAGTGTTTCCTCAAACTGCAGCATCTGCCAAATTAATGTAATGCAATGAGTCGCTCACTTTTATAACTACTCATGTTAGTGGGTTATCGTTCAGGCACATGGTCTTATTGTTCTTTGATGCCAGGACAATGGTAGATATTTTAAAGCATGTAGGCACCTCAAAACAGGCTTTCCTGAGGTTGACTTGCCCTGTAATGGTGATATCAGTCTTAAGCTGGTGAAGACCATTCGGAAAATCATCCATTCTCCAGTAAATAAAGACCGTGGTTGCTGTGTGTGATGATTACATGCTTGATGAATGATTCCCTGGCATCTAAAATAGCAGCAATGATTTACTCTTCACATACTTTGGCACAAAATATCATATACAGATTTTAACCATGGTCTTGATGTATTACTTTTATAATCTGCTAATCTTCTAATCGGTTTTTAACTTATTCACAATTCATTTTTGCCATTTTTGGGAGCACCATTTGGTGGGCCACATGCAACAGCCCCGGACTGTCGCAGCTTACAGGCTTGTAAAAGCTGCTCTGATTTGTAATGCATCTGTTGAAAAAGACCCTGTAGATTCAATTTTTTGTCAAACATGGGTGCTTATTATATATTTCGTAGACGAGTGATTTAGGATCATCCCACATTCATATTTTGCTCAAAACTGAAATACTTGTCTGAAGTTAGCTTTTAAAGAGCACATGCACAAATTGTTACTGTTAGCTTTTAAAGAGCACATGCACAAATTGTTACTGTAAGTTCTTAATGTTTTCTTTTTAAATTGTTTTCACAGATCTTCATTATCATTTAATGTTTTATAAAACCAGTTTTTGTTGTATTTTGTTGCCAGTTCTACCTTACCTTGTATAGTAACTACATCAGTCTCTGTTATCCTGGTAAAACGTAACTGACGATAACAGTGGGTAAAGTGAATTACTGCTGGGCTGAACTCAGGTTTCGTGTCGGGAAAACGTGTAGAATTGTAATTCCTCAGACCATTGTGGCTGCAGATTGTGTTCAAATGAATGGCTACGATTCAATCACTTAATCATCAGATATGGTTAAAGTTTGTAATCATGCCTGTGTACCAACACTTTGGTAGTGTGTGTTTGTGTGTGTATGTTTAGTGGACAGTGAATGGCAAAGGTCAGAGTCTGGTGTATTAGTTGTTCAGATGGTTAAGATGTTCCATCTTCCTTCTCTCCTTGGATCATCTTACAGTAGCCCTTCAGCACTTTTGTACTTTGTTTTCTCGCCCTCTTTATGCCTCTGGAGCTTCTTACTGCCCCCTGCTGGATAAATTATTTTACTGCTTTGCTGCAGATTGAGAGCCTAGTTCTTGGACATCAAATTTGAGTTAAGTAAATGTCCTGTAATTAGTATGATATTGTGCTAACAAGATTTACACTGAGCTGTGAACTAAAGCTGTCATTACCTTCAATCTAGAAAGAAAAACAAATTCTACATCATTTGGCAGACACTTTTTTCAAAATTGACTTCCCTTCCCTAGCTACAGAGGGCAGTCTCCCTGGAGCAACTTAGGGTTAAGGGTCTGGCTCAGGAACCCAGTGGAGGTGTGCCCATGACCTCTTTCCTGACCGGAGATGGGCTTAATCTTGGGGCCTGAAACCAGCCCCATCTGTTTTATTATACTTTTATTATATACTCCCAATAGAATTCATTTTCTTCTTTGGTATAGAGCCTCCAAAGTTGCACTTGTTTTGTTGTTGACTTTGTGTAGATGGTATAGACTGGTTAGGCACAAGTCTGAAAATGAGAGCCTTTGAAAGAAGAGAACTGTTCAAGACTACATTTAAAAAATACAAGTCGGGAACTTTCACAGGATTTTCACAGTACTCTATATAATTTATTTTATTTGATCTGAAAGACAACAGAAATTTACGTTTGATTTTAATATTCCTAGACAGCCTTCATGACATTTTTCCTTTTAATTCTTGCTTTTAGATTGTGCTTACTGTTGCCGAAGGCAGTAAACAATTTCTTTACGGTATACTGGGCTGTTAAAAATTAATGATGTGCATGACAGGAAAAAAATTTGAACATGTCCTGCCCCAGAAGTGGCGAGATCTTATAACAACCTTCTTCCTGTGAACTCAACCACGCTGAGGTGAGACTGTGGAACTTTTAACAGCAGAAACTTGTCAAGGCTGCACTAATGATTAACCTACAAACTGTCTTGTTGGCTTATTGAGTCCCTGTTAAATAACTATGTTAAAATAGGCTTAAATCAGTCTAAAATAGATGTACCTGTAATAAAAAAAAATACAGAATTTTTTGTTTCCCTTAATTATTGGGAAATTATTATTTTATCACTATTTATTTGGGTCACACATACATGACTTTCAACCAAGGCATGCTAAATTAATGTCAGGCAAACAAAGGCCAGTCCCATGAGGGAGTTTCATCTCTGGCTTTATATAGGCATGGCTGAGGCATTCAGGTCCAGCATGGGTGTGCTTGCTGTTGCCAAGGAAAATCGTTAATCCTGTCATAGCTTTGAGAGACCATGTCTGTTGACATGCTCTGCTTCCTCTGACTACCGTGACTTCAAGTTATTTTGAACCCGCACCTCGATTTCGCAGCTTCTCAAGTCCTCTGGCTCCAGTTACTTATGAACATGCATCCTGTTCCGGCCTTGAGCACAGTGTGCCTAATTAGTGAATGGGATAGATATCTATCGCTCTTAGATATTTGGTGATTTATTGTTAAAGGATTGGAAAAGTAAAACATATATGAATAAAAATGTATTCCGGTGCAGTTTACTGATTACCTGTGAAAAAAATAAATGTAATCTGTAATCTAATCCAAAATATTACTACACTAAAGCACCTTAATCTGATTACCTTTGGCCCACTTGTCTTGTAGAAGTCATATAATTAAAGAGAAATCCAGGAAGTTAAGAGCCAGCTAGATATTAAAATTTCACTGTTGAAACAGTCAGTCATAGGTGACATTTCATTGAACGTCATTCATGGAAATTAATGATCTCTTAGCAAAACAAACTTTGTAGACCTGTTGGTTGATGTTACTTTATTAGATACAGGCACAAGCTGTTCTTTAGGAACCCTTTCACATTAGTGAACATGTTTGCTGTGATAATGTGTTTCATTTATGACTATTTATCTCCACAGTGCACTTTCTTCCTTCAGCAGAGCCACAAGAAAGTGGCAAACAGTGGCAACTTGTGAAAATCAAGAGTTATCATTTAGAGATGAGTGAGGAGTAATTACTGTGTTTATAATGTAATCTGTAATCTAAGAACTGTTTTGTTCTGTTACATTAACAGACTGCAGGGTTTTTTTTGGAATTTGGCAGACTTTTATTCAAAGTAACTCTCAATTTTTGTGTATCACAGATGTGGGCAATTGTAGTGTTAGGAGTTTAATAAAGGGTTTATTGGTGTAATGTAGGAATCAAACCCCACTCTTCTGCTTGGAAGGAAGCAATGTTACCCTCTACATTACACCAACCACGGTTACTTTATATATCCTGTTTGCTTAACATCCTTTCTTGCACTTCTTTAAGAGGCCTAGTAGCTTAGTCAGAATTGCAGTACTGGTTTTGACTAGCATTTGATGAGTGCTGGCTCTTTATAGTCTACTTAAGTAGTTCCAAAGAGAACCACACTACTTCATTAAAGTATGTGATATGTAAAATATATGTTAAAAAAAAACAACACTTCTATTACAGCAAGAAACAAGACCTGTGTGTGTGTGTTGTTGAAATTATGTATTATTTAATACTCAGTAACCTAATACTTAGTAAAAATATAAATAAAGTTGAGATTTGAGTCATTTTAATTGCTAAATTTGTGGCTTAAGACTGAGCTAGTAAAACACAGCTCTGTAAGATTTAAAGACTTCTCTGCATTCAGTTCTGGGCCTTGACCGCAGTGTGTAACAGGACCAGTAAGAGCAGTTGTCTTTGTCTCGTTCCTGATGGACATTCTCAGGCCACTTTAAAAGCACCCTGCCCTTTGGAGCCGTGAGCAAGGCTAGGCAAGGCTACCTTGGGCCTGCTCTGGGACATTTGATTGAGGAATTATATGGACATACATAGCAGCAGCAGTATCATGTGGGGCCTGGCAGAAAAACTGCTGCAGTCTTGACCATGAAAGTCTTGAACAACGATTCTTTTCATTAGGGCGGTGAATCAGGCTTCTGTACACAGTTTTGCTTGGTATGTTTCTGTGAATCACTTGATGGTACAAACCTCTATGGCTTCATAGAATGCATTCAATGCTGTGCAAAATAGGCTGGATAGATTCAGCTCATTGGTTTTGCTAAGATTTCTTTGCTAAAACCATAAGTCCATTTTTTTTTACTTGTTGTGTCAAAGGATCCCAACCAGTGGTAGTGCCTTTTATAATTGCACCATTGTTGTGTTTTTTTTTTTTTTGTTTTTTTTAAATCATCATACATTTTTGTTTGAGTTTATGCACTTTTGGTTTACTTGACAACAAATAAGCAGCCACATACTTTCCTCCACTATTTAACAGATATATGTTGCAACATGATTTTGTGAGTGTTGTTTTCCAAAAATGTGTATTGCTTTATTAAAATTTGCAGAAACTTATTACTGCTTTATTTTTAGGGCATTTTTGCAGTTGTTTATAAACACTGAACATCAACTAAGAAGAATAGATATTAGAACATTATCTCTAAAATCCAAACTGAAGATACTCTCCTCTTAGACTGGCTATAAACTGCTTCATCCTTATAGAAAAGATTGCTGCATAAACAAACACTAATTGTTTACTTAGATCCAGTGTTTGCTTTTAAGGGAAAATGCTAATTCCAGAGGTCGGAGTGTCTGTCTGACACTTTTGTGTTTCTCAGATTCCCCTGGTTGACAACCTTGCATCTAATGTCGTGATTTTGTTCAGCTTGCCTGCTATGCAACTGTATGTGTGTCTGTGGAATACTTTGAAAGGTACCTATAAATAAAATGAATTAGTACTTACTATTAAGCTGTAAATCCCACAGGCTTCTAAAAACAACATACTTTGACTTTTGAACATCAAGGTATTAGTTTGAATGGAACTTCTTCTTATTTTGCAAAAGTTATTGTAAAATTTCATGTAAAATGGTTGTCAGTAATCTTCACTCTTTAGATGTTTCAGATCAGCTCAAATGGGTCAGTTTTATAGGTCTTGTATTGTATCCTGATATATGAAAGATATTTTGTTGCTCAGGCTGCGAATTGCCCAGGAGGAGCACCGCACAGTGGAGGTGGAGAAGGTAAACTTGGAACAGAAGCTAAGGGATGAGATTAACTCGGCCAAACAGGAGGCGCATAGGCTGCGGGAGTTGCGAGAGGGCACAGAAAATGAGCTCAGCCGGCAGAAGTATGCAGAGGAAGAGCTGGAGCAGGTAAGCCTGTCAGACTTGAAAAATGTACACAGGGCCTGGGTTCTTAATTGCAGCTTAAGTAATGCTGTCCCAGTCTGACTTATGACTTGGGCTACACAGATATCGTGTGTTATTGTAGCTCTTTTGGCCTTTGCAGTGCTGACATTTTAGAGGGATGAAATTGTCAAATCCTCTGCTGTTACCTGATCAGTTTGTTTCTGAGGGTGTTTTAATGGGTGGACTTTCAGTTCTTTCATTTTTGGTCAAAATGCTGACTGATTTTTCACCTCTTCCAAATACAGAAACTACACTGCAAAAACGGCCCTTTTGGAATCACTGCCATGTAATTTTTGCCATGTAATGGCTGCTCAGGGTAGAGAGGATGCCAAGTCCTGCTGTACCAGGGGAGCATGTTGAATCATTTGGTCAATGCCAGTCTCCCATTATTGCCATACTGAACTGACCTCAGTCTCTGTAGTGCTGGAGCTCATTAGTGCTGTCTAATGAGCCTGGAGACAAAAGAGGAGCTCCATGGAGGCCACAGTCCTCCCTCATTCACTTCCTCCCTCCCTCCCTCCCTTCTGTCTGTCCTCGCAGAGCCTGTATGGAGGCCTTTACTTTGTGACTGTTCAAATAGAGAAATGGCCTTGCAGTGCTTGGTATAGTTTGGGGCTGCAATCTACGGACTGTTTTGGTTTTTCCTTTCATGCCACACTGCACAAAGGCAATTTCACTTCATAATTGGCCCATGAAGCTTGTGTATTTTAACTTACCATTCAAACATAATGCACTCAAGCTGCTTGAGCTTTTGCCATGCCAAACCAAATTCCCATTAGTTGCTGGGAAACACCAAGTTATGAGTAAAGGTTTATTAAAGGTTTATTACTATTATTGTTGGGAACCTTTCTTTCACAGCTAATGCTTTCCGTAGGCTTTAGGTGTGAGGTAGTGTTGATAAGTCAGTTTGGTGTTTGGTGGCCTTTAACAATAATCACCAAATGCAGTGAGCTGGGAGCACTGAGGATACAGGGCTGCCATAATTCACTGCAAGCTGCTGATGTTGAGTCTCTGGCTCCCCCTGCAGGTACGTATGGCCCTGAAGAAGGCAGAGAAAGAGCTAGAGTCCCGCTGCAGCTGGGCCCCTCCAGAATCTCTGCAGAAATGGTTGCAGCTCACTCATGAGGTGGAGGTGCAGTACTACAACATCAAGAAACAGAACGCTGAGAAACAACTCCTGGTCGCCAAAGAAGGGGTCAGTGTTTTGAATATGTAGGATATATACACACACACATACAGTAAACCCCCGCTTATTTGCGGTTCAGCAGTCACGGATTCAGTCATTTGTGGATTTTCCCTTACAACAAGACTAATAAGACTAATAATTGTTTGTGGAAACTCCTTGCAAATTTGTGGCAACCACAGATATCTATGGGATGCCGTTTGTAAAAACAGCTCAACAAATTTAGAGGTGTAATTTTTTCATCATTTTGTGTAATTTTCACACATTTAGAGCTAAATGTGTTTTTTTTTTTTGTTACATTTTGTTACAAAAGTGTTACATTTTGGTACAATTGGCTGTTACGTAGAAGGGGACTGGAATGTGTCCTGTGATATCCCGTCACCAACATGGAGGATTTGCCTTAAATGAACTTAAATGTGTGAAAATTGCAAAAATTGACACCTCTAATTTTTTACAAACAGCACTCCCTTAGATATCCTCCTCGTCCTCGTGCTGAGTTGTTTGCTTGGGCATGGTAGTTAGAAAGGCAGTCGGATGCACCTGAATGAAATGAGCCTCTGCTGCTCAGCGTTGGGCACAAACACAAACAAGCAGCACAAGGGTGAGGGAGTGTGGCGGATGAGGCCCAAACTGCACAGTCACCTGTACTCAGGAGGGAGGTTTAGTCTTTAAGAGTGTTCTGATGTTCCCACAGGCAGAGAAGATAAAAAAGAAGAGGAATACGCTCTTTGGAACCTTTCATGTGGCACATAGTTCCTCGCTAGATGATGTGGATCACAAAATCCTGGCAGCTAAGTGAGCAATACTGATGCAGTTTCTTATGTATAGTTACACTTTACATAAACTTTACAGCTGAGAGGCACACCTTTGTTCATGCTGTAGCCAAATTCATAGACCCATACATGCATTTCTGTGTTTATATATTACTATTTTATCTCTCTTGTCTCCTCACTTTCTGCTTCTCAGGCAAGCCTTGGGTGAGGTAACAGCTGCTCTCCGGGAGCGGCTTCACAGATGGCAGCAGATTGAGATACTAACCGGCTTTACCATAGTAAACAACCCCGGCCTTCCCTCCCTTGCCTCGGCTCTAAACCTGGACCCCAGCTTCATGGGAGGGCGTGCCACACCCCAGCACTTGGTCATGTCTGATGATATGGATGACATGGACGAGGACATCATGGCTCATGGAGCTCTGCAATGTAAGGACGTGATGGACTCCAATGGGCACAAGCCCCGACCCACTAAGGGCTCTCACAGACAGACTAAGGGCCTGTTGATTAAGTCAAAAAAACCCTCTTTCTGATTGAGGTCAATCTTCTGCGCAATTCTTGTCAATGCATTGTTTATTGGTGTTCTCACTGTGAAAAGATTCAGGGATGTGGGCTTTTAATATTAATCAAGTACTCTTGTTGAATATTAGCACAATCTCTACTTGCTTTCTTTCCAGTGGAATGGATTTTCTTCAGTCAGTATTGAACTTTAGGTAATTTGTCTCATCGTAGTGAAAGATCTTCCATGCAATGTCACATTTTGCAAATGGCACTTCAAAATACATGAATTAATGCACCAAATATTTGAATTCATTGTTTGTTTCCTTTGAGTTTGTCGATTTGAGTTAGCCCATGTTGGAAAGCTGTACTCTAAGAATCAATGTCCTTATGTCCTTATATCCTTGTGTCTTTTACATGTTATAAAAGATTAGAACAATTAATATTTCAGCATAACATTTCAAAAACACAACATACTTTTAACTATGTGAGTCAGAGTAGTTAAATTGACCGTTTGCTTTAAGGTACAAGGCCAAAGCTGTCATTATGGTAACACTTGCTTGAGATTCAAACTGTGAACTTGTTTTAGCTATACCACAGTTCTTTGTTGTTTCTGTATATCTTAATATTTCAGTTATATTGCTGTAGTATTAAGATCCTCTGCAGTCATTTAATCTTTGGTCACTGAGACTAGCAGAATTTAAAGAAAAGGTTCTCACTGAATGTATGTCCATGCTGCTGACATGTACCTTATACATGTGACTAAACCCTGGCCTAGCAGGATTAATAAGTTATTAACAGCCGTTCCCCTCCCACTTGCCACTCACTCCCCCCCTTTCAGATGCTGCCCAGTTTAAGGACCGTCGAGCCAGTGACCTCAGGTCCTTAGGTTCGGACCGCCAGTCGTTGCGGAAGTTTTCTGGTGGGCTAGGCTGCCGTGCCTGTACCCTCACTACCCCAGCAACCCTTTCACCCAGCTGTTTTTCCTTTTTCAACTGTCTTATGACCCTTTATGAAAGAATCTCTTGGGCATGCCCAGATTAGGCCAAAGAGAATCTGCATCAAAGTTCTGTCTAAAAGCCTATTGTTATTGCTCGCTCTCTCTCTCTCTCTCTCTCTCTCTCT
>JBBJLR010000001.1:13611742-13643439 GCA_037577145.1 Brachypetersius gabonensis | reverse complement strand
AATTAGGCTCCTGTAGAACAGCTTGGGCTATTTGGAATGATATGGAGCTTTGGATTTTCCCAAACACAGGGGTAGTTGTGAAAGGGTATGAATACTTTTGGACATGACACTTTTTGCATAATTGTACATAAAAGCTGAGAAATGTTATTTCCTCACTGATGTCTTTAGTACATCATTGTATCATGTTTTTGCATACACGTATGTCATTACCCATCTAAGTTATGTTGGGAGCTGGGTCAATACTATGATGACTTTCACCTTGATATTTTAGCACAGATGTATACCTAGCCAAACTGTACTGTAGGGGGCGAGAACGAGTCTTCGAACCGGTGTGTTTGCCTACTGTGAAACAGGGACGTCACTAGGAAAGACAAGGTACGCTTAGCCTGAGCCCCCTGGGTTGTAGGAAGGAATTAGCATGTATAGTGGGCTGAAAACCTTTCACTTTAGGAAACAAATAAAGTTAAGCAGTTATGGACACTCATGGTATTGTTCTGTTAAACTGAGTACAAACGGCGCTACCAGAGAAATATTACTAAACGAGCTCCGGTTGCTACTCGCTAACAAGCAGCGCCGTGTAGCTTCACCTGGGTCCTAATGCCCACCTGCTACCTACAGCAGCTTCAACAGCCAGGACATAATTTTAATTCAATAATGATAGCTAGACTTATTATTTTTAATTTCAATTTATAGTCTTGTTTCTATTTGTAAAGTGTGTATCTGCGCTCAGTGATATCTTGTATGAAATATTTGGATGAATAATTTAAAGTCATTGGCACTAGGAATCATACATGAAGTCCATCGTTATTCAATCATATGTAATAATGGAACTTTATCAAAAGTGATTTTGGTCTGTTACTACAGGTCTCTTTGCAACACAATTGCCACAGTCTAAAGAAAAGCTGCTGTTTTTAAATTATGTTTAAAAAAGAATGAAGGCTTTAGAGAAGATATGGGATTCAGATTCATAGCTCTGTCAATTGAACCACTTCACCCTACGGGTGGTGTAAGTATGGCCGCCGTGTGGGATGTGTGTGGGTGGGTTGTCAGCATGGTCCTCTGGGACAGTTGTACTGACGGACAGCAGCAGCAGGTGAACTCTGCAGAGTCACACCAGGACATGGAGAACACACAATGCAGCTCATTAAAACCCAGCTGAACTGCTGATTAATAAGGAGGGAGTACTTTGTCCTGCCTTTATGTGAGTGGTTCAATTGCCTTGGGGACTTTAGCAAGTGAAGAACTGCTTGTGATTAAAGTCATTAAGCACTTGCTGTGATACTCAAGTCAGTCGTGACGCTACTTTTTGTTTTAAACTGGCATGTTAAATTGACCATTTCAAGTGGTTTTACGTAGAAGGAAACTCAACTCTGAATAATTTCACATCCAAAGTAACAGAGTACCATGTTTTTTTCACTCTCACTATAATCTTTCTTTTTTTTCAAACAAGCTGGCTTAAGAATGGTAAAGTGTCTGACCCAAGCAGGGAATAATTAAGGATATCAACTGTAGGCCAAGTTATCAGCTTTTTCATTAGATTAGTTATTACGCCGAATTCTATAAAAACTATGTGGTATTTCACATAATATGATCAAAAACAGAAGATTCAGTAGAAACTGATGCACATATGAAGACCCACTAGGTTTCACGTAATTATCAGCATCAGACTGATGTTAATATTTGAATGATATTTAAAAGAAATACGTGATGCATGTATTGCAGTCCAGAAGAACAAAATGTTTAGGAGATGATAAAAATAAAAATTCTATTAATTACTTGATTGGTAACTGTGCAGGAATTAATGTTCTATGTGTCCATAAAGCTAAATCAGAGGTACATAACTTATGGCCTTGCAAACCCAGTTTTTTATGTATCAGTTTTATTTTTCTATATTCCAATACTGGTGCATTCTAGGGAACAAGGTACTGTTATACACTACACCACCACCGTACCACCAATTTAATTGACCAATTTAAGGCAGTTTTATGTGCACTGTATCATTCATTACACATTTTGCAATGCATGCCTTCCAAGCAGGATAGTGAGGTTCAATTCCAAAACTCTAAAACTCCAAAATTCTAATAACACCTGCATGTGTGATTGGCAAAAAAAAAGTAAGTAGCTTTGAATAAAAGTGTCTTCCACATGATCTAAATGTTAATTGCTTGACACTAGAATGTGACCATGTGGTTCATCCACTCAGTTACATGTCTGTACAAGCCATCATTTATTCTACTCAGACTGTACTCAAGCAAATATATTGTCATCATCATATTGTAGATATTATAATTGTAGGTACGTATTAGTAAAAGTTACACAGCACTTTAGTTGGCTCTTCTTTTGGTAAATTTATTAACATATTTTCAGGCACATCTTATTTTGGCTGAATTGGGAAATGTATCAAATCAAGACCCAACTGTATTTTATTGAATCAAATAATGAGTTGCCAATCGTTCCACTCCTACTGTACCCCTAGATGTTATTCCGGCATTTTAAAGTTGCCATAATCCTTAGATTAGTCAGTGATACATTGTATTATTGGTCATAATGAGGCAATTTAAAAATTGTTAGTGGCCCAAATAACATATTTAATCATTACATATTATGCACATAGTACCATTTTCTGCAGCACTTTTAAAAGGCCTGAATGGGACTTATGTATATGCGTATTTTGCACAATAATATGAATAATGGCTCATACTCTATACTAAAAGATTGGATTGAGTGGGAGGGAGGGAAATTCTTGACTGATGTAGCAGATATATTACCTAAATATCCATGCATAAAGAATAACATCAGGTTTTCTGCTGACCTTAGTAACTGCTATTCACTTTACTTATCACTTATTGTAGAAATTGTTCATTGCTCCTGCAGTGTAGTAGTTACTCGGAAGCAGTGCGCTGCAGCTTTGGTCTGGACGCACTGCACATGCGGAGCGACTTCTCATGGACCTTCTTCATCTCTGAGTCCAGTCTTCCCACCATTTTATTCAGTTCTGTGATTCTGTGACCTACGTCTGAGCATTACAATCAAAATTAAAGCTCTGTAGCAGAAAAAAGGCTTGTATCTCAATAACTTTACAGGACGTGGAAAAAAGGGGCAATTTATATGGTGTAAAAAAATTTTAAAAAAAAAGGTTAAAAAGAGTCTTAACCTACCATTGTTTTTCGTCTCCTCAAACTCTCTGCGTGCTGCCTCGATGTAACGGTGCACTAAAGCCTTGATCACCTGCAGACGATATGGCACTCTGCCTTCCCCGTGACCTTCACTCTGGTTACAGCCACACTGTCAAAGCAAAAAGCTCATTAACCTTGACCATGAAGATTATTTTTTGATGGAGCCATATTTCCCCTCAGTTTAGTCAGGACCAGTTCCACTCACTTGCTAGAACTCGATATTAGGAGGGTGAAGGGTGAAGGCTAGTACACACTTCTTCCAAGGCCTGTGAAGTGCCACTACAGCTTTTTTTTTTTTTTACTCATCACGCTTGGAAGAACTACTAATTATGTGATGTAAGTAAATAGATGCCAGCATTGACTAGAATCACTTCAAGTCATACTAAAATCACTGATCTTAGATGTTTAGTTTTGTCTTAGACATATGTGGAAAATTACACTCTGTCAATTGCAAACCATGCCCCCCCCCCCAAAAAAAAACAACCCTCAACAGACAAAGAAATATTTTGTTTTGTTGACTGTGATCTATATGTCTGTGTATTTCCAGATAATATGTCTCCTTATATATGAGCCCCTCCTGGTAATATTCCAGGTTTTGTACTGTCTTGTGTAGCCTATAGCTACACCCAACTGGGTTAAAGTGCGTGTGTGAAAGGAGCTTTTGACTCATAGCAATGGATATCGGTGGCATCTTTTTAAAAATTTCGCTTTAAATAGTCTCCTACCACAGATGTGACCGTAGGATAGTTGGATCTATCCAAAGTGTGCTTTTGGAAGACATTCCTATATAAAATACAGAAAAAGTCGTCATCAACTTATGTTTCTTATTTAGAAGCCATTTTAAGCCAGAAAACTAATGAATGGCCCCCACTAGAATTAACTGGAACACTAATTCTAAATGTAATTTTCTTACCTCATCACATTAAGTAGTGCCTTGGGTGAAGGAATGATATTGAAAGGAACAGGCATAGTGAGGCCCTCTCTGAAATAAGTGAGGTAGAGCTTAGAACGAGCAAACTTCCATTCAACATCGGCATCATTCTGGAGAGAAAACAGAAATACTGTTCACATGACAGCAGAGAGAATTTTTCATTTCTGTACAGAAACTCTACGGCATACATAGCAAGTATTTATTAAACACATTTTAAGAATAGTTCATGTTCACCATAGTGCTGTACAATACAAACCTAAAAAACATACCATATATACGACAAAATAAAATTAAATAGAAATAGAAAGACAAATTACACCTTCCAGAGACATAAATATATTTATTTTTCTTTAGTTTTCTTTGTGTCACGTGATCAGGTGAAACATTAAATATGTATAAAAATTTATATATACATAAATGTTATGTAATGCCTATAAAATGCAATTTATTCATTACTGAGTCAAACACTCACCTCGATCTTCTGAAATGAATTGGTTATCATGGCAATGAGGATATTCAGCAGCACTACCACGATGACCAGGGTGAAAAAACTATATAGGGCTTTACCCACAAACTCTGCCAGAACGTAGTCTGGCATATTCACATAGTCCTGTTTGGAAGAACCAAACATGGTCCAGAAGAGGAAATCAAAAGTCTCATTGAGCCTGGAGTGGAGGGGCACACAGAAGATTATTTTTTTTTTGCATTATAGCTACTTCAAATGACACATTTGAGAAGATTTCAAGCCAAGTACTCCAGTACCTGCCAAGGTGAGAAGAAGATACATATGGAACATATATGTTGTTAATTCCACAGAGAATAGCTGTGCCAATGATCATCAGGATGAACATGAACCTGTGAAAAATGACAAACATCTGAGGTTGGTGGAGAATTCAAGTTACAAGTTTTATCTTGAGCCCATCCCTAAAGATCACACCTCATCATGTCATCGATCATTTTCCCAATGGATATCTGCAGAGTCCCCAGAGATTCGTGGGCTGGTAGGATGTAGGCCAAACGTGTGAAACTTAGCATACTCGTCACGGCGAAGAGGATTTCAGCGATCAGCTGAGGATCTTCCTGCCGCCAGTTTTCTCGTCCTGCTCAGACAGACAAGCAGGAACTTCAGTGATGGCCCCATCATAATTCTTCCAAGCTATTTCAGATCATGTTGGAAGTTCTCAACTCTGATTGGCTGAGCCAAGTTTATATTTATACAAGTGTCTGAAGTCTGTATTAGGGCAAAAACACCAGGCTGCTCATGGAAAACTCTGAATGCCATATTACATCAAAGCCATGGCAGGATTGTGTATTGCTATTACAGCTATAAATGATAAATTACTTCATGAGTACTGGTGATGTAGCATTTTCAAAAGGCTTTGCATAGTGCTTCACTGTGTCTCTTTAACCAAATAATCCCTTCAAGTAAGTAAATGTCTAACAAAGTCATAAAGGTATTTATTAGCACACTGAAAATGTTAAAAAGGACTAAAATCATAGTTGCAATGTGTTTTAAATAACAGCTTGTTTATAATAAGTGCATGAAAAATGTTCACTAAAGCCCCATATGTTCTGTGGTTTCTTTCTTCTGCAAAACCTGTGTTTGTGAAGTAATCACACAGGTCCTTTTCGCTGGGATCCTGGCAGTGAAAATGGCCTTTTAGCACAATTAAAATGCGCAGTGTGAAGGACGCCAGGTACATGCTGAGCACCAGCATATCCAGAATGTTCCACCAGTCCAGCAAGTGGGTCCTCAGTCCCTCAATCCACACCTCCTTACACTCAAACCAGAAGAAGCCTAAGGGGGTAAAATGAACCTGCTTAGTAAAATCTGTGACTCTGGAGGAGGTTTTAAAACCTTCTGTTCTGCATTTATGTCTATAACAAATCCAGCGCTTCTCACCAACAACCCAGATCATGTGAAGAGAGTTGTGGAGGATGTGTGGTGCACGAGAAGCAATGTCCTCTCGATAGATTTCCATGAAGATCGACTCAGCCAGAAGGATAATCAGAAACCACATGTAGGAGGCTAAGTGCAGCAGGAATTTAATCACAGGGACCTTCAGAGTTCTACCAATCTGGAGAGGAATAGCTTCAGTTAATAGCAGCCTAAATAAATAACACAAAAAGGTTATTTGGAGTAATGTGGAAGAACTGTATATGGTTCATGCTTCCAACTCTGGACAGTTTGGGGAAGAACCTTTTCTATTCTAGCATGACTGTGTCCTAGTGTACAAAGACATGGTTGGATGGGTTTGGTGTGGAAGAACCTGACTGGCCCGCACAGAGATTCCCACAGAAACTCCTTGGAAAGCCTTCCAAGAAGAGTGGAAGCTGTTTTAGCTGCAAAAGGGGGGACCATGTCCATATTAAAGTATAGATTTGAATGTTTTGTTATTAAAGTCCCTGTGTTACAATCAATTCTTTTGTAAATATAGTGTATTATAATAGACTGTCATATAGACAGCTAAAGAAAAGCAGATGCCCATAATATGCCACTAGGAAACTACCCGCTTTAGCGTACCCTGGACTTAGGAGCGATCCAGTAGAGGAGGCACAGCAATGGCATGGTTATAAAAATCCCAAAAGACACCAGCAGTTTCCAGGTTGTCTTGCTGCCCCTCCAGCCAGAGAGGTTGCCACACCAAATGGAGGACAGTACTTGCTGGCAGATGGGATGAGTCACAAACTAGAGGTGCGAAGGAAACACAGTTAAACACTGTTGCCAGCTGTCAGTCAGGCTATTTGTGTACTGGCAATGTTAGTGTTAAATCTGTGGTAGGGTTCAGATACTGTAATCCTCTGCAGCATTGCAAGCGTTGCTGAATCTAGGGCAAGCTGAAGGGAAAAAAACAGTATACTGTGAAAGATGATCTCATGAAAAGTGACAGTTGTTGTTTATCTGTAGTGTCTTAGCACTGCTGCAGTGTAGTCAGCTGAACTATATATTACTTTCTAGATTAAATTAGCCCAGTTGCCTGTAGTATGTTTGTGAGGACTGTAATTTCAATTTTACTCATTAGCATTTAGTTACGAATTAATTTTTGTGGGTTAACTGTATTATATTGGTGAAAACATTTTAACTGCTGTGTGAGTGGTCACAATTCTGACTTGAGCAAGGTACCGTCCCAACACACTGTTCCCTGGGCGCTCATCGTTGGTGTCAGCCCACGGGTTAACTTGGTGAATTGAATAAAGAAGAGAAAGAATTTCACACTGTGTCCTGTGCTGTGGTGTGTTCACTTGTGACTATAAGGGGGCACTTTATTTTCTTTTGGACCAAGAGTGGATAGAAAATAAATGCCCTAAAGCTTCAGTTCCTATATCGATACTAGCTGGATATTTCCACACTTCTTTGAGCCTTAAAAAGGCAAATGGGTCAAAAATCCAAGTTAAAATATAGGTATAATTGTAGCCAAGGTCTAATATCACAGCAACCAACATTAACTGCATTTGAACACCATTCACTTAATAGTCATGACAGTATTTCCAAGCAAGTATTTATTTTTCCAAGCAAGGAGACTGGCCACCTGTTTTTGGTTGTGGGTAATAGCCAGGCGAATGAGGGCGAGGTTGGGGATGCCCTCCTCAAACGTCTTCTCATCTAGCTCATCGTCACTGGCCTCTTCACCGTAGTTCAAAAGCGTGGAGACCTCGCTCTGGTTCCGGCACATTCCTAGCAGCTCCACGGCATACTCCTGGCACAGCTGCTCCAGGGCCAGGTACTGAGGCTGAGGAACAGTGGGAGAGCATCAGGCCGATTCTGTGAATACCTACACTACTGTTCAAAAACCTGTAATCAATACTTTCAGTATTATGACTATTTTACTGTAGATTTATATGTTAAGGTTCAAAGGACACTAATTATAAATCATTATCATTTGTATAGTTGTTTTATGTTTTTATTCTTCCTGAAGTGCTTGAAATATTGATCAAAGCATCCAAGGGGAGTTATGCTGAGACCCTCACTATCTTCGAACGGAGACTGGAGACTCACATCTGCATATAGGATAAGAACAAAAACCTCATAAAAAATGTGATCTGGTTTATGAACTTAGTCTTCTAGCAGCACTTCATTTTAATTGTAGTCTTACTATTGTGAGAAACAAATTTCTTGTGACCACAAAATGCTGCACATGTAAATGTTAAGGATATTTGGAAACCCAGATTTTACCAGTAATACAAAGAATTTCAATGGCAGTTCTAGATTGACATTGAAATTTTGTTCAAGCATGGGCTTAATCCATGTTTGGGAAACCAGAATTCACTGTCTAACATTTACATTTATAACATATTGTGGTCCATACAAAAGATGACAATTAATTCCACACTTTTACAGTAGTATGAAGACATATTTCTTTGTTTACTTTTAGTAGATACGGAAGGGCTATTGACTTGAATCTTAAACTTCTGTTTACTCCAGCCTGCATTAGAACATTACATTACATTCATTTGGCAGACACTTTCGTCCAAAGTGACATACAATATGAGGAAACGTATTCAGTACAGTGTGGGAACCAGATGAGAGAACTAAGTGCTAAAATCTTTATGTAGGGCGTAGTGCAAGGAGATAAATCGTGCATCAGGAGAAGTTCTCAGAATAGTTGTCCTCACGACCTCAGCACTTTTTTCATATTCAGCTATTATATATTCAGAATATCAGGGTGTATTTCAGACTCACTTTAAACTCCGGTTCCTTCGTAGACAGCTGGCACAGCTCTGAGCTCAGGTGGAAGGCGCTGAGGATAGCATCCTCAGAGGTGATTGACAGGTAGGCCCGGCTGGCGATGCCTCTGTACGTGTTGATGCGAGAGAGGGAGAACTTGAGCAGGTCGTACTGGCGTGCGTTCCTGCACTCCAGACAGCTGCAGGAGATGCCGTGAGGTGGGGAGATGATGTGACCTCTCTGAGTGAGCATGGTTACAATCTCATACAAGTCCTCCTGACAGGCCAACGTCAGGGGGGTCACTCCAGGAGCAAACTGCGAGGCATCGATGCAGTGGTCAAAGATAGCTGTGGAGAAAGAATGCACATCCATCTTGTTGCCTTTTTCCTGATCCAGGCGGTCCAAAAGCTGTTTGACCACCTGTGGTTGATTAGTATCCACTGCTACCAGTAGGGCTTCATGGATCTGCCGGAAATCAAACTTGACGCCCCGCAAAAGAACAGCCATGGTCTCCTCACTGCTCAGTCTGATCGAGAGGTTCAGAGCTTCCCTCCAAAGGCGATCCTCAGAGTCGTCCAGCTGCCGTATAATGCCTTCCCCTCCATAGAGCATGCTTTCCACCATGGCTAAGTTGTTCTCCTCGATAGCTGTGATAAGCTCAGGTGGAAATTTTATCTTCTTGCTGAAGGTCTCACGCCACTGTTCAGACTTTAAGTTGAGCAAACAACACATGAAACCACTAAACTAACTCCTTAAACATAAACACCACATTCTTCTAAAAGAAGCTGAGTGCTTCAGGATGTGTTCAAAGTGTCCTATTGTGAAAGTAAATCCTATTTCATGGATTCCATGCAACATTTTACATACTAGTGCTCTATAAGATATTACAAATACAGATATTACTACATGGGTTAGTACAACCCCGTGGCTGCCCATAAAGCTGAAAAAAACATTTTATTGAACATTACTAAATTACTACATAACTGTGATCATTTTTTACCAACTTACTTTCAGTTCTTTCATCTTCTCAGCTATGTAGCTCTCTTTTTAGAACATCAGCTGAAATCCTGTGGAGCTCTCAGCACAGGAATAATCCAGATTCACCTGCTAAGAAAGGAGTGTCGGGCACACCTGGAACTGACACAATGAGTTGGTATTTCCAGAATTTGTGCCTTTGGGAAGTCCTCCCATTCTGGGCATTTTCCCTGGGTAGATCTTCTAACCACTTAATGCTACACTTGGTCCCTGAAGCCTCATTAGCAGTGAGTATGTTGAAACCTCATTACCTTCTCTTCCTGTATCATGTTTTATTTTGAGAAGCTCAGCTCCAGGTTTTTTGGGAGTTGCGTGGTATTGTAATACATAGTTTGGTGTTGGGTAATCAGAAAAGACCCGAGTGAGGGCAAAAAGACCTGAAGTTTGTCCTGCCCACTGCTCCTAGCATTGTGTGATCGTGTGTGTGTGTGTGTGAGACATTGTTTACATTTTACATTTACATTTATTTATTTTCTTAATTATTATGCTGCCACGAAGAGCTACCAAACTAATTTTCATTGTTCCTGCAGCAGTGACAAAGACTTCTATTCTATTCCATTTTAGAATGGATCGTATATATTATTTTTATATTATATAATCGCATATAATCCCTCCCAACCCCGTTTCTCGGTTTGTGTAATGGCATTTGCATGACACAAAACTGCATTCAGAAATATGACTTTCGCCATGATTAATCTTTAGCAAGCCACTTCAAAAACCTCACTTTGTGTGACTAACCTGTTAGCCACTCTGGGCCACTGTTGCCCACTAGGTGGAATAGAAAGATCCACATGTGCTCCTCAATACCACCCTGAGTGCTGGGATCCAAACTTGACTTTCAGCTGTGGCATTAGGTACATTTGTGGCATTAGGTTTTGTGTGGTATAATGGTGCTAAGGTATACTGCAGGATTAAAAAATTATGGTATTTTAAAGAATTTTCCATGTCTGGTGGCGAAAGAGAAAGAGAGGAAAAATCACGGCAGGAAAAAAAATGGACAAAAACTACTATGGCTCAGCCACAGCTAAGAGCTACACTAAAGTCCTTTTAGGAAAGACTGCCCACTTAGTGGCCATCTTGGTAACCCACCCAGGCAGATTTGTCCAGCAATACAAGAGCAGACTTCCCTCTCTTCAAATAGGGAGAAACCAATAAATCCAGAACGTACACTCATATTACCTGTGATTTCAAGTATGTTATTTTTTGGTCCAGATTCCAGTATTGCCTAGCCAAGTATTTCAATCATAGGTATTGTCTTCTTGTCTGTATAAAAAGGGATCTCACAGTGAAAATGAAGTATTTCTCAAAAGGAAGTAGTTTCTGTGCTACATGTTTATTTGCAAACCAAAACCTAGAAGAGAGCAGATACTCCAATTATCAGGTCCTTGCTCTGGCTCCCACTTCAGAGCATTACTCATTGTGTAAAAGTCACCTAATGGTGTAGGTCCTGGTGGGACCTGCAGGAGCTGCTCAGGTAATGGTGAAAAGAGCTGAAACTAAACATGGGGTTTATCCACTATGTTGCTACTGCTGGAACAAACTGCCCATCAGTACCAGATCTGCACCAACTGCAGCTTTAAAAAGCAGCTTAAAACTGCAGCGTTGTCCTTGCCGTCTTTTAAATATCAGCACTACTATGTCAGTTTCCTTTTATGTATTATTTTAGTTCAACTATTTTATTCTATTGTATTCAATTTTGTATTCAATACATGTAAAGCACATTGAATTACCTTTTATGTATGCTAATTTGCTATATAAACACTTTTCAGTGTTTCTGCATCGACAACACAGTCAGGTAAGAAAAACACTTGATATTTAAATGTGAAGACTTAAAATTGGCCTTATAACTAGGCTTAACTAAAACACTACAGTCGCAACATTAGTCACTTGACATTACTATCTCAGTAACGTTTTGTCTAAACTGTACTGTACTATTTGGCACTGTTTGTTTGTACCCGCTAATGCTTATGGATGTGTAGCCTGCTTGGCTAACGTTGAATTAGCCAAAAAGGCTACCCATCCAGAAACCGCAAAAAATGTTTTATTTGACCTTTCTGACACTCCAAACCCAGTTAATTGACTTTATCCCCTCTGGTGTTCTTATCGGGTTATGCGTGAATGGATATGTTATAAGGTAAACAGAGTAACTGGCTCTTGAATAGCACAGTGGCCCTTATAGTCACAACATACTACAAAACACCACAGCAAACAGTGAACAACATGAAATTCTTTCTCTGCATGTAACCCACTCACCAAGTGAAGCCGCGGGCTGCCACCAACAGGGGCTGTCCGAGAACGGTGCCTTGCTCAAGTGTACTTCAGTGGTATCACTAGCAGTCCTGGCATTCGAACCGACGACCTTCTGATTGCAGGTAACTTCCAAACCACCAGGCCACCTTCTGCCCCAGCAGCGTTTAATACAACAGGTAGATTCCACCAAATGCTTGTGTAATGCATTTCCAGTATTTATCAGTGCTGCTAACCTGTAGTCTGTTTGGCCTCAAAATAAATAAAAAGAACTGCAGAAATAGTGCATCTGGTCTTAAAGCAACATTTATCCATACTTTCTATTTTTGTATCATGTGGTGGGTAAACAGTAAATGAACTTCTTGCTTCCCTGTAATACTGAGAAATGAGTGTACGCCTTGCAGGCAGGAGCCTGTACTACTTTGCAGTGAGACACTCCTTAAACAGGATTTATGAACTGTTTAAAATGACTTTATTAGTGATCATAAAAACCTTAAATCAATAATAAGCATAATATAATTATAACAGAAATAAAAAGGCAACAACGACCTTCTGCTTGCCAAATAGTGAGCTCATATTTATCCAGCCTATACTGTTAAAGCTCATATTGTTTCATAGCGATCATATTCATATTCATTAGACATAAGACACCTCAAAAGTAACTTATCTATGTGTTCATATCTACTCCTAGTATCAGGTGCTGTTGATTTTAGGATACTTTTAGGATTATTTTAATGTTCTGGAATTTTATGGGCGGGTCAGTCATTACATACGGGGGGGCATATTGTATTGTAGCCTGCAAAAGTAACATATAAGCAAAAATATCTATGTATTAGACCATCATGTACAAATTGTCTTCTGCTGGATTTGTGATCCAAGAACGCTGGACGCAGGTCAAACTATATCGTGGCGAGCGTGAGAGTAAAATAAATGTTGTGCTTCAGAGAGTACTGTGTCCCCACTGGCATGCACACATACTACTCCACAACCCCAACAACAGAGCTAAGACGAGAAGGACTCTCATTCCCTATTTAACACAACTAACACACACACACTCACAATAAATAATCTCTAATACTACATAACAACATCTACCCCCCTCTAATGTTCCCCAAAAACTCTGAATTAGCTCATTTGTGAGGCAACAAATTCTTGTGAAGCCCAAGCTGTTCTGCGGATTAGGAAATTCACAGCCCAGGAAGTTCAAGTCTCATTAGGCTGGCAAAATATTTCCTTCTAATTACTTTGGACCTAAAAAGCTTATTTACTTTAATTGCCCTTTAACTGTGGATCTACATCATTCAAACTGTAGATCTAGTTTTTTCGTAATTCAGGCCTCATTGTTTCAGATGCACAAAAGTAGAGAGAGTTCCTCTTAAAAGCCATCAAGGCACTGCTTCTCTCCCACCTCAGCTGTCGTATTAATCAATTGATCATGACCTTTTGGCACATTTTACCAGTCTCATTTTGAGAAGTACACTTCATGTCCTCTAGAATGTGGCAAATTAATTACGCAAATGGAGCCTCACGGCCCTGTCAGACTCCCCCCTGGAAAGCGGAGCTGCCACCGCTACACCGCTCTGTCTTTGCAATTCTAATGAGTGGCCATTCATCAGGCCCTGATGGCTGGACATTGTATCACTCACTGTATAAATCTGCTGATAATATCAAAAACATGTGCTTGCTGCAGTACGCTTCTGCTGATTATGATATAACTGTCCATCATGTCGATCTAATGTTATTAAAATGAATAGACTGCACAGTGTTTGAATGTACCAACAGGTGGATTTATTGATTTGCACTCTTTTATGGATCCTTTACAGTGGCTCTGTGAACTGCGGATGAATAGTTTGTCCATGAGATAATTTGCATCCGTTAAAGCTGCGCACAGATTAGTGTACAGTCACTAGCAATGGGCTAGAGGGAAATTATAAATGATGCTACATTAATGTTACTCGTGGGTCTCTTGCACAGCGCATGACTTATGATTTTAAGCAAAAACTGAAGCATTGATTCGGTTGTCTTGTTGCCATCATCTTAACTGTGTGTAATTACTTTATGTTTTGATTTACATGGCACCTCGGGGAAGGGTAATTGGATAGGCTTTCCATTACCCATAAATGAAATGGCGGGGTAACAGCGAGAGAGGTGAAATGAAGTTAGTTTGCAATGCATGAGAGTGGAGCATTATGCCTCCCTGATACATGAGAATGCAATGGTAGTTCATTATATACAATTATTGACAAATTCAAATATATTTATGCTACTGAGACATAACTCACAGACTGTATTCCCAAATCAAAAAGAGATATTCATTTTTTCTATGCAAAACTCAAGAATAGTTGTAGTGTCACACACACAAACACAAAAGTGATAAGAAGAGTTCTGTGCCATAGAAGAACTCCTTAATGGCTTTTGAAAGGGTCTTTTTGGAATTTTTGGAAGCCCTTCTATTTAAAGGTGGGCCTGTACTACTTTACAATGAGACTATCTTTGAATAGAATATATGAACTGTTAATATGAGTATCTTAGTCATAATTAATTAGACCATGAACAATAATAAGCATAACTGAATTATAACACAAATAAAAGGGCAACAATGACCTGTTGCTTGCCAAATAGTGATGACATATTAATCTAGCCTATACTGTTAAAGCTCATAGTGTTCTTATAATTCATTCAAAACTGTCATATTACTTTTTAATTATTTAATAATCATTGATGAGCAGTAGCTATTAATAAACCTATATGAAGCCATTGGTACCCTTAACAAGTTCACTTCTTACACCCCTAACACTTCCACTGTACATTGTTTTAAAACATTCTATTGCAACATCCAGAAATATCTGTGTATTGGTTCTTTGTTTTTAATCTTCTCTTCTAATTGATACATTTTTGTAACTCCAATCTCTATAAACAGATGTGCAGATTTATCCTTTGATATCCATCAGCCTCCGAGAAGATGGTCATCTGTATGGTTATTAATATACCTCAGGGACGTCACTAGGATGGAAAAACAAGGGGGGCTTGTCTCTCCGTCCAAGTGTTGTAGGAAGGAATTAGCGTGTATAGAGGCCTGAAAACTTTTCACCAAACCTTTCCTTTCACTTAAGGAAACAAGTAAAGTTAAGCAATGAACAGTTATTGTCACCTACTCATAGTATTGTTCTGTTGAACTGAGTACAAACGTCGCTACCAGACGGGCTCCGGTTGCTCCTCGCTAACAAGCAGCACCGTGTAGCTTCGCCTGGGTCCTAATGCCCGCCTTCCACCTACAGCAGCTTCAACAGCCAGTACATCATTTTAATTCAATAATGATAATGATCATTTGGGGGCTTCAGACCCCCAAAATAGACTTAACGACGGCCATGATATACCTGGGTCTGTTATGTTTCTCCAGAAATCTGTTGCAGTCCTGAAGAGTTTTCATACATTGCATTGTCAGTTTATTACAGTTACTATTACAGCTAGCCTATCTGTTGCTACAGAATTTATCAGCTCGTCTTTACCTTCTCAGAACTCCAGAGCCGTCAGTATGTTTCCTCATTTCCATTCTGAAGAGTAGACTTGCTTCTGTATTTTGAAATACTGTCTTGCTGCATAACCTAATTGTGCTTGAGCATCATATCATAGATTGATGGCTTTTTATTATCTAGTAGAGTATGAAATTCATCTATTATTGCAAGTCACACAGGTCTTGAAGCATCATCACACCAACTACCACCACCATTGGTGTAATGTTCTTATTGTGGAATTCTGTGTTAACTTTATGCTGGATACAACAAGATGCATCTTTTGACTTAAGGTCAAAAAGATGTTCCTATTGGTCAAACCAGCACTGGTTTGCAGCTCTCTCTTTTTTGCCAATAGTGGGATCATAAAGCTGATCATATGTGAAGTGAGGCCTTTTGCATTTGCATTTACATTTTTGAATGCATTTTTGTAAGCCAACCACTTCTGGGAAGATTCAGCGCTGTTTGAAAGCTTTCTCCATTTGAAGATGATGGCTCTCACTGTAATGAAAGTCTTATTCATGGCTTTGTAACCTTCTTCAGACTGATAATTCCTCTCTCATCACTTCTGAAATTTCCTCTGATTCATCATGGCGTGCTACTTATTCGGTCTGCTTCTAGGAATGTAATGTTCGTATTCAGCAGAGGCGTTTCTAGGTCAAGCTCTGTGGGATTTAAAACTACTGATGATGTTTGTTTTTAATTCCTTGTTAATTATCCCTCATTCTTTCATGCCATCTCATTTCTCCAAATTCACAGTAAATTAAGGATTATTTAATTAAGGCACTAAAGACTTGGGAGAGGCACAGGGGCTATTAGAGCTACAGAGAGAAACAAATAAAAAAAACGTAAAGCACACACATATATCGATATATGCATTAATGAGCATTTAAAAACTGTATTTTGTGTTTACTCAGGTTTTCTTTGGCTAGTGTTATATATGTTTATAGATATTTTGTTCTGAGGAACAGTTCTCTTGGCTTTCTAAGGGACTTTCAAAAGTTCTCATTGCACTACAGTAGGCGGTAGAATGTTTGTGTCTATACTCTTATTAATGAAGCAGCTGGTGGCTAGGTGGTAAGGAATTGCCCCTGCGATCAGAAATTTGTGGGTTCGAATCACGGGACCACCAGTGGCACCACTGAGGTACCCTTAAGCAAGGGACACCATCCCCACACACTGCTCCCCAGGCACTGTGTTACTATCTGCCCACTGCTTCACTCGGTAAATGGGTTAAATACAGGGAAAAAAATTCACAATGTTCAGACTGTGTGCTGTGCTGTGGTGTGTTTACGTGTAACAACGACACTCTACACTTTAATGTATGACTAATATTAATATGTGCACCATAAACCATTCCAGAACTGTATACACCTCCAGCTTCAACGGTATGATTCATGAGTGGAACATTAAACACACCACAACTAATCCTTGCTTTTGTTTGTCTAAATGGTCCACTAGACTTAGACTGCTTAGGTATTCCGATTATATTTTATTATTGCACTGCCCTTTTTGCCTTATTGGAAAGTTTAAATATGAATTGGAGCCAGTCTCTGTGTGACAGGGTCTTCGGCCACTCTCTTTTTAGCTATTTGCATTTGAGAGCAGTGCAGTGGCTTAAAGTGCAGCGTTTGAGGATTAAATACGTTAAATGTAAATTAATTTGTGAGTAGGGTCGAGTGAGTGAAAATGAGCACCAATGAATGTGCAGAGGCTGTGCAATTGTGGAGAATGCATAATCAAATCGCTCTCATTAAGTCTGTTGAAATGACAGAGGCTTTTACTTCACTTGTATTGAATTACCAGGAATACAGCGCTCGTATGACAATCTGCATTATCGAGGCAATTTTTCTCCCCACTCTCTCTCTCTCTCTCTCTCTCTCACTCTTGCACTCTCTCCTCTTGCCCTCTCTCTCTCTCACTCGTGTTGCAGAAGGACTGAGCTTGGTTAGAAGGCAGACTGCTCTGCTAGTGGTGTGTGTGAGTGTGAACGGGCAGGAATTTTAAGCATCTTTATACTGTTTGGAGAGCTTCTGTGATCTGGAAATACAGCACAGATATTCTTCAGTCTGGGTCGCAGCAGCCCACTGATAAAGGTAAGGTCTGCTTGAGAGAGAGAGTGTGTGTGTGTGTGGTCACATGACTGGCACATGTTAAGAAGGTAGGAGTTCTGGTCATAGAGTGAAGTGTTCTCTACTTTTTTACAGAGGTCACTACATTCTTACCTGCATTAGATTTAGGTGAAGATGCAAGAGATATTATGTCTCTATCTATAAATGTGTCTATAATGTGCAGAAAGGAATTTTATTTTATGCAAATAATTAATCTTGGTGAGTCCACATGTGTGACTGTACAACTAAACAGATCAAATGTGACATAGAAAAAAGTAAAAGTTCAGAAAGGGCAACAACTCTTAGACCACCTGAGATAAGGATAAATAAGAAAAATGATATGTTATGATTTTATATCTGTCAGTGTAAGTCAGCTTAACCATCTCTAGACCTCTCCTTAAGTACACCCAATATTTACAGTCACCATCTCATACCTAGTTAATCTGATCAGTCCTTTCAGTCACAGGGGATCATTATTCTTCTAATACAGTATTCCTAACTTTTTATTTTGCACTACTTATTTATGCTAATGTTGTGTGTTACACTAATTTCCAATGGAAATAGAGTTTAGACTTTTGCACTTTACAAAAAAGAGAAGGTGAATATCCCTATAGATATAAGATAAGAAAACCCTTAGCATGTTTTCTGTAACTTCCGTGACATTTATGCTACATTACAATGTGGTGTTGAAAAGACAAATAGAAATTAATTAACTTTAATTACTATTGAAACCCATTATTTTCTGTTGTGATCTGATATGCAACTTCAGTCATAAGCAATGTGTGCATCATTGGTTTAACCTCCAAAAAAGAAACTTTTAAAAGAATATTTTATTTTAAGGCATTATGGAGCGTCTTTATTGGTCTGTCCCTTCATGAAATTTTGCAGCAATTTAAATGGCATTTGTAAAAGAAATTGATATATTTCTAAAATGTATCTCCAGACTCATGGAACCCAAACATTTGTAATGGTACAATGATGCAAATGATAAGACCATTGCCTTAATACACCCTGTAATCTCCTTTTGCACAAATTGTCTGTATTACCACCAAGACATTTTTGTGAACCAGAGAGCACACAGAGCTTCTTATAATAATGTCTGCCAGAATATGTGGTGGTCAGTCTTAAAATAACCAATCATAGAAGGATGAGAAATTTAATTTCACACAATTACCCAAATAATTGAAATGCACTCTCACTTTCAGCTGTGAAATGCATCTTGCACCCTTCTGCATCCATCATCCCGAATGAGTCATGAAGTGTCAAAATCCTTCAGACTGTTGCCAACGGAGTCATGCAATGTCAGATGTCGAGTATGTTTTTTGAATGACTGTGCAAAAAGCGTTGAAACTTGTTTGTGTAGTGCTTATGAAATGCTATTAGATTTTAAGTTTTAAGAGAGGTTCTCATTGGTGATAATGAAATATTATAATTTCATTTATAATATCTCATACAAGCATAAGATTTTTTGTATGGTTTGGTTCATGGCTCACCAAATCATTAGTTATTTATTTAGTTCTTTGTTGCTGGATATTAGGAATGAGTCAGTCTATAACCTGTGGGACTTGTCGGCCGGGTGGGTTGAGTCAGCTTTTTAGAAAATTTTGCAAGTGCATGTGGGATGGGTGACAAAGCAGAATTCTGGCGAAGATCTTTATACTTTTTTGAAACATGTCTTGTTGGTTCAGATTCTAATATTTTATTTCTCGAGTGGGATGACTCTCCCAGGTTGGGTGGATCACTGATAAAACAAATGTACTGCATACAGTTTTCATTTCTAGATTTTGATTGTTTATTGTTTTCTTGTTTGCTTGTAATTATTTAATAGTTACAACATCTGCTGGCAGCGCAGCAAATGGTAAATTGTCAGCATACAGCAAAACAGCTCCTTATATGGAAGTTACCCAAGGTTGTGTTGGAAAATCAGATTTTACTAAGGGTTAAATAAAAGCAAAAGAAGCCTTCACTTTCAAAACACTCAAACCTACAGTAAACCTACTGATAACTGAACAGGGTATTTTCTTGTGTTTTTAGCTGCATTTTTATATTAAATCTGTCCAAAAATACTTTTATCAGGTTGCACAAGCTCTACAGAATGATGACAAAAACCTCAGTTGTGTCTTGTGTGTAACTAAATACATGGAACTAAATACATTCGTTACTTAACACTATATTTAGACCATATGGTTGTAACTAATTAAAAGTAAAAAAAAAACAGTAATGAATGTGTACAGAGAAACATATCAAATACACATAATTTGAAAAAGCACATTCTGAATGCAGATATCACAGCAAAAGAATTGTGTGTTCTCTTTATGCTGAGTTGAATTTTTGGTGACAGTCTGTAAAGTCGGGATGGATCTAGCACTAGCAATTCTCACTAACCTTCAAGCAAGCATCATTTCTCAGTTCAAAAACAGACAGTTTTGTCTACAGTGTTCCTAGTAGCCAGTACCAAGATAACTATCAGCCTAGGAGAGCGAGGACACAATACGCTGCTGCTCATATCCCATTGTAGAATAGCCAAACATGGAGAATGGTAACTGCTCAGACGGCTAGCATGAACTAAGTGTGACTCTCACTGAGTTTCAGCTTTTAATGTAACAATAACAAAGCACATAATATCATAATAGGGATGTATTTGGTTTATGACATGGTTAACTTCCAAGGGTTCTCTCTCTTTAGAGCACAGGAACTGAACGTTTTCTGCTTTGGACGGGTTATTGTATTGTTTGCTGAAAGCGACAGCAGACCACTTGCACCTCCAAGACCCATATTGGTTCTTTTTTCCTTCCTTGGCATGACAAGGCTGTATAATTAGATTCTGACAGAATGACTGACAGCATGAGTGTGCTGTCCTCCACCTCTACAGTACAGAGTAAAAGCCATTGACGATTCAGGACCTTGGACAGTTCTCGTCTCTCCACATAATAGCGTGGCACAAGTGACATGATAAAAGTGATTTTTGAGCGGCTTAGTGCCGCTACCACAAGACAAAGTAGGGTGGCTAATCTCGAACAGGTTGCTGCGTTTGAGTGGCGCAGTCAGTGTTGATCTAGAGGGATGTAGGCAGAAGGAGGGCGTGAAGCTATGAGCAATGCTGGTGTCTGGTTATGGCAGACTGTGCAACTCCAATCTGTTACCGCTGGGCCTGTGGCCAGCACTAGGCTGGCTGCTTAACAGAGTCACTGCCCCCTGACTTTTCATATGAACTGTGTTAAAGTATTGATAGAAGTGTTGATCAGGAGAGGGTAGCTCAAAACTTACCAGTGGCTTTCTTCACTGAAAAAAACATTTTCATCCCCCTCAGATGTATTAGACTGGCCAAGACATGTCTGTTCTCCTAAGATCAACTCTTTACTTTTTATGTGGAGTCAAAATAAGAAGATTTTATTAATTTGCAGCCACATTAGCTTTGTAGTTCCAGTGGATGCCTAAGGAAATAGAAAGAAGGATGATTACCTGTGTTCAGTGTAGGGTAAAATTGTGTAAATCTTTGATGAACCAATCCTTTGAGGGTTTTCTATTTGAGGTTGTGTATATAATATAAAATAATATAAATATTCTATGGCTGATAAATGACAGTCAACTTGCATGTCTATATAAGTACACCTACAGAGAACACACTTAAATATGGCATTTTTCTGCATTTCTTTTTTTTTTACTTAATTTCAGTTCATATTTTTTCAATTTTTTCCATTTTTTTATTTTAAATATACAGATATACAAGAGGATATGTGCAATGTCATTTGATAAGAGTCTTTTGCATCCAACTATATACATGTCCTCCCTAATGTCTTCTGGATTATGAGGTCATTAATTGATTGAAATCTGAAAGTTATGTACAAGTAAGACTACTACTATACCTATATAATACTTTACTACACAACATCACTAGCTCCTCAGACTGCAGCTTACTACTGCCAGGTAGTTTGCACAGGGTGTTTTAATGAGCTTGCTGGTCTTATGGTGTCAGGTTAATGCAGTGTAGCATTAGATTGCATGAAGCACAGGCTACACATGTTATTATTGATATTTTCACTATATTCATTTATAGACAGCCTTTGCAACTCAATCATTTTTCCATAGATAATGGATTTCCGATGACTAGTGGTGCTCTATAATCTATATATCTATATATCTAAGCCTTTTCTACATTTTAAATTGTCATAAGGTTATTAGGAATTATAAATACATGTAATAGTGTATTTAATAGTAACAGAAATATATTTTAGGTCTTTTTAATTTCTATATGCAGCCACAATATTAAAACTACCGACAGGAGAACGGATTATCTTGCCACAGTAGTGCCTGTCATTGCGATATATTAAGCAGCAAGTGAACAGTCAGTTCTTGGAACTAATGTGTTGGAAGCATAAGGTTCTTAGACAGTTTGACATGGGCCAAATTATAATTGGGTCAGAGCAGCAGGTCTTCTGAGGTGTTACCAGTACACAGTGAACCACTGAACCAGTGACAGGGTCATGGGCATCCAAGGTGCAGTGATGCTGAAGGTGTGCCCGTCTGGTTTAGTGGTGTTTCTGACCCTTCAGCTGCTCTAGGAGAGCATTGTTGAAGGGGTCCTCTGTGAGACCCTCTGATGCCCCACTTCGCAACTCTATAATTATAGGATGTGCTGCTATTGTCTTGATGCTAGATTGATGCCAGCACATGAGGCCTGGTTGTTAGGGAGTTGCCCCTGCGATCAGAAGGTTGTGGGTTCAAATTCCAGGACTGCTAGTGGCACCACTGAGGTACACTTGAGCAAGGTACTGTGCTTCCCGGGTGCTAAATTGCTGGCTGCCATCTGCTTCACTTGGGTCAATAGGTTAAATGCAGAAGACTCAAGAAATTTCCTCCCTGATCAATGGCTTTAGTTGTCTTTGAAAGTGAAAAAGTGAAAGTGACTGTCATACGTGAACACACCACTGCACAAAATTCTTCCTCTGCATTTAACCCATTCACCAAGTGAAGCAGCGGGCAGGCATGAACACAGCACCCGGGGAGCAAAGTGTGGGGACAGTACCTTGCTCAGGGTACCTCAGTGGTGCTTAGCAGTCTTGGAAACTGAACCCACCACTTGATTGCAAGACAAACGCCCTAACCACTAGGACACCTTGGACCTTGGACCGAGCTATTTGCCACCACTGTAAGTGACTATAAAAAAGATTCTGTAAAAGTACCACACCAATATAAACAACTACTGTTTTGTTTCTGGGCTCATGCCAGTCATCCTTCTTCCTCCATTCTCAGAACTGTTGCAACATGGCAGGATTTAGGTGCCTATGCAAATGCATTTAATCTCAACTGTGCCTGTATTGATGGAGTAATGAATGGGTGTGATGTAAAATGGAGAGCTATTGATTTTTACCTCTGCTTAGACGCATTCCTGTTGTGAGGCGCCAGAGTGAGTGATGGCACTTAGTGGCGATACGCATTGGTCACTGGTCTGACTGGACACACACTGGTCATTTGTGAAGACGGAATATGTGATTACTCTGCAGAACGCAAAGTGAGTAAGGACTCTTTCCATAAGCAAAAAATAAAAGAAGAGAAAACACAGTTGGCATTGTAGGACAGTCAATTACCAGACTTGATTCATGTTCCTTAAGCCATCATTGCATGCGGCTGCAAGGTATATAGAGAGGGGAAACACGTATTCCGATTCTTGCCTTTATTTAATAGACTTCCAGTGAATAGGTCCTCTTTAAATTCACATCTCTAAATGTGTAAGACTAATCTCTATAAACAAGCATGTTCTTAAAAAATGGAAAAATATTGAGACACCTTATATTACATAGATTTGTTGCAAAGGCATGATTGCCAATTAAGATTTGAGGAGTGCATTTTAAAAATTTTTTTTGCAGTGGTTCAGTTTTGGCTTATTCCAACTCCATGTCCACAGTTTTTTAAATCCTCTGTATTTTTACCCAGGGATTCAATACAGTAGATGCAAGCACGTTTACCTCTTTTAGACACCAGTTTTGTTATTTTGAACATATATTTGGGGTCACTTTGAAACGGACCATATTTTTTGGCCAATTACATTAAATTATCTTCTAATATCTCCTGCTCCATTTACGTGTGTTTAATGATGTGTACACTGTTTGTATGTTGCCGGGGTTTTCAGAGAGAATCAGCAAACAAAAGTCTTCGCTCATCCAAAGATTTATTTCTTCTGCAGAAGGAGAGAGAGTTTTCCCAGTGCAGCCAGGGCAGTCCTGACTTGGGTAGCTCTGCTCTAAAGCTTACATTCAGAACACAAGTATTTATCCACAAAACTGCTAGGCTTCTTATCAGCTCCAAGGATGGTCCGACAGAGCTCTGTGCCCACAATAAGCCCCTTATCACCCCTGGGTGTGTTGACGTGGGTGCCATGAGAAGCTCAGAGACCCTCTTAGGCGGCCTTGAACCCTCTCTAAGTTCATAAAGATAGGTGGCTATCACCCCTTGTTTTCTATGGCCGAGGTTGCCTCTGACCGTCAGACCATCTTGTAACCTGATAACAAGCCTATGGAAGATCATGTTCTTTTCCCTAAAGGTAAAGAACAGTTAGAAAACACGTTTAATGATCATGTCAGCAAAAACCTCTTTTACCCGGAGGTGAACTTTTAAGAAAATCATATAACCTCAGAAATCATATTATAAATGGATATACTGATTCGGAAATCATGTCATTATGGATATACTGATTCATTTTTTTACACTAAATGTGATTACAGGGAATATATGTAATATTCCCGGACGGTGTTTGCATTGTTCCAAAAGAGTTTTGTCTTTTTAGAAGAGGAGTGTAGGCAGTGGCTTTGTTAGGCCCAGGTGTGAGTTATGCCTTGCTCCTGATCTCAGATAGTGCTGGAATTATTTATTCTCTCAATTTATGAAACTAACCACCCCACTTCGTCAACAAATTTTTACACCTCTTTTCCACTTCCCCAACAAACTTAAGTAATTTCCATGCGAGGAGCTTTAGAAAAATCCTTCACCATCACCAAAATTCCCTTCTTATTTTTTCATATTTCTGTAGCTAGTAGATATGCATAGTTTACAAAGTCAAAAAACATTGTGTGTAAATGTGAAATAGCGTGTGTGGTGTCAGGTGACATGGAGCTGAGCATGATGTGTAATGTAATCTCATTCTCACGTACCGGCAATATTTCTAGCCTGCAAAATCCACCAGGTCCCCTTTTAAACTGTGGTCTCCACTGGGCAGTTTTATTCACTCGTATCATGGAGAAATAATACTTCATTAAGTGTAATAAAAACAGCATCAATTTCATGCCTGAACGTGAAGCTACAATTTGTCGTTAAATTTGGATGAATTGTTGGTTCATAAAAGCTTTGTGTTAAATGAGTGCGTCTTTCAGGATGGAGACTATATTTAATACCAGCACACTCAGTGAATTAAAACCAGCTTGTATATATTATTTGTGTCCTCCCAGCTCCATAGAGAATAGAATCATATATGTCTTTAAGATACCCCATTAGTGATACAGAGACCGAATCCTGTTATTTTGAAATATTTTGAAAGCAGCTTTTCAAAAATCAATTCATGTTATATTCAATGTGAAGATAAATAAACAACAATTAAAAATATAATTCAGTTTTTGGTACTCAGTTCATCACCGTAGTCCATCTAATGCTATGTCCAGTTTGTGGTTGCTGTCTTCTGACCCTTTATCATTGGTGAGTTTCTGACCACAGAGCTGTTCTTACCTGAGTAAATCTGGGTAGTGGACCACTCTCATCCTAGCAGTGACACAGATGTGTGATCCCCAGCAGCGCAGCCTTTGCAGCTCCATGTCAGTGTCTAAGAATGATGCACCAACCAACAATATTTGGCCAAAAATATACTGTATATATATGGAGAGAGAGAAAGAGAGAGAGTATATAGTGTACAGGTTTTATAATACATGACTTTCTGCTTTTATGCTCTCTATCTTATCTTATCTCATCTCAAAACATTTTGCAGTCAACCATTTGAAAAAGTAAACTTAATAACTGTCTGTGCCACCTTTAGCAGCAATAACTGCACCCAAACACTTTGGAATTTAATCTTTTACAGGACTTTTGGCCCACTCTTCTTTGCAAAATTACTTTAATTCAGCTACATTGGAGGACTGCCACAGCATCTTTACTTGGGCCAAGTCAGAACTTGGACTAAGTTTTTCTTTTGTTTTGGATCATGGTCTTTCTGCTTAACCCAGTGCCACTTAAACCTTTGATCACAGAGTAATGACCAGATTTTCTACTGCGGAAATTTCTGGTAGAGAGTAGATTTCATGATTCAGTCCATTATTGGATGTTGTCCAGGTCCTGAAGCACAATAGCACCTAAAAAATGAAATGTGTAGAATGTTACTTCAAGAGTCTTGAGGGCCATTAAGGTGAGGTGAGAGATGAGCCGTTTCACTCGATAACCCATCCCAACTAAATTCTGATTAGTTGATTGGCTGCACCACTGAGAGGTTGATACCTATTTTGAGATGAACTTGATTATGTTTGATTTTATCAGCAGTACTACAGTCACAAACATATGGACAAAAATACTTCAGTGACCACAATATCAAATTTTAGTACTGTGGATTAAATATTTGGCTCAAAATCTGTGGTTCTGCACCTCCCTGGTTCTTAGTTAGTTTAGAAGTTCATAGTCTCTAGAATGTAGCTTTGAAACTGATTTAAAACAGGAGCAATGTGTTATAAATGGCAAGCTGATCTTCTCCCAATAAAGCAGCATTCAGGTTATCGGCAATTTGTACTACTGCAGGGCTCACAGTTTCCAATAATTTGTGTTTTTAACTTTTAATTGTATAATTTTATTGTTTTAAACCAAAAATAGACCATGCATTTTGTGTGTGTTTGTTCTTATAAACATACTCTGAGGTACTGATGCTTATAACCTCTAATAGACATCTTTGGGGGAAAAACTGATTTAGATTAAACAATACCAAAATACCTGTCGGTAGCCTTTATATTGTACGTCAGGTTACTTTAAACAAGGACAAACAAACATTTTTTTTTTCATTCTGCTGTTTCTTTCAGCATCCAATGGTGTCATGGCTATGGTCTCAGTCAGAGTGGGGAGATTTGCTGTTCGAGCTGGGTCCCCTTTCCTCAGCATCATTCCTCTGCTGTGGATTCTTCTCCTTCAGTTAGTGAATGCCCAAGGGCAAGGTAAGTGCTGGAGCTTTTCTTAATACCACATGGCTTTGTGTGGTTAGTTTGTGTGTTTGGTCAGTCATTGTGCTGTTGCGACTGAGTGTTTCTGTTAGGGTTCATGGTCCTGAAGCTACATTTTGCTGGTGGTTTTGTATTAAACCTGCACTTTTCTCATCCATCAAAGTAGACAATATTGTTCTGGATGTGCAGTTCTTTGTACAGGTAGTTCATGTCTGTTGGTTGGCCAGGAGTTGGGTAGTAGCTGTACAATTATGATTTTTATCTCATGGCTGCCCTCTGTGAGCCAAGTGTCTTTACAAAATAGTCTGAAGCTATTTACAAATGGAGAACACTGCTGACGCAAGCCCAAGCAAGCATGGCGAAGCTGAAGCTTTGCTTTATGTGTCTTTTGGTGAGAAGTCTTTTAGTGTTAATTAAAAAGTTTTGCATGTGAAATTAAGAATTTATAACCATAAGGCAACTTCCACCTGCAAAAATCTGGATGTCCCTGTACAATTTGTTTCCTCTTCCATTTTGATGGAAGTGTGTATGACTGACAAAACTGCCAATGTTTGTTTTTTTATTTAAGGGTTCATAGTTTTTACTGTGACATTTTTTTTTTAATTCCTTCAGAAAAGCTTTAGGATAGTGTGTGTTCATGAACAACAGGGTTTTCTCGTCTCTTTTGGCCATCATTGCTCACTTGCAGCTCAACGCTAAATCACAGCATTTCTGTACAGATGCATAGGGCCAGCTGTATCCTAGTTAAGGGGTGCATTTGGCTGACACTTTTATCCAGAGCGACTTACAATCATTAGTTACAAAGAGCAGTTGAGGGTTAGCTGTCTTGCTCAAGGGCACAATGGTAGAAAGTGGGGTTTTGAACCTGACTTCATGATCATTGGGTTCAAAGGCAAGTGTTTTACCTGTTAGGCTACTACCACCCTAGTAAATCTGAAGTATTGCAGGAGAAAATATTTAATCATATTAATTAAATTATCTAGGGCTTCCACTGTTGTATTTGTATTAGTAATTGAATAAGCTGGTATTTAGATGAGTAAGTTTCCTCTCACTAAGACAAAAGACAAAAAGCAATTTAAGTGCTATTAGGTCCCTCTTATGGATAATGTTCAGACTGTTACATGGGATTTGGATACCATTTTTAACATTCAAATAGTCAATAATGAAGCTGTAAATTTTAATGTATTTTTTAAAACAAGCAGTTTTTTTCACCATGGTAAACCCTAAAAACTCACATACTCTCCTACTCTATAGTATGCGAAAACAGTATGCGAGGCGAGTAGTGTGTCCGAATTCATAGTATTAGAAAAACAGTAGGCGAGGAGTACTCAGATGACCTACTGCTTCCAGCTGAATTCTGTAGTAGACAGTCGCTGGACACTGCACTAACCCATAAGGCAGCGGGAGAGGCGGCGTCATATTTGAAAAATGGCGGAAAACAGAGACGCGGCTCTTTTCAAGTGTAAGTACCTTAAGGAAAACGTTAAATTACACGTTCATTGTGGTTAAAGTACACTTGTGAGAAAATGCCCTCTGTAAAGGTAAAAAATAACGCGCTGTTGTGACGACACACGACACGTGACAACATCAACACAGCGGATGTAGTGCATCCGAATTCCATTCATACTGCCCTCATTCATACTGTATAGAACGTACTGTTTTAACGTTAGAGCAGTACGTTCTAACTCAAATGTAGTACCTACTCAAGTAGTATGCGATTTCGGATGCAGCATTAGTATTTTGCAGTGGGATAGGTCACTGGGGCCTGTAGAAAGGCTACATTCTTCCCTGCTGTGCCTCACTTCGGGTGTTAAAACAATTACATTTTTAGATCACAGTTGTTTGAGATGATAGCAATTAGTTTCCATGATTTTCTAGGTTTTACAGTCATAACAAGCCTAACATTGGGTGTTAGTTAGGTTGAGACCAATGAATAAGGCCAGCATCAAGGAATTGTCTTGTTTTGTTAGCTAAGTAGCTGTTGCTAATAGTTGTATGCTTACTCAGGTGTGTTTGCTCATATTTTCACTCTCAAGCCAAAATTGTATGCATTGCTTGACTGACTACAAGCCATACACAACAATTTCGTATCATGATAGCACATAGTACAGAGGAAATATCTTTAGAAGGGAAGATTAGCCAATTTGACCACTTGATGCATGTTTTTGAGAAAGTCACACACACTTGCAAGTTGCAGGTTGCTGCAGGAACACAAACGTATACAATCGAGTAAAGGTCTTTCCCATAATTGCAGAACTTTGGGGTGGAGGCAAAACATGTTTTTTGCTTTCTGACTGTGATCATTTTCACACTGCTGTAGCTGCAGTGTAGTGGTAAGCTCTGGGTTTGGATCCACTTTTAATTGGCATCTCCCAGGGAGACAAGGCCACATTGCCCTCTGCTGTCAGCCCTCCACTCACTCCCTCCTCCCCTCGCGGCCAGGCTTATTTATAGCAGAGTCAGGAACACGCGTACCAAGCCATTCACTCAGTCGGCTCCAGAAGAAAACAATCTGAGAAGTTTTCTCCTTCCCTTCATTGCCAAGTATTTGGAAATTGGAAATGAAGGCGTGGCGAAGGTTAATGCTCCGCTTGTTGTAGCTAGAGGGGGTGGAGGGAGCAAAGCTTTGACATTCAGCCCCCATACAAGCAGGCCTGATTAATGGAACTCCACTGTGGTACATGCCAAACTGAGGTCTACCAGAGAGTAAAGTGGGTGGGCTAAGATAGACTGCAAGACAGGCCTGATAGCAGCTCAGATGAGCAGTGATGCTCATGACTTATTAGAGCTAAGTAAATAACCTTTTGGTTTATACAGAAGGTACATTATTCAGTTTAGAAAGTAAAGTTTTACATGACTGATGTTATGCTCTTCTGTCATATAAATAGATTATTTTAGTGCCACACAACAAGCCGTGTAATTTTAGTGCAGTGAAATGCAATACAGCTCTGCTGACGGCACATACAGCAGAATTACCCCAAAATCTATTGTAAACGGAAATCGATTAACCCTAGTTATTTTACACCCATACTCCGCCTTTGCCTCTGTTTTGGCTCCCTCGAGCAAAGATTGATGACTAATACCAGTGCAGGGTGACAGGAGACAAGTCTCTGCTGTGCTACTTCTGAAGTTCGCCTTTCACAAGGGCAGTAAATTACTCTGGAAAAGGCCAGAACAGTAACTGATGGTTTCAGGTGTAGGATAAAGCATTTTATTTGCTTGGCTGCATTTACTTAAATACTTTTTAGTTGAATTTGGGGGAAAAAATTAAATTGTAATCATGTGTGTATGTGTGGATTTGGACATTTACGTACTAATATCTTTTTGTCTTTAATTTGATCTTACTCTGATTTACTGTTGCTCATGCATCACTTTGCAAGGTTTTGCATTTTATTTTATACCAAAAAGATCCCAAATAAGAAGAATGTTGGCTTGCAAACTTAGATACTTAATGTCTGAAGAAATTCCACAGCAGTTCGGTTGCTGTTCGTACTTCTACTTATTTTTGCAAAGGCACCTTTGCAAACTGATAATTCAACCCTATATTTGAAGATGCATTAACCAAAATTACCATTTTTTTAATAATTATACTGCTGCTGTACCCAAATAAATATCATATTTCTCCATGATGCTAGTCTGGGAAATAGGTCTAGCCCTAGTTTCTGCATGTTTTAAAGGTGTCTAACAACCTTGCTTTCAGCATTCACCCTTGTTTTAGTGTGTACTGGGCTCCCAACACACTACTAATCCAACTAATCAACTAATTAACAAGTCTTTCCTGGGGCGAGGTGTGTGTGTAATAGCTGGCAAAACACTACAATGTGGAGGGCAGGGGGGCATCAACCAGGGTTCAAAAATACCAGTGTGTAAGCACATGCATCAACAGATGTGAGCATAAAAAATAATGGATATTTGCCCAGAATTCCCATATTGTTTCATCCCTATTCAAAATAACCAAATTTGCAGTGTTACTGTGATGGTAGTTAAACCTTGTTTAGAGATTCCTTCAGAATATGAGAAATTGATTGACAGGCATATCAAATGAGCCATCTGGTTTGGAGTGGATGTGCAGGTTAGTTTTTCCGTCTCATTCAGCCATGGCAAGATTCCTCTGTCCACTGTGGCCGCATACTAACTGCATTAGTGATCATCAGTCTTCATTCTGAGCCTGGCTGGCTCCTGGTCGGCCCGGGCTCGGGTTGCAGCTCTGTGCTAAAGGAGGGATGAGTAGAGCACTCAGTCAGGATACATTTTTCCTGTGCAAAGTGAACTAAGTGCCTCTGTATGGAGGCTGAAAAGCAGAGCAGTTTGCACTGAAGGTCAATGAGTATATTATCTCTGTGCACTACTCTTGGTGGCATGAGTAAAATCAAACATCTAGGTGTACCGTTCTGTCAAACTGGCCATGTTCCACCCACAAATGTGTCTTTTTCTATAGCAACGGTTTCTAGATTGATCAAACATAACAGACTCTAGTTCAGACTAAAGAGAAACATAGTGTTGAGTTTCCAGCTTACAATGTCTTCCAGCTTGTTGAAATATAGTGATGTTGGAAATGATGACGAACGTACCACCATGATGATGTTAGCTGAGGTGCAAAAAACTAATCTAACTAATCTAGTTTGAATTAAAAATGAAATCAAACACCACAGATGTAGATACTTTTATAAAAACTGTGCTGTACTGTATTGGACCATTTCTGCTTAGGCTGAATTTAATTTTTGTATATGGAAAGGTTAATTGTATCGTATAGTGTGAACAGTAATGTACGTGTGTGTGTGTGTGTGTGTGTGTGTGTGTGTGTGTGTGTGTGTGTGTGTGTGTGTGTGTGTGTGTG
>JBBJLR010000001.1:13584693-13605194 GCA_037577145.1 Brachypetersius gabonensis | reverse complement strand
TGCAGCAGTTGAAGGAGAAGTTTTTTTGGTGGTTTGGGGGGTGGGGGGGGGTTTTCCCCCCCCCCCCCCCCCCCCATATTGGTGGCAGCTCTCTGCTTCTGAATGGGCTAAATGTAGAGAAAGAATTTCACGTCCTTCACATTGTGGTGTGATATAAGGGGTCACTTGACTTTGCTTACTTTACTTTACCCTGGTATCTCTTAGACCTCCATTAAATTATAACTGCAACCATTAAAAATGGGGTATTTGAGTCTCTACTGTGATGGTGTACTGGCCTTCTTAGTTGTACCTTTTTTTTCCTAACACACTTGTATTCATTCTTGATGCAAGTGCAATTAGGGCTTTCACCGTTAATGAATTAAACGTATTACCTGACTAAAAAATAGTTGATAGAAATTACCATCAGCAATGATTGGTTGGCAATTTGTATGATAATTTATATTTAAAAATGTCCCACTATCCTTTCTTATAGGTAGAAACAGCTTGACATACATATTCATTTCTGTCCTCCTTTGTATACGAAGAGATTCTCAATTTGATTTGGTTTCAGAAAAATTAAAATATGCTAAATACAGAAATGCTACTGGAGAATAATAAGCCACGACATTAAAGCCTCCGACAGGTGAGTTGAATAACACTCGTCAAGGGAAGTGGGGGGAGGTATTATGCAGCAAGTGAACTGTTTCAATATTTTCATTCAGAGTCAAAGAGGCGCACACTGTGGCATAGATATAATGATCAGTGTCAGTCAGACACCACTGTTTCTTCAAAAACACTCAGCATATGATTATTATATGATCATTATACCAACTATCATGCAATATAGAACTAGCTTCATCACAAAAACTGTACGTGCGGGAAAAACTAAACACAGATTTGAAATCAACATGAAAAACACTAGAAAACCCGCATAATGTTTTCGCTGACCTGACCTGTTGACCTGTGTTATTTGACATTGTCATGTTTTTTCCCCTTTTCATCTAACCTAGAGTGGATTACCATTAGAATCTGAGGACTATGTCTGTATTCTAATCTTTCTCATTCATAAAGATTAATTTGATCTTAGTATATAGAGTAATATACATATTACATGAATAAAACAAGTAACAGAGTTCCAATTTAACAGTGGACGGTGTTCTGATTCAATGACCATTCAAATAAATAATCAACTCAAAGTGATTTTAGTACAAATCTTGAACAGTAGCATTATTTGGTTGTACATGGTATTCCAACAAAGTGAAAAAGTGATGAACTGAGAGTGCAGATGTCCAATTACTTTTGGCCCTTAAAAATGGCCCTTAATGAGCCATGCTGATGTAGGTCCTCGCCGTTGCATTAGGCTAGGACTGTTGCATACATGCAGCTTGGCCAGTCGCTGTGCATCAGAGCAGCTGCAGCTCTCAGAATAAACACTAAAGGGCACCAGTGTCCTGCTTTTCAGAAGACAGATGGCTGTAATGTTCAGCAGGAAGCCGAGCTAAAATCAGTCCCCAGTTCTAATTTAGGATGCTCCCTGTTATTCAGACAACTGCCTGTTATACTATAAACCCCCAAAAGTCAGCAAAATAATCAAGCCAATGCATTGACAATATTTATTAGTTCATAAAATTAAACGTCTGTCTGTATAATGTCAGTGTATGTTATGAATTGATATAGGATGAAAATATTTAAGCTACATTAATGTTTATGCCTTTCTGCAAACACTCAGCTGATAAGAACATTATATATCTTACTATAAAAATCATAAAACATAAACAGTAGGCTATTAAACAACCCCCATGTCAGGGATCGCTGCAGATTTTGTGTTTTTGTTTATGACAGTGGTCAGAGTTGCGAAGCTGTTATTTGCCTTTATATACTAATACAGTGTGTCAGTGAGTGACTGAGTAAACGTATGTGTGTAAGAATTTTACAGTTTAAAAACAATATTAGATCACTTTGTAGCACAGATCTAACCTACATCTCTGCATACGTTTTTTAATCTGGACATTTAAACCTGCATGTCTTTATACTACGCACAGCCAGAGTGCCTGACAGTTTATGAGGAAAACTATAAGGTCCAGTGCCATTAATAAAAATAAATAAATAAATAATATAGCATTAGCTTGCAGTTCACAGTCACTGCATGTTTTGAAATATTGAAATAAAACACCCATCTTAAATCATGCACACGTTTTCACCATGCATTCTTTTCTATGCTGTTGTGTGCTGTGGAGGCAGCATAAAGAAGAGAGACACTGCACAACTGGACAAGCTGGTAAGGAGAGCTAGCTCTGTGGTTGACTTGGCGCTCGGCTTTCTAGTGTCAGTGGCTGAGAGAAGGACCCTTCACAAACTGCTCTCCATCAAGAAAAAATCCTCTCCACCTTCTGCACAGCACCATCACCAGGCAGAGGACTGTCTCAGTCGTGTTCAACTGAGAAAGTCCTTCATCCCAGCATTGGTGGGTTGTGAATGAAAACTGGCCATGATTCTGTCACTCCATCACATTTATCCGGTTCCACACACTATATCGCTTGGACTCTGGATCATCAATACTTTGCTCTTTTTGCACCATCCTTTGCACTCTTTTGCACTATCTATGTTGTTTCTGAAAATCTGTATTATTTATTGATATCTATGTGATTGCATATCACCCCCGTTCTCTCTCATTCATGTGTGTAATGTTTTGTGTTTTGTTTCGTCTTGTTCACTGGAAGCACATATTTCTCCCTGGGATCAATAAGATCATCATCATCAAACAACAATTTTAAATAGGTAGGGAGATTGGGGGGTTGCAGCCCCCTTTGCACCCCCCAACTCCCACATCCCTTGTTATATTATTATTACTCAGTAGTAAGCTCATAATGTTTGAAAAAAAAAACCAAACCCTGAGAAGTACATACTTACTGAATTATGATCATGAAAACATTCCAGATTTGATATAGCTGATGTCATGTCAATGCCACCCTCAGATCCATACATTAATGACTTTAAAACCCCTACTATTTAAGTACTGGCTGTTTGACATGGAGAATAGATGGTAGGCCTACACTCTCCACCACTCTTTCATGTCCCTGTTGTCCCTGATAGTCAAATTCCATAAGGTCTGTATACAACAGGATATATAACCTCACAAGTGACATTACGGGCATATTTATGACCCTCTATTAAATCCTCTTTTAGGGTGTCTGCCTTCATTAAGCTGCATGGATGACCTTGATGTCACTGAGCCATGTGGTGCTAAGACAGCTGTGCGGCCTGCTCGGTGCTTCCTCCCCACGTTCGTCAATATCGAGGCTCATGAAACATTATAGGGAGCTCAAGAACACAATAGCACTTATGCAGCCCTGCGTGGCATTGTGGGCGACCCAGTGTACTTCAGCAACACTCTGTAAGCCCCATTAACTCTTCCTTCCGCTTGTTCTTCTCCGGGGCCTAGGTTTTTCTTTAATGGAAATTCTAGTGAGCTTTATTTCCATATAAATGAACTGAATGGTTGTAATGTTCAGTAAAAGTGGATTTCTGTTGGTCGAGGATTGTCTATGGAGTGTTTTTGCTCGAAAACACTGTGAGAATAAGTGAAGTTAATAGGTAATGTGTAGCTCTTTCTTTAATGGAAGCAATTTCGCATAGACTATTGTCATTGAAAGGACATTATTTTAGTAATTGTCCCTTACAGGCCTCCAGCCTATGTGGAACCCCTGCGGACATGCAATTTCCCACTTTTATTGTGTTATGATGGTCCGACCACGGTGAAATATACTGAGATTATCATTTTTGTAAATGTGAAATGATATTAGTTTTAAATAGAATTTTGTCCTTCCGGGGGGGAAAAAGGATCCCTCTTGACCCGAAACGTGCTGGTTAAATCTAATGGAGCTGCTTTGATTGGCGCTCACGTCTGCTCTTTCAGATAAACACACAGAAGTATGATGGAACATGTTGCTGTTGATATGACCCACCCTCGGGGAAATGTTACAATTACACAAGAAAAGCTCAGTGGCAACCTTTAACCTTATAGAGTATGCCTCAGTCTGTGGCTGTTTTGGTCCCTCGAGACCCAGTCTGCTCTCCAAGGAGACCCTACAGGCCAGGATATCATTCACCACCTCCCGGTGTTCAGCCTCCAGGGCCATTTCATGATCTTGGGACACTTTGATTCTCATATTTGGTTGCAATGTAATCAAACTGCAAGCATGAAGACATTATTAGAGGTGAAGTGAATTTAAATTTGACCAGATGGACCAAATAGACTCCAGCAGTTTTGTGGGTTTATCTTCTAAATAGCTGAAAGAGACCAATACACTCAGCTTCAATTTAATTTTTTTATCAGGACCATGTAATTTAGCCCCAGACAGGTGTCACATCAACAGTGTCAAGTTATACAACCATCACACTTTAAAAGTAGTATTATTATTAGTTGCTAACTTGTGTTTATGTATTACTAATTGTATGTTATATCACAAATCAGAACAGACAGTCATCAGACTATTGAAAATTTGTGTATACACTGATCTTTGCTCTTTATTATTATAATAACACATTTTCATGTTCATCCCGGTGTCATGCTACCTGACAGTAAACTGAAGCAGGATCACATGACTCAAATTTGACAGTGTTTTCAGTATTTGTGCTACTGACCTTGACATGGCACTGTGATGGTCACTTTATGATGCAACATCCTACCAACTCTTTTTTAAAACTATATCTGAATAAGTGCTTGGTTGTCTGTTGTGCCACTCGACCCTTTTAGCCCAAACTGGGACAGATTGAAACACCATAGTCTGGATTTTCTTGTTAGCCACACTCTATAAAAATAACATGGAAAGCAAGTCAGCAATAAAGAAACAGAAAACCTACAAATATTTTGGCTCACAGTAGGCCTGTCTTGGGAATGAAGTCATGCTTCACATTAAAAAGACTCCAGTGCACAATTTAAGTGGTATTTTGTCTTACTTGGTCTTCTTGTTGTGTTTCCTTTGAGCATGACTACTGAAAAAGCACTGATTTTAGCAAACAGCAGAAGGTAATTAACTCTGGAAATATTAGACTGTCGGATGGCTAAACACAAGACATTGCAAAACACTGGAAAAACTCCTCTTGTCTGATCGTTCCATCAAGAAATAAAAACATCCTGTTCTGTCTTTGCTGGAAGCAGAGACTTGCTCAGGGTGACATTGGAGAAGGACTTTGTCACCCATGCATCACGTGCTCATCAAGTGTTGCAGTGGCTATAGATTAATGAGAGTGGGAGCTGGTAATGCTGGGCTGTACATCATGCCTGTCTGCCTGCTGTTCTGACTGCCCATAGTCTTATACCACTTCAGCGTTTATCCACTGATTTCACATTTTCTCCTGGGTACCACAGTCAGTTTTCTGATCCACTAAAGCGGAGGTGAAGCCTGAGCGGCTGGTGGTCTGGTGGTTAGGCAGTTGCCCTTGCAATTGGAAGATCGTGGGTTCGATTTCCAGGACTGCCAGTGGCACCACTGAGGTACCCTTGAACACGGTACCGTCCCCACACACTGCTTCACTTACTGAATGGGTTAAATGCATAGAACAGTTTTGTGCTGTTCACACTCTATGCTGTGGTGCGGTCACAAATGGACACTTTACACTTACTTTACATTTACTTTGCATCAGACTGATCGAAATTTGCTTCATATAAAGGCCGATAATAACTAGCTTCATGTAATTTCCACATTTGGCATCAGCCGCTGTTGTCTTTGGATTTAGCTTGAATGCACTTGATATGTGTGTCACATGTGTTTAATTTAATCCTCAGGGAACGTCCCTTAAAGACCCTTAATTTTTTTGTACTTTTGACAAGTGCAGTTATGCCTGGAACATGACTTGACAATGGTGCCCGAAAACAGTCTTAATTCCTGGCCCGGAATAGAGCTACTGAATGAGACGTCCTCTGTCTCTGCACTATCCCCTTTAGGAATGGACTAACTGAGAGTGAACTTTAGCTCATTATGTTGAAGTTTGTTGCCTGGAGTGCAGAGTATCCCCTGAATAAGGCTAATGCAAAGTGGCGTTGCCAGATATTTGGGGGGTATGTATGTCCTAAGCTCAACAGTTAACATGCAAATGAAAGCTCATCTTCTATAGAGCTGTGCCGGTCTGTTTCTTAACATTCCTCAGTTTCTAAAACTCAGTACTGAAATCTAGAGTATTAAACAGCGTTTCCTGTTACATACATGTTTAGTGCACGCCATGGAAATTGTTGATGATTTTCAACATATTCGAACCAGCCAATATGTCACCCTACAAAAGCACAAGGAAAACAATCTTTTTCAGTCATTCGTTCTAGAAAAATAACAACAGATGTACTATTCTTTTGTTGGGAAAGTAAATATACACTAGGCCTCTGCATTGCCCTCTTTACCCAAAATAATTCTTGCAGAATTCTCCTAGGTTTTCTGCAAAATTCTTTCAGTTGAAAGACATTTGAAACATTTTCTTGCACATATTGCACTTTTCAAACCCCCCACAACATTTCACTGGGTCTACAGTATTGGGATTTGAGAAGGCCATTCCATAAACCTCCATTTCTTCTATCTGGGCGTTCCTTGGTGGAATGGCTGGGGTGATTAAGATCATTATCCTGTTGAAAGACCTGTCTACAGTTCAGTCTTCTCTTTTGAACAGATGGCTTCTCATTGTATTGAAGCATTTTTCATATGATGAAGAATTCATAGCTAAATCAGTGACTATAAGCTGGGATATACTTATTTTTTCATGTGACCTTAATAAAGATGAGAAGTTTTACTTCCTTACTTCATAAAAATAAACGTTACAGTTTCATATAAGCATTTTTACCATGTCAGGAGTTGCGGTAGGTAGAGAAATTGAATCTTTTGTAGAATCTTAGTAAAGGTAAATTCAGGGTTTACTAGGGTGAGGAACATGCTTGTCTAATGGAATCCATGTGTGTTGTTCTGGATAAGAATGTATGCCAAATGCATTAAAATGTAATGTAAATGTGGGTTTGTGCCATAGGGATTTTACCACTGCAGCTAAATTCTGATTGGAGAAACTAAGGGTGCTACTGTATGCCTCATATACCTAGAACATCATATAGATCTTCTTAATAATTAACTTACTGCTGCTTGTTGTTGGCCTCTTTTATTCCAAAACAGTATAGCCTTTTCTAGTCTCAAGAGCATCATATGCTTTAATCTTTCCCTTAGCTAATATTGTTAGGTTTAATGCTTTAAAATGAGTTAGTTAATTAAGTGTGATAATAAGTAGCCTGTTTTAATTCAGTTGTTGCATTACAGCTCGTTATTATTCGTTTTTTGGTTCATAAACCCACTCAAATGTGGACTTTGCAGAGGGGCAGGGGGATAAAATCCAAGAGTAGCAAGCAGCCCTGGTGATATTCTCGTATGTAAGCAGAGCGTTTCATCAGGAAAAGTTGGGTGAGCATATTTCAGTGCAGAAATCCCAATTCGACATATTTGTCATTCTTGAGACATCTGCTGGTTCAGCAGCCGAGCCAGGCCTACTTATGGAGATAATGTTAATAGTATTCTCACCAGATAGCGAAAAATGAAGGCCTCTGCCAGACATTTAGAAAATATGTGAAGCACACCTGTGGCGTCACAGCAGAGTACCTCACGGGGAAATGTTCTCTCAGAAAGCCTGTTTATTGTTTGCTTTTATTCAGCTTTTTTTTGTTTCATTCTGTGTTTTCCTACGAGGACAGCCCTGAAGCTTGCATTTTTATCTCCTGCGTCTGCATGGGCCTCATAAATCTCCCCACTTGTTTGCAGTGTGGCCCGGCTGCAGGCCTGAGGGTGACGGGTGCGAGAGGAAGAGCAAACGAGCAGCTTCCTGACGCCTAGAGACTGCAGAACGTACTGTGTGACAGATTATTAATGCTCTTATTTCAGCATGGAGTTGAGGCTTTTTTCTGAAAATGGTCGTGCTCATCCTCCTTTGAACAGGATTAGAGCAGGCAAATGTGCTTGCTCTCCTTTTTTCACAGTGAACTTGTTCGTGTTTGGCCTTGTTGAAGCGCAATCATCAGAAAAATACTTTTTATTGGCTTGATGTATTGAAGAAACCTTGGAATTGCCATGCCTGAGGGTAGAACTGGCAATGGAAAAAAAAAACCCTCATAATTCAAATTGCATAGTAATTACTGCTGATTCATTGAGAAAAGAAATACTACTTGCTTTTGTTTTTTTAGTAATCACATTTAATGGATTAAAGCCAGCTCTGTTTTGAAAAATTACATCCTTGTTGTGGTTTATATTGGTGTTGCCGTTGTTGAGGTGCATCAAGGCCCAACATGGCATTATTATGACACAGCATATTCCAGAAGCTATGGTTTTGACACACAAGCAGCAAAGTCAGCTATGCTCTGCTGTTTTTGTGTGTGTGTGTGTGTGTTTTATAATTTATGATGTCAGATTGGAAAGTTTAAGCACTAATTAAATGGATTGCGACTACTAATACAACATCTTTTTACAGCTCGGAACACTAACTGCTGAGTTGCGACGGCTGCGTGTGTAAATTACTCTCTTGCAGACGTGTGAGAGTGTATGGGGTTTGGATTTGACTGTGTATGTGTGTATGTGTGCGCGTTTGGGGATGGATTAGTCTTCCCAGCGCATTATTGAATGTGTTCTGTAGCCCGGTAGAAACCGATAAATTGCGGCTGTCACAATGGCCCTGCACCTGCTCACCGCAGTCTTGGAATCTGAACTAAAGCTCAGTGTTTCTGCGCGCTGAGCTAAAGACAGACTCCGTGAGGAGCCAGATGGATAAACAACTCGTGTAATCATGTAATGGCTTGCATGATTTCCTTGCAAATTACAAGAATACTTCGGAGCTCTAACGCTGCACCCAAAGCACCTGAGCTTATAGATACATACTGAAGCCATTATGCAGATGAACCCAGGTAGCAGTGAAAGGCATATCCGCATGCGTATCTGCAAATGTAGTGGGGCTGTATTGGGCTCAGGGGACTTTGTATGGCTGGAACTTGTTACGGGTAAGAGGATATTTAGATTTGCACAGCATGAAGAGATCCACCACGATTGCTATGCAGGTCTTGCCAGGCCCCTGTACAGCCTAAGCAATTCAGGCCAGGAAAAACGGCCCCTGTGACCTTGTCATGTGCTGTGGTCGGCAAATATAAAATAAACGAAGGCGTGCCATTCTGCAGCTGCTTTGCGCTCTCCATAGGGCTGTGGAATTGGTGTCTCTGCTTTAATGGCTGTCTTGTTTTCTCAGTGGCGCTGCAATCAATGGCTAAACAGTCCAGTGAACTGAATTAGCCTGCTGGCTCAATCTGATATGCTTTAACAAGCCCCCCACCATGAATATTTCACCGCAGCATGGCGGCAAAACAGCAGTAAAAATCAATGGCCACTCGTTACAGTCCCTCCAGCTCGCACATACACAATGGCGGGAGATGCTGTGGCGTTCGGGACCAGTGCTGCCGGTTATAAAGCACGGCTGTTTTTCACCGTTATCATAATCAATACTAATGATCTGGTCTGCTCTCGATGCCACAGTCAACTGAAAGACGTGCCGTGAAAACTTAAGGTGATTAAATGATCTTTCACTCTTTGATGTCCCTTAATTGAATGGGTTTGAACTGTAAAGCTACTTTGGAGTGCAAACATGATGAAAGCGTATCTGATGTCTCGCAGAAGAGTTGAAATATATGTCTAAAAGTTTGTAAACCCTTTGTTGTCAAATCTTGGCTATTATTAGGATATTTGTCTTGCATTATGCAATAACAGCCTGTGTTCTTGTGTATTCTGCAGTCTTTGATACATTTGATTAATTAGGCCTCAACCTAAGTCAAGCCAATTCCAGAGCTTTAGACCTCTCAGGGTGTTTAAATGTAGCAGCCACATGCTGATCGAAGGGTCCCCAACCTTTTTTGTGCCCCGGACCAGTCCCATGTAAAACAATATTTTCACGGAGCAGTACAGATACAACTAAAAAGTGCAGGGTTTTTTTTTTACTACTTTTTGCTAGCTTGTGGGCTAAATTTTTCATGTACCATATGATACATGATGACCGAGACAAGCATTTTTTCAAATTAAAACTTTTCTAAACCAGATTTTCCTACTGATTTCAGATCTGCGTTCAGTTTTTTGAATTATGAGTAATATTAGATTTTTATTAAACCACAGGCACCAATCAAGTAATTGTTTCAATATTTTCAGTGTGAAGTCAGATAGGTGCACACTGTGGCATAGATATAATGATCAGTGATCAGCTACCACCATTTCTTCAAAAGTGCTCAGCATATGATTGATATGCTAATTATACCAACTATCATGCATTGCATAACTAGCTTTTTCACAAGAAACACAGATTTGAAATCAGCATGAAAAACACCACAAAACCCACATAAACTTATCGCTGATGATTTTAACCTCAAAACAAAATAGGTGTAAAGAGATATGAACACTTTCTATTTGCAGTTTTACCATCTGAAAAAAAAAAGATAAGGAGAACCACAATTAGTCAATCAATCAATCTTTTACATAAATATGTATTTTGGGTCATGTTAATTTTTACATTTTGTGCCAACATTCATTTTACTTCTATCAAGAAGAAACCAGGGGTGGCTAAACTATCGCATGCAGTTGTATGGACTGTGCACAGTCAGATGGTTGTGTTAGCAGTCGGTTCACCTGAATGGACTAAAGAGAAGTGGGGTTAGGACACTTTTGGACACGTCATGTGGCGAAGAGCATAACTTGCTTTCTTTATGTCTGGTTCCCAGTCTGACCAGCAAAATACGAATACAAAGGATTTACACTGAAAACTGGTACTGTCCATTTTTTCAAACCCTTAAATGAAATATGTGGTCGTGGCCAACAGGGGGAGCTTTTACGCTTGAAATGGCTCAAAGCCTGACAGCTCTCTTCCACTCTGCCACCGCTACGTCCCTGACTCTCACCCATCCTCCTCTGCCTCCACCCTCGCCATTCCTAGCTCTTTCTCTTTGTTTGTCCATCTCCTGCACATCAGCTGCCAATTTCCTCCTCATTCTAATTTCAAATTTTTTTTTGTCAATCCTTCACACAGTAGATGAAGTGGATAAGATCAGAAAACGGCCTTGTATCGTTCTAACCGCAGCAGCAAGGCAATCTGTTATTAAAAAAACCTAATAGTTATTTACGCCAAAACTGAGTGTTCATTAGTCACTCACTGTTGTCGTTGGCAACATCATCATCTCTGCATCTGTGTGTCATCTCTCTCTCATTCACTGAATCAAACGCTGTTCTCACACAAGCACACTGTTCTTTATCTCCGGCGCTTCTTCATACTCTTTCTCTCTGTCCTTTCCTCTTCTTTCTGTCTCTCTCTCTCTCTTTCTCTCTCTCTCTCTCTCTCCCTCTCTCTCTCTCTCTCTCTCTCCCTGTCTCTCCTTGTCTCTCTCTTGCAGTTTCATCCGAGAGTTGAGGAGCTGACTCCTATAATTACCCAAGTGTCTGTGAAATGAATCATTGGGCGGCTGATTGAGCCGCATGATGGGAGACATCCATCCTGACTATGGCCGAGTGAACTTCTCGCTCTCTCTCTCTCTGGCCCTCTGTCCCTCCCTCCCTTTCTCTCTCCCTGTCTCTGTCTGCCTCTGTATCTTTCTCTCTGTCTCTCCCTCTCCCTCTCTGTATCTTTCTGTCCCTCTCCCTCTCTCTCTGCCTTTCATGCTCTCTCTGTCTCTTTCTCTTGCTCTCCTGGTCTCCCCCCTCTCTGTCTCTCTCTCACACTCTTGTTCTTTCTGTCTCTTTCTCTGCCCCTTCTCTCTGTTTCTCTGTCTCTCTCTCCCTCTCGTTCTTGCTTCCTCTCTTTCTCTCTACCTGACTCATGGTTGCTCTCTCTGAGTCTGTCTCTCAGTCTCCCCCTCCCTCTCTTTCTCACTGTCTTTCTCTCTCTCTGTCCCTCTCTCTCTCCTCTCACTCTCCTGTATCTCTTCTCTCTCTCCGCTCTCTCTCTGTCTTTCTCTGTGTCTCTCTCTCTCTCACTCTCTCTCTGTGTGTCTCTCTGTCTGTCTCTCTGCCCCCCCATCATGGCATGCAGATGTCACACCAGTACTGTCACATGCCACATCTGCTCATGCCAGCTTATGGTCATTAGTCAGACTGAAATTAACATTAACTCGTCCTACAGCCACACTATCATTAACCCTGTAATGAGAGCTGTGCAATATGTCCAAAAATCTTATCAAAGTATATTGCACCATTAAAGCCTCTAGTGAGAAAGTGGTGATCTCATAAAGTTTTGCTGCTAATTCTGGATTGAGAAACAGAATGACAACCATTAGATCAACAATAAATATCAAGAAAGTGTTTCAATTTGGTAATTCTTGTTAACATTTTATCGCCCATAACCCCACCGTAATGCTCCCAGCCTGTGTGGTTTGGTCTCCCTTATAGTTAACAGAGCACAGCTGTTGTTTTCAAATGCAATAAGCAGGAATGTCAGGCTTGTGTGCATCTGTGACAGTTTGTGGCATGACAAATGCTTCACTATCACATGAGCCTGTCTGTGCTCATGACTGTAAAAATCTGTCCATGCTTATCTCCAGCTAAACGAATTAGCCTGAGTCACCCAACTGTGCAATACTTAAGTTAACCCTCCTCACACTTATTCAGGAATTCCTCAGGAGCTTGTATTTTCTCTGAATGCCACAAATAATACATTTCCTTCCTCGACCATCAGAGGTTGGTTTTAATACAAATGCCCAAAATCCAAAGCATCAGCAACTACCTTTATGAATTGAATTCTATGTATAAGTCTGTGTCAGAATATTAGAACGGTCAAATGGGGAAAAATATTGTTTTACCATTCAAATTAGCTACTGTCATACAGAAAGGGTACTCCAATGTCTAACTGAAGTTAAATGTAAATTCAGTCAGGGATTAAATGTCCACAAGCCACAGGACTCTTAAATGCCATTGTATAAAAGCCCAAGCAGAGTACATTGCAACACTCATGCGGTAAAATAGCTGGCTGAGGGACAGTTTATTGCAGTTATGACAGATAGTTGGAGTTTTCTGAGCGGCTCCTGTTTCTGAATGAAAATGTCACCATCATTGCCACAAGTGATTATGTAAGAAACAGTGCATATGGCTCATATTGGAACATTTCATCTCATGGAATGTATTTTATTCCAGTGTTGAAAATGCTTTGGGGGTATGTTTTACACATTTGTTTCAAACAAAAGGTTTTTCCAAGCTGATCTGTGATCCAAACAAAACTGCAGCTCAGAAATCATGACAGAACCAGACCATTATCTCTATTTCTGTATTATGGTCTAGGTTTATTATACATTTTAATAAGATAGTAAATAGTTAACTATGGTTTGGCATCACAATCTGTAGTGTTTGTATTTGTAACGCCCTACGAACTTGAATATTGAATTTAACTAAAATCCTGATACTTTCTTTACCATGTTGCTCCAAATAATCTAATCATCCTATTGGCATGAGTACAACACAGTATGATCCATCACAACTTGAGCTTTGGTGGAATTTATAAACAAACAATGGGGCATAATTGACACACATGTCCAAGTATCCACTGTCTTGTTGAAACCATTGATCTTGTCCATTCACTTTAAAGTTTAAAGTTACAAATTTTCTGTTGAATTCTTGAGAATTAGTTGGAACTGACCTTCTTAACATGGTCTTTTGGACTCTTAAGCAGGGAACCAGGGAGCCAACCTCTAACAGCAAATGTTATTCCATTTAAATTTGTATTGCTTTATATTTACTTCAGGGTTGGTGAGTCTATTGCATTGGTGTCTATTGTCTTCTTAAAATCACTGATCTTGTCCATGCACAACAGATTGAAATTTTCTTGTAGGTTGCACATTTTCATGAATTCTTGAAGGTTTGATGGAACTGGCTTTTATTACATGTTTCAGGGATCTTAACCGAGGAACCAGAAAACCGACTCCTAACGGCCGGTCTTACTCCATTTAAGAAGCATTTAAACATTGAGCTTTAGGTTTAGCTTTATATGTGCTTGAGCATTGGTGGACTTTATTAACAAGTAATGGCCATGCATTGGTGTCTGCTGTCTTTTTTAAACCACTGACAAGAAGGACGTTTTTAGACGGTTACCAAAATGTCCTTGTGGATGTGTGCATCGATTAAAAGTTTATTGGCAACACAATGGAAGGTGCTCATGTGCTTTTGAGGTGGCAGTTCACAGCACCCATCAGAGGCGGCTTCGCTCGTTGTCCGAGTCCAAATGATAAATGAGTGTGCTCGGCCTCTCCGTCACGCGCTCTCTGGGCGTCCCGCTTTGATGTAGACAGCCTCTTCTCCCTTCTCTGAGTTGGAGGCAGGCAGAGAGGGGGTGAGGAAGGAGGACTGGTGGATAAAGCTCCTCTCTGAGGCTGCTGCCTGAGAGTGGCTTTGTGGCGGAGGGCGGTTTGAGCGGAGTGACAAAGTCAATGGGACAGGAGGCACAAGGCTCAGAGGAGCGCCTTTACAATGATTGTTTAATTGGCCTTTCTTTAGAAGCACACACACTGAGCCAAACGCCACTTACGATCAGACACACACAAAGACACACACACACACACACACACACACACACACACATAATACACAGTCTGTCTGTCTGTCTGTCCTCCTGCCACATGTTTGCTCTCTGTTCTTCTGTGTTGATGTGCGGGCCTTCAGGTAAACTTCAGTGGAGTACAGAAAGGTTCTGTTTCTGTTTCATCCTCTAAGCCTTAAAATTAACAACATAAAGAATACATGAGACAACATGCATGCGAATGTGAGTGTGTGTCATTTTTCTTTTTTGCAGACAAGGATTCATACTTTAGCTACTAACCATAAATTCTACACTGAAAATATACACTGGCGGTCAACAAGCAAGCCTTACATGCATTTATTTCATACACTGGTGTTTAGCAGCTGTTTTTAATGTGTTGCTATGGTCTGTTCACTTAGAGGAGGGAACCCACAACAAATGACTATAGGATGGCAATGATATCTATACATAGATGATGCTTTTCCAACAAGATGCCTCACAGCTCATTAAATAAAATTCAGTCATCGTTTAAAATCCACTGAGATGTTGAGAGGCTACACTGGGAAATGGGTGGGAGAGAATGTGGGTGGACAGTATTCTAAAAATATATGCTTAAAATGATAGAATTTTCATGATTCGCAATAATGTTTTATTGTGTCTGTGATATATTTATAAGAACCAGCAACATTTTGTACTTGGTGCCATTTCACATGCTTCACTACACTAAATTACTTAATAGTAATGATGAAACATGTTCATTACTGCTATTTAACTGCTTACTATATCTCCCACACTGGGATCATTATTATAACAAAGATCAATATTATCATTGTCAGCTTTGAAGGAAGCATTGCACTGATTTGTCATACTATCCTTCCATTTTTCCTTTTAAATGATTTACAGGAACTTCCCTCAGACTCTTCATTGCTATCTACAGATGTAGTGGCTGTACTTTCCTTCTCCACACGTTTCCAAGTGTTTCCCATCAAGGTCTCAAATGTGCGTGAGTTTCACTTAAAGAACTGAAAGAGCAATATGTGGGGACGGTATCTAGCAATCTTCTCATCACAGGACGAGTGCCCTTACCACTAGGCTACCAGCTGTGGGTTGTCTTGGTCTAAAAATATCCTTAATTTTTTAATACTTTAAATAAAAAGACAATTCAGAAAGTTGCTAAACAGTGCATTAAATGTCTTTTTTTGGACTGGTATATTTTAGATTTTGGGTGATTTTATAATTTAAAAAACATTTTGGGGTAAAATTTGTCATTCAGAAACTGATAGTCAAAATGAATGCATTTAATTAGCATTGCATAATATAAATGTAAAGACTGAATGCTAAAGAAGTTAGAGAAGTTTCAATATAGCTTGTCGTAATATGGCATCTTGTACATGCACTCAAGATTTAAGTTTTTCCGTCCCACATTTTGGGCTGAATTCTTGATAGTTTGATGGCAGCTAATATAAACCTCTGACAGCTAACATTGCTCAATTTATTAGCAGTGCTCTTGAAGAACTGTGAATGATCCAACTCTGCTGTGGAGAGACTATTGGTGTTCTCCACAGTCATTTACTGGCAGCTCATCATAAAATGAGAGCGAGTGCGTTGGTCTTACATTATCATTACATCATCCGTGTAATAGGCGCAGTGCAAGTCTGTTCTGGGAAGTTCTCATAGAAATCCAGTTCCAGCAACAATTATTGGCAAAGATGTGCAGAATCAGGCAATGAAAAATGTGTTATTTATCTCAAGGAAATTACAAACTGCACAAGAAACCAAGAAATACAAAATAGTCAGGCATGACTTTTTCATCGTCAGGATTATGCAAACCATATGCAAGGGAGCTTACTGCTTACTACGGAAATAGCAGTTAGCCTAATGTGTACATGAGTCCGTTCACCATGTTTCTGCTTCCACTGGTTCCGCCTGTGGTAGCGCCCCATCGGCCGGTTCTCCCAAACGACAACCTGGTCTCAGGGCCTGGTTTTCACCACGATCAAAGTTGCAGTTTTTGACAGCTGTAGATGTAAGCGTAGGTGTCTTGGGTGCATAAACAAGATAAAGCACTTGGCATATTTGAACATGAAACGTTTGACAGCGTTTTTGGCCAGAGAAACCGCTATGAGATTGGGTTTGAAGGCTACATACCAATAAAAAATAGTCCAAAATTGTTCATCATCAAAATAGGTGATTATCCATCCATCCATCCATCCATCGATCTACCTAACTATCCATCGATCTACCTAACTATCCATCGATCCGTCCGTCCGTCCGTCCATAGATAGACTCATTATTCTTTGCTAACAAATAACATTACAGTATGTTCACTATGAGCACCTTTACTGGCCAGAGAACGTTATATTTGTAATTCATCACTAACAGACTACAAAAATAATGGCATTAATACATTTATAATCATCATGTGGATCTCCAGACAACAGTAAGATATGTATTGAGCTCTTAAGTGGCAATGGTATGAAACAGTTATCGAGTGCATTTAACGTTACAGGACAGTCTAGAATTTAACATTGCATCATCACACAACCAGATAATAGGATATCAGGCATGCACTGTCTTTTGTATAGTTTTCACTTCCAGAATCAAGCTTTTAAACAAAAGCAAAACAGCCCTTGAAAGCAAGTGAAGGATCCTTAGTAAAGATGTGCTGTGAGTGATTAACTTTGGAGCTGCTTTCTAAAGGTTTAGTTACCTTCTATGGAAGTCCAGCCAGCAGAAATCTGCAGTAGTCCAGTTTGAAGGTGAGAACATGTGAAGCTTTTGTGGTGAGGAAGGGTTGGATGTCTTCTGATTAAGGAAGCTGCATGTTCTAGAGATCTGCTGCGAGACAGATTTTTGTCTTGTGTAACGCCAAGATGTCTTACCTTCTTAGAAGGGACGATAACTGAGTTCCCGAGAGAAACGATGAGATCGTGGCTTAGTGAAGAACTCCCTTTGATGAAGAGGAGCTCGGTCTTCCTGGGGTTCAGCTTGAGGTGGTGGGCCGCCATCCAAGAGAAGATGTCAGCCATACAGTCTGAGATGTGGTTGAGGCCTGGTTAATGCTGGAAGGGAAAGAGAGAATAAGTTGCAAATCATCAGAATAAAAGTGGTAGGAAAAAACATGTGAGGCTATTATATCCTGATTTACTGGTTGTGTATCTGTTCCTCTCTGAGAGTAAATGTAAACATGCGTTGATTGAGGATGATGTGCTTCAGTCCAAGACAGTTCAGTTCCTTTCCACATTTATTGTCTTTGGCTGAAAGTGCACCCGACTTAGCCTGAACTGTTAATCGTGTCTAATTAATGTGACTAACTAGAGTATTAGACAAGACTGAAATGTCAACTTATATGAGCATAAAGAAGCATTCTAAAAGATCAAGAGGAAGTCTCGCTGTCACTGGTCATATTTTATCTTGAAGGTCGCCTGGGGAAGTCTGTGTGTCACCTGGGGAAGTTCTATATATATATATACTTACCCTCTTAACTGTTATTCGTGTATTGCTATACTCTTTCCTTATTCGTGTATTGACCTCTGACTTTTTGACAGGAGAGTGTGTGAATGATTACAGTATAATTTCAGTGTACGTTCATGTATTAATACTATATGTCTTTATATCTGTTCTGAAAGCGGGTTCATATTTTATGGCACCGTGTTCCACAAGCCATCAGCTTTGCATGTGTACAATAATGTTTACAGTTCATCTTTTTTAGATTGCTGCAGTTTTGGAATGAACTGCTGTGCTGCGCTGGCCCAGCTCTTTCCCCACAGCACTGTTGGACTTAATTCACTCCCACAAGCTGATGTATAGCTGATCGGAGAGCAGTTCTCGCCTCTCGGCTGCGTGCGGGAAATTGAAAGTGGCAGTGCGCTGTGACATCCGGGTGGCACTCGCAGGAAGTGTGTGAGAGGCAGTCTATTTGTGAGCAGTAACATTGTGAAGCCCCCTTGAAAAGGCCTCTGTGGACTTCTCTTGATGCACTGAATTACTGTCGGAACCTTCACTTCTATATACAAAGGCAGACACAGGCGCAGGTGCAGCACATCCAAGGCTAGAGCTGTGAGGTATACAGGTATGAAAGTGAATGCTGAAATATATATACGGCCCCACAAGATTTTAACGACATTCACACAGTGATAAGCCACAATCAGCTCCAATTACAAGACCAAGCAAACACACTCATTTAAATAGCATAAATAACTCTTGTAAACACTAGCAAAAGACTTATTTAACTTTGAAGTGTTTATAACATTAATAATAATAATAATAATAGTATTACTACTGTAACTACTACTACTACTGCTACTACTAATATTAATAGTAATAATGATATCTATCATTTTAAGTGTATAATATATATAACACACACACACACACACACACATGCAGTACTGTGCAAAAGTTTTAGCCTCCTATGCAAATTGTTTAAAGACCTTTTTCAGTGTGTGATAATTCGTCTACCAAAGTTAACAGCCGAAAAATGTTTTGAAAATAAACAGTAAAGCAGTAAAAAGTATCAAGATTTGATTTGTTTGTAAAAATGTAGCTGATATTGTGTGAGCTGGTGAGGAGAACACAGGTTCGGGTCTAGATTTCTCATTGGTTCCTCCAGGAAAGGAGGAACTTTTGTGAAATTCCAACAGCAGCTCCTGATTTCATTTACTGAAGAACTCTTTGAGTTAAACCAGGTTACTGATGGAAACTACAAGTAATACTGGCCTTCCACAAAGAAAACACAGATATACTGTACATACAATCTGTATTTACTGTGTAATGTTATTGGTATTTATTCTATATTGGTATTTATATATTATACACTTAAAATGCTATCTTAGGTGGTTGCTAAAGTACGCATATATAGAACTACACACACACACACACACACACACACACACACACACACACACACAAATGTATATATATAATACAGTAACAAAATAAAGGGTGCTTTTTAGTGTTAAAGTAATGTCATTAACCAGATAATATAAAACATTGTGATACAAATTGAGTTCATATCCCTCTTCCATCTTTAGGACATTCAACCTGCATATCATACTAACCTACAAAAAAGTTAAGGAACTGCACTGTCATCTCTAGCTTGCCAACTGTTTCATTTTTCCCTGCTTCTGTACTACAAAAACATTTATTTGTGAAATTGTGCCTTTCATCTACAGCGTGACACTTTAAATGTCCCATAAACAACCAAAATCATAACACTTTAAAAACCGTAAGTAACTTTGGCCTGCTCATTTTAAAGCTGACCTTTCGAAAGGAAACTCTGTCTCTGTAGGAAATGGACTACATTTTTCACAAATGCATCTTTTATGAAACCATTATTACAGATATTGGCGGCTGTCCATTTATTATTCATTCAAGTTATTTATTCAGTCCATCCTTTTATGAGCTTTGATGTATCATGGCCCACTCAATGCAGAATGAACACAATATCCCAGACCACCTCTAGTGTCACCTGTTTGGTTGCTCTCTTCACCCTCCACCCCCTCATAAAAAAATGCATTATTGCCTAAAAGCAATTTTTTTGGAGGCCTGCTGCAGATTTATTGAATCTGGAACAGAATGAGAAAATTTTCCACTAGATAATAAAGTGCCACAGGTTGTTTTCCTGTGGGGCAGCATTCATTATTGCAGAGGAAAGTGGGGGGTCGAGGGGGGTGTGGCCTTGTGCGGCGGGCAACTCTAACTGTAGGCTATAATTATGGTCCTGGCACTGACGGGCTCTGTGTGATGGGCGGCAGATCTTCACCTGCATCCCCCTGCAAATGCTTTTATCTGCCGCTCATAGTGACACAGCCTCAGCTGCACACCACTGCACTCAGCGACCGTCTCTACGCTCCTTTCATTTGCATGTTTTTGGAAAAGAAGTAATGGGGCTGTGATGGAGGAAGAGATGCTTGTGTGTGTGTGTGTGTGTGTGTGTGTGTGTGTGTGTGTGTGTGTGTGTGTGTGTGTGTGTGTGTGTGTGT
>JBBJLR010000001.1:13539263-13550823 GCA_037577145.1 Brachypetersius gabonensis | reverse complement strand
ATGGGTCACAATTTAAAAAACGTGTAAACAGAAGGTCAAAAAAATCGGATATAGGCAACAAATCAGAATTGAGCATCGAGACCTGCAGTGTAAACGAGGCCTAAAAGAGTAGACTGTTAATGCAGAGATGATGTTGATGTAGAGCTCATCCACACTTATTTCAGGTATTCCAATGATAAGTTTAACAAAACTCATAGTTTTCATGTAAACAGAACCAGTTGTACTAGATGAATTGGTACACACCCAGGAGAAGTAATAGAATGAATTCATGCATCCTGCTGTATCACTCAATAGTCAAGAATGTAATGGATTTGATTTTGTAACATATACATTTTATCAATATTTTAGAAAGAATACATTGCTTTTTAAGTCCAAAATATCTCCTTGGGTTATTTTTAAACATAAGACAGAATAAAAAAATGTATTATGGTTTCTCCAGTCGTATTTGGTATTCAGTGTACCATTAATTCATACCAAAAATAGTCAGGTTAAATTGAATCATGTTTATCTACATACAAAATGACAAACTACCCAGAGTGACTTCTAGTTTGATGTACAGGTATGCAGCACACACATACTGTAGGCTATACGCTATGGCTATGATTTAAATGAGAGTTTATTCAAGAACATTTACTATAAATGCAAGAGTCCCTTAATTGCACTGGTTACTCACTTGCTCACACATGTTTAACAGGATAAACACTTTCACAAAACAACAGTGAAATAGCTTTTATGCTTCATCAGAGCAGTGCTTCACATCAGTGCCACTTTCCCCGTTTATATTGACTTCTCAGTTCAATTTACTAATCATACGTACACTATGTGGATATAAGTATTGGGACAGTATTGTGTATTGTGACCATTACCCCAACAGGGACATTAATGAGACTGTATCAACGCATCCAGCCATAACTTTATGGAGCTTGCTTTGTACACTGGGGCACAGTCATTCTGAAATAGAAAAGGGCCTTGACCAAACTGTGTCCACAAAGTTGTAAGCATGGTGTTGTCCAAAATGTCCAAAAGCATTGCTAGCTAAGTAATGCTATGCTGCAACAGCTGATTAGTTTAGCCTGCAAGCTGTATTAACAAACAATCAAACTTAATGCAAGTTCATGGGAAAAAGTATTGTTGGCTGGTGATGGCACAGTATGTAAAATGAGGAAATCAGTAGGTAGATTAAGTAGATTACTGCTTGTTCTGTTTAGTACATTGATTATGACATACTTTCAGCAAAAAAAAAAAAAAAAGCCAAAGCAAAAAGTTAAATGATTGACTAAATAACACTATAAAGACAGTATGAATGGAGTCAACATAAATAGTGAGGAACAAGACATAAAAATAGTGAGGAAAAAGACATATAATAATGGATGGGTAAAAAGGAAGCTCTGAAATGGTGAAAAACAAAGCAGATCAGAACTGGTGTCGTATACGGGGCAGTGTGGTTTATTTAGAGTGTAAAGTAGGTCACATTTCTCCAGATTGGACCTCACTAAAATTTTGATATTGGTTACAGTCCTAGCCAGCATGCTTAAGCCGTGTAGACTTCATGCTGTCCTGTGTTGTTATCTGAGTCTCAATACTTGGAAATTGTGCATAAGAACGTATAGATCACATGATCTGCACTGAATTTGAGACTCCATGCTAATGTTATGATAAGGCATGATAATTACACCTTTTGATCTGGCAGAGCAAAGGGCCAACTTTCGCTGAAAAAGCAAATGATTAAAGACGCAGTTCTGCTGCTTCTTCTAGATCTACCTCTGTTATTGTTTTTATTGTGAATTTTTTTAATTGTTGATTTTTTTAACAACGTCATTGCTTTGCCTAGAGAGAAGCTTCACGTTCTGTAGTCCTGCTGAAATGTAAACACATGGACTGTGTTTACAGACATTTGAAGGCAAACCTTGTTTACTGATATACTCGAATGTGGTTAAATTCACAAGGAAATGTCCCACTTTATCTGTGCTTTCCAATAGGCCCTGTGGCGCTTTGACTTTGAAATGTAGCGCTTGGCATGCTGGCGCTGTGTTTTTAAAGCTTGCTTGCCACCGATTCGGGGGCTTTAATGCAGTATCTTTATGCACTGTATTTGTAGAATTAAAATTCATAAGCCGAAGCATTGGAAGGCTAATAATAGTTCGGTTCACAGCGGTTTTTCTCTGTGTAGGAAGTTACTGAGCTCTGATTGTGGCGAATTCTAATCTGAATGCTAATCATGGGCCAGATGGTAGCAATGCTGCAGAATTATTCTGAGCTGCATTCCACTCATTCAAAAAAGACAAATAGCTTAATGTGGCCCAATACAGATTTACCAACCATAAACCCAGCCTTGTAAAAGAGCCGCGCCTCGCAAGTGGGCATAGAAATGGGAGATTGAGATCGGGACTATGAACAGAAAGAGAAAGAGATGGTGCTCAGATTATCCAATAACTTGTCTAGCAGTTGTATGAGCTGGACCCTGTTACACAAGAGGCAGATTTCCATCAGGCGATGCATTCTGAGTGCACGCTCCGACACTTCCAGTGAATAAAACCTATTTCATGGCATATCTTCAAGAGCTTTGCTTCAGAGTGCTCTGGCAGAGTGAATGAAAAGAGAGACTTTTTCTTTTCTGCTTTAGTGTCTCAATATTTTAATGGTTTACTGTTCTATAGGCTACTTCTGGCATTTGCTGTTGCTGCCAGCTGCTGCCAATTCAAAACAGACTGTTTTTTGCAGCCTAGTTTCTCTATGTGGACTGTATTTTCAAACAGTATGTTTAGTAACTTCAACAGTGTTTATGTCGTGCACAAGAAGAAACGATGATGGCACAAAAAAATCTTCAATACCTGAAAAACCTGTCACATCTAAAGAACAAAATCCTTTATCTGAATAAATCAAATGCATTGCTCTCGCCACAGCAGTCCCAGTCGTATATATTTTTAGTAACATTTCTTTTTACAGCTTTTTATATCATAATATGTATGTAGACCAAAATGTATCAAATTTACTTGAAAAAATAGTACAAAAAAACTGTCCAAGGTACTAAAATACTTCAGGGATTGTATTAATCATGTTACACCAATTTACTGCACCAAAACCAGTTTGGAGCGCAATAATCGGACCACCTCTGTAAAATTTTAGGAAAATTGGTTCAATATAGTTCTGAAATGGGTTCTTTCACTGAAAACAACAGAACCTTTTATCATAAATAACTCTCCTGGAGCTATAGATTCATTTTTAAAAGGTTCTTTAAAGAATCATAAATAGTTTCTCCAGCAAAGAGAAGGTCACTGCTTTTTAGAGTGTTAGGAAATGAATGAATTGACTTTCAGAGGCCAGAGCAGTTGATTTTGGACTCTGATCTCACCTAGACTCTGTTTCTCTTCTCATTCTGTCACCCATCCACAGGCACATACACACACAGAGGGATAAACTGGGATAAATCTGCTTTACCGAATGTCCATATGCAAACTGATAAGCTGTTATTACCATGTGATTTGTTTACGACTTTACTTTCAGAGAACTCTGGCAGATATATGCCTTTGTCTCACTTTTTTCCACTTTGTTGCTGCCTAAGCTATTTTTAAGTTTATTTTTGTGTTGCCACCGCTGCCTGCTGCTGCCACCGCCACTGTAGTAAATAAACAAACCCTCTTCCCTCTCTATCCTGGAAATAAATAAGTACATTTACTCACAAACAAATTAAGTGAATTAGCATTTCAATAAACTCACTATCGCTCTATCTTCCATTTAAGGGTCTTCCTTTTTCCTCTTGGTCTCACTCACTGGCTGACACACACAGAGCTGTTAACCTACATCTGCTTCACCTAGTGAATGTCCATGTGTAAATTTTTTAAAAGGTTTAAGCCACAGAAAGCTGGAGTAGCTAGTATTGCACTCTTTCTCTCTCTCTCTGCCCCCCCAACTCTTCTCTCTCTCTCTCGCTCTCTCTCTCTCTCTTTCTCTCTCTCTTTGCTGCCCCGCGGAGCTTCCTCTGCTTATCACTGTCCTGCACCCCACCACTGTTTGTCTCCTGCCTGGGCTCCGTTTGGGCTGCGTTTATCCGGGGGGCCCTTGTCTGTGGGTGATAAGCCAACAGGCTCCCCTCAGCATGGATTCAGGGGCTTCTTGCCCCCTTTCCTCCCCACCAGCCAAGCACCGTGGCAAGGGCTATAGCTCCCAGCGCAGGCCCGTGCTTGCCTATCGCTTTCTGCACAGCCCGAACAGGCCCAGTGCTTCCTCCTCCTATGCCAGTTTGTCGCTATAGTAATAAAGAGGTAAGAATTGGTTTAGGTAGTGAACCCATCTGCGAGCCGCTCAGCCAAATGGCCTCTCGGGGACGCTAGACTAAGACAATACGGACACTAACTACTCCTCCGCCCGTGCAGATTGATGCCTTCGTCAGAATTAATGTTACACCAGGGTCCGTACTCACCATATCTCCATCATATCATCATTTACACCCCGCAAGGCCATTGCTGTTAATGGAGGGACACGAGGGCCTTCGTCAACACTGTGCTTCCATATTTCCAGTCCAGGGTTGTTAATTTACTGTCCGTTTGTGGCAGAAATGGTGGCTTATGTAAATGTAAATGAAGTGACACAATCACTGCCATTCCTATGCTTTTGTATGACGCGACTGTTTGCTGTGACATTGCGTGGGTTTGTTTTCTTGCGTTATCGCAAGCCGTGACACTGACGCAGTCTTGCATCGCTCGTGCCCTTGGCGTTCTCCGGCTTATTATTCCACCCCACTGTTAATGTGCTTCCAGCACTTCAGTGTGACCTTAAAGCAATAGTTTGGTGAAAAATCAAATGCACAGTGAGAAGAGATCTGATGTTTGCCTTTTTCAACAACATCTGTTCCCAATACATACAAGCGGGAAAAGCAGAAACCAGGATAAGGAGAAATTTGGTACAACCACTCCGGTTGGGAGCCAGACTTTAATCAAGACAAACTGAGCTGTTGACAAACTTTGTCCCTGGAAATCTCATATAGAGAAGTAGGATACAGATGGAGTTTTACAGTCAGCCACATGAGGCTCAGCAGCACCTGGGCATGTGGGCATGTTCCTGCAAGAATCAAATTTACACGTTTTTCTCGTGTTAGGTCAATAGAAATCCTGAAAACAGGAGTTCGAACAGTGACTGCTGAACAGTGTCTATCTTAGAGCAGATATAATACCATATTTGCTTGAAATCATTTGGGTGGGTTGTTATCTGCTATATCAGGATCAACTGGAATCCAGTGATCATACCCAAAATATCCTCCCAAGCTAACTTATAGTGAGGGTGTGGTCAAACATTGGGGTTGGAAAAAATGGAAAAAAGTAATTAAAATCAGTACTAGCTGTGTTCTACAGCTGATTGTCTTCTGCTTTGCATTTTTATCAGACAACACACATGAAACTGCATAAGGATGTACATTAACACACAGGGCTCCAAGTTACGACTGTGATTACAGTGATGTAACCCAAAACACATCCTAGCCTAATCCTAGTCACTTACTTATGCTAACACCGTTATAAAAACATAATCTAGAACATAAAAACACAACTAAGCCACAGAAAAAGGAAAATGACATAAATATACTGTATGACTGTAACAGTCCAAAATGGCATAGGTAAGCGTACTAGGGAACGCAATGTTCTGCTTATTCTATGTATTCTTCTGCCGCACACATGCCGTGTAATCTATAAGTATAACGCTAACATTGTCTCAATGTTTTTATGGGAATGAGCGTCATAAACTTTAAATGCCATATGTGGAGGCTATATACGAGGACCCCCATATATAGCATTTAGCAGGCACTCTTATATAGACTAAGTATCTACCAGAACTTCAGTTAGTATTCCACCAGGGCCCTATCAAATTACACACACACAGAAGCCTTTTTTAAGTCATTTTTTTAAGTCAAGTTTGTGTTAGTTAACTTCAGTAACCCTTAGTGTACTTGACATTACTTGACAAGGTTTGCAGTGGAAGTGAATGATGCTAGTGGATTACTGAAAACATTGACTTTTAGCCACATTAACTTTGTAGCTACAGATCAACAGAAGACACATGGCCTGGCACATTTTGTTGGAAGGTGGGAAGGGGAGGTCAATATCACATGCAGGGATGCACACACATGGCCAGGTGCAGCTGAACTTCATGCTGCTGATGATCCAGGATCACTTTTAGAGACTGGCAGAAGACAAACTTTGTTTACCATGTCTCTCTCTTTCGTGCGCTTGGGTTGTAAACAGATGCTAAAATGGCAAAAACCAGCTCTTTTCCCACTGCTCAAATATAATTACTGCAGTGGTATATATTGGTCCATTTTTTCCAGATAAGTGGAGAAGCAAGAGAGAAATAGAGTAACCGTGTGTGTGTGTGTGTGTGTGTGTGTGTGTGTGTGTGTGTGTGTGTGTGTGTGTGTGTGTGTGTGTGTGTGTGTCTGCACGCACTTATAAAGTAAAGAGCTAAAGGAAAAATTGGCACAGGCAACAGACAGAACGTGAGCATTGTGGTGCCACTTGCCCATGGAGCTTATGTATGGATTTAGAATATTAATTTTGCGTTGTGTATAAAAAATTATGGACTTAATCATGACTTCCCTCAGAAGCTGTAATTAGGACACTAAAGCCACTGCGTGTGTGTGTGTGTGTGTGTGTGTGTGTGTGTGTGTGTGTGTGTGTGTGTGGGGCTCTGTGGAGCATCCGTTTTATGTACTCTGCTTCAACAACCTTGCAGCCTTGTCCCTGGAGCACTGGTGTGGCAAAACATCAGCTCTGCACTTCACAAGCAAGAGAGTCCATTGACTATAAAGTGCTTAGATCCCACTAAAATCTGAAGGTTCACCCCTCTGCACCGGTTTAAGCCCCGAAGTAGTAAAATAATCCTCAAATAATTAAATAACAAAAATAACCATATCGCAAATTACCTCAAAGGACTGTGTATTTATGTTGATCCTTAAGGCATCTAAGAAGTAGTGAGTGCAGTTTTTGTGTTGGGGGGGTCCTCGAGGTGCAACATAGATCCATTCCTACGACAGTGATGTAACCCAAATTTTGGTGTCGTAACACACCCTAGCCTGTGTTAAGTCACTTCCCTATTCTGACACAGCTGTGAAATCATAATATACAATGTAAAAACACAACGGAAAAAGGAAAAGGACATAAATATCCTGTACTTGTACACTGTACTGTAGTTGTAATGTACTTGTGCTTTTAACATTCCAAAATGCCGCAGGGAAGCTTAATGAGGGGCGTATAAGTAACTTGTAATCCCAAAGAATTGCTTGACTTCCCATTTATACTTTCAAAATAATTTGGTTTTTCTCCACTTGTTCTTTGCATTGTGTGAACATTCTCATGGTAATTGGATCTAGAAAAATAGTCCAACATTGCTTGAAATAAATTCTTAAACAATTTCAACTTCAAGTACCTTTCAACTTCTGTCACACTTCGCACAGTAGCACAACAGAGTTAAAACACTGTTAAGGATTTCCATTCAAAACTTTGCGGTTAGTCAGAAGCTTTAGAGGACTTGTTCCTCTGTGTGAGGTGAAAGCAGGTGTGGTAGCCCAAACTGCAGATTATGCTGGGTCCTGTTACCCCCAGGGTGGGTTTTGGTGTTCAGAAACCATGATCCTCTCCCTTGATGGGGGGCTGCTTTTTGAGGACTTGTGGTTGGCTGTTCTGGATTGTGGTGGGATATGCTGGGCTGGACTGTGCACCCCCCAACCCCCCCACCCCCGAACTACAGTGTCATTACTTTTTAACATTTATAAGCATTTCTCTTCTGTTCTCTTCTTATCATGTCGTTTTATTCCTCTCATTCTATTCATCGCTTTCCAACATCTTTTCTTCTCTTCATCCCTCTTCTCTTCTCTTCTCTTCTCTTTTTATATCTTACTGTCTCTTCGGTTCTCTCCTCTCATCTTCTTTCTTTTCCCCTCTTTTTTCTACTCCTCCCAACTCATCTCTTGTCTAATCTACTACTTTCTTTTTACCTGGTCTTCCTTTCTCTTTTCTTACTCTCTTTTTTCTTTTTTTTTCTACTTCTCTTCTCATCTCACTTCTTCTCGCTTCTCCTCCTGTTCATGCTCCTGTTTTCTCACCTCTCTTTTGTTCGACTTATATGCTCTCCTTCATTCCTTTCACCTTCTCTTTTTCTCTTTCCATATTTCATTTTCTCCTCCTCTCTTTTCTCCTTGTCTCCTCTGTTCATTCTTTTTTCCTCACTTTTCTACTTCTCTCAACTCAACCTAATCCTTTCTTTTCATCTGGTCTTCCTTTTCTTTTTCTTGTTCTCTCCTCTTCCTTCTCTATTCTTTCTTTTCTCTTCTTTTTTCTTGCTTCTAGGAACACCCCACCCCGATTGTACGTACACACACACACACACACACACACACACACACACACACACACGTGCCTCACTCAGCGTTAAGTCCTGTGTGTGACTGCAGTGAGCTGGTACAGCCAGAGGAGTAGAGAGAGAGAGAGAGAGAGAGAATTCCCACAGAAGGACGAAGAGCGGAAAGGAAGCTGGAGAATCCCTCAGCGGTTGCAGCCACGGCAAGCATGAGCAGGAGCGTCCGTGTGTGAGTGAGTGAGTGAGTGAGTGAGTGTGTGCACAGTCAGAGAGCGCATGTGTGGATATGTGTGTGTGAGCAGAGTAGGCAGAGAGAGATGCGCCGTACCTTATGTTGCGCCCGCTTCTCCTTCGCTCACACTCTCTTTCGGATGATGATGATGAAGGGCTGCACGATGGAGGAGATGCTGTGAGCTCCATTCCCACTCAGGAAGAGCTCACACACCTAGAGGCACACTCGAATCCTCTACCTGGAGCGTGACCGATGACAGGGCACCAATGACAGCTCCCAACGTCTGGCCGTGCGCCTCTGCGGACAGGTGAAGGACCCCCGCACCCCCCCTCCCCCCACAGCCCTAAACTCCTGGAGATGTTCCTCAGGAGCGGCCGTGGATTCCTCTCTCCAGCTCTGTGTCTGCTGCTGCTGCTCTCCGCTCCGCAGCCCTCACTCCAGGGCAGGAATAAGGGCAGATGGAACAAGGGGGGTAAGTCTGGGGTTTGTAACGTCCCCTCCTTTGGATTCATGCTTATTTGGGCTGTTCATTCACCATGTGGTCATGTTCTCTCAATCATTTGAAAGTGGTCAGCTCTTGTTTCTGAGCATGTCGGAAACTCAGGGATCATGTGAACAGTGTCCTCTGATTCTCCTGAAGGACCAGACGAGCAGTCAAAGCTGTACTATACAATTAACACATTAAACTGTCGGCTAATTATTGTGATCTTAACAGAATTACTTAGTGCTATAGAGGAATTACAGTCGATGGTGTACAGTTACAGGAGTGGGAAAGTTGGTCCTTTGAGTTTAAGTGCCCAAACTTGGCTTCATCACTTATTTAGATGTATTTATAGTTGGTTGTCTATTGCTGGACCCTCAAATCTTTTGCTTGTGCCTAAAACATTATATGTGTGGAAAACTGGAGAATGAAAGTTGACCACTTGTGCTGCTTGTGCGCATTTTAAACGAGGTACTATTTTTGCTTCCTGTCCCATCAGCACTGGTGCTGTCCCGTCCCGCTGCGGACACGACTCAGCTAAACACGCTCTGGAGGGCTGCTTCGGTTTCACTCTCTGTGTTTTTTTCTCTCTCTTTCCTTCTCTGTTTCTTTATTATCGGACCTGTCCCAACAAACCAAGACAGGTATCCTTCACCAAACTGCAAGTACATCCTTGTAGGTGTTAGAAGTGCCCTTCTTCCCACTTCTTGGCACCGTGATTTTAGGTTAAAGATCCAGCTCACTCTGCACTTAGAGAGGTGTTAATAATTCATGATGCCCCCTCTCTGCTTTATTTCCCCCCACAGTAATGCTGCCCTCCCTCCTCCCAGTCGGAGTCTAATCCCCTTTGTCGGATTAAAGGGAGCTCTAATCTTAACGGCTGCTGCAGGGCTAGCGGAGCAGGAGGCACAGTGATGCTCCCCTCAAGCCCACTGGCTCTGGATCCCACCAGAGTCGCTGTTCAGATGCTGGCTGGTTCGCCCCGCTGAGCCTCTCTGTGCGCTGATGCATATTCCCACAGTGCTACACTTGACAGCCTCAGTTGGCTCTTACTCTCGATCCCTTTCCTGCACATTGAAGCTGGCCGTCACCATCCAAAGCAGAAGCATATCTGACTTTCATGAGTTTTATACACTCTTCTGTTGCAAGGATTCTTTTCCAAAGTGTCATAGAAGAACAAGTTTTCATTCCTCAAGCAACCTTTTGGTGAATTGGAGCATTTTTGTATGTGGTGTGCAAGCGTGAAGAACCTTTCAGTGTAGATGCTCTACACCAGGATCTAAATTTTGGTCCTTAAGGACTGGTTTTCCTACTCAAATACACCAGGTTCAACTTAGTAGCTTATTGCCATGAAAAATAAAGCATATAGCCATGGAATCTCAATGGATAAACACTAGCATCGGAATGGGTTATACTGAAGAGCTCAGTGACTTTGAACATGTCACAGTTGCAGGATGTCATCTCTGTAGCAGCGTAAACATGTTCCCTGATGACCATGCTTCTGTCTGGTGGTCAGATAATCCTGCTACTATCTGGTAGTCTGATAGACTGTGTTTGGCATATACTGGAATGTTTAATTGCTACAGTAAAGTTTAGTGGAGGAGGAATAATGGTCTGTTGCTGTTTATCAGGGTTTTTGCAGGGGGCATCTATATTAATGTTAGTGCGCTTTGGAATTGGATGGTCAACAGCCTCATATGGGAATGATTGTCACATATCCATGTAATTTAGTCTGTATAGAGTGCATGGTATATGGTGCATGTTTTGTAAACAGTTATAAGAGAGAAACAAAAAAAAGAGACTTTTAAATGCCGCAAAACTGAAAGATAGGTACAGGCTTGGGATTTTTAAATCCACTTATCATATCTACCCATATCCACTTTTTAAAAAAAATCTCATCTTCTTTGCATCAAGTCACATTTATAGAAATGGTCTCTATTCTTCTACCAGCCACAACTTCTTTGTCAACAGCTGAGATGTTATATTCAGTCCCTTCCATAAACACAGCAAATGTCCTTGCAAATGTCAGAGCAGCATTCATACACAGCTGGCTGTGTGTATTTGAATATGTCCTATACTTTTAGTCCATGTCTGGTAATAATGGGGGCGCATAAGCATAAATTTTGTGCATTCAAACACTGCAATAAACATCTGTGTCTTGCCTGTAATATCTGGCCTCTGGTGAGATGGATGGCATTGACCTCCCATAGAGCAATTAGGCCATGTTTAGCCCAGCTGTGGGGCTGTAGTCTATTCCCGCACTGAGCGCTGGCACAACATGTGGAATTACAACTCCATCACGCACTTGAAAAGGTGTAATTTTACCCGTGGATATGATAAGATCAGTCTGGAAGGGATGCATATTTATGGGTATACTGCTATTACCAGCATGAGATGATGTGCAACCCCTAGTTCCAATTTTACATATATCTATCTGTGTGTGTGTGTGTGTGTGTGTGTGTGTGTGTGTGTGTGTGTGTGTGTGTGTGTGTGTGTGTGTGTGT
>JBBJLR010000001.1:13526089-13539163 GCA_037577145.1 Brachypetersius gabonensis | reverse complement strand
TGTGTGTGTGTGTGTGTGTGTGTGTGTGTGTGTGTGTGTGTGTGTGTGTGTGTGTGTGTGTGTGTGTGTTCTAGCCTGGTGATAGACTTAATTATCTCCGTAAATGCTGCAATATGCTAATTTATTAGTCTGCAGTTAAATAATTTTGGTATCAATAGTGATGTGTCAAAATATTGGTTCAATTTCGCTCTATATATAAATGTCACAGTTAATACCAAAGATTTACAGTTACCACCCAGTGCCAAGTTGGCGTGATCAGTTTTTCATTAAATTGAATCAGATAGATTTGAAAAAATCCATGCAATGTTTTGTATGTTGACTTTAGCAGTAAAACTTGGGTTTTATTCTAATAAGAATAGTTTTAACTAATGTATAACGTTATCCCACTGTAATGAGCATGCTTTTTGCTGAGAGAACTTGTTTTTAACAACTTTTAACACCAAGATTGTAGGTCACTGAGGATTTCAGGGCATACTCTGTATTAGATTGTGTTCTTGGTAGTCACACCATGCGTCATTTGACTATGTCATCAAAGTCTTTTATAAGTCTCAGTAGTTGCCGCTTTTCCATAACTCTCAATTCAAAACAGGCGGCACCATTCTCATTTTGTAATCTTGCATAATCCCAATGAAGTGTGTTAAAGCACTTCACATGTGAATGTATAACACTGTTCATTACACTACACTTTGAAAAGAGTTGAATAGATGGTGAATAGTCTGATTCCAAACGCTAGGGTTAATTTAGCCCATGCCCTTCCGATGCCCTTCCACAGTCTCCCAGGTTATCTGAAATGAAATTCAAGCGTGTTGTCCCCCATGTATTTTAATATGACTGTCACTGTGGACTTCCTGATAGTAGGGTATTCTCAGGAGGCAACACAAGGGCCTGTGGTATCTCTCTCATGCTCTCCGTCTTACACGCTCCTTCTCTATCTTTCTCTCACTTACTCGCACACACCCACATGCAAGGGTTGGTGTGTTGGATGCACACACAATTTGAATGTGCCAGTCAGTCCCCCCGTCCTAATAGAGGTGGATTCTCTGGGGCCAGTTGCATGGCTTCATGTTTAGAAAGCAGGCTGAACCCAGTCAATGTGACCCCACGTTTGTCTATAATACGAGAACTTGTCCTCTTCAAGTTCAGCCTCATTGGTCTGAGTTACCTCAGTGATTCCTGCCATTAAAAAGTAGTAGTTACCCCTGTGGCAAACAAACTTACTTTGAAGTTCAGTAACTTGCAAGATGTCCTGTACTCTCACCATATACTGTACACACACACACACACACACACACACACACACACACACACACACACACACACACATACATACATACATACGGTGCTGGACATGCCATTGGGCATACTGGGCATTTGCCCGATGGGCCGATGGTAATTTTGGCCACAACAGTGAGAGGGGCCCCAGGGGGCCACAACAGGCCAGGCTCAAAATGCCAGTCTGATTTTTTGTCCCAGTCTACCCCATAGATAGATAGATAGATAGATAGAGATAGATAGAGAGAGAGAGAGAGAGAGAAAGAGAGAAAGAGAGAAAGAGAGAAAGAGAGAAAGAGAGAAAGAGAGAAAGAGAGAGAGAGAGAGAGAGAGAGAGAGAGAGCGAGAGCTTTTGCATACGTATTGATCAATAAAATGTGAAACTAAGCATGGCCAGCTCCAGTTAAGTTCTTTTATATATTTTGTGTATATTTGAAGTTGTATTGCAGTAAATAAAGTGATCTTTGCAGAGCATGCATGCAATTCTTTTAAAATAATTTTTACAAATTTCAAAGCACACTCACACAGAGACTTTTCTGTCTCCATTCATAATCGCCTGATCTCTTTTTGAGAGGAGTGTGTGGCCACACCTGCCTGCAGTGTGCACACAATTTGATCTTCACAGTGTACACTCAGTGGGTACTAGTTTACCTGATGTTCTGACAATAGTATCTTTTCTGCAGTGCAGGGTGTTTAAATTGCCCTTCCTTCCAAACAGAATGATACACAGGGCTGTGTTGACTTGCATTTTCCTGTAGCAAGTTAAGGATAACGCATCGTCGTGACGGCAGAAAACTGGTAGCCTGAACCGGACTGTTCTGAGGTCAGATCGGTCTGTTTGCTTGTTAAGGCAAAGGCAAAGTTGCTGCTCATGCTGACCTTCAAGTTGATGGTAGACATTTGTTGTTCTAAAATGTAGAATGGGTTTACTCCACTCTGTATTACCACATTGAAATATTATTGACTGTTTTTATGATTTTATCCCATCATTGTTATGCCACTCTCTTTTGCTTGACCTGCCATTCAGTGCTATACTGCCGTGCATTAAAAAGACCGTAACATTAATTTTGGGCGACAATGAGTTATTACCATTTTTGGAACAATGGACATCAGTTTTATCATGTAGACAAATATCTTGAGTCAATTTTGTTATTTTATGGTAAAAATAAGATGTTGGTTTTGCCGTAACTTCCAAAAACAGACGGAAAACCAAGACAGAATCCCTTAAGATTGCAGTTGCGGTCTTTTAGCTTTGTTCCGCTGCGCTCTAGAACACTGGAGTTAAGTTTCGGTGAAGTTAAGGCGTTTTGCCTTTGTTTTACCAAGCAGCAAAGTAAAGATACTGTTGGCCAGGCTGAAGTTACGGTGTTATGCCTATGTACTGTATGTAACTGAAGCGCTTTTCCCACACATTAACTTCAGTTTTATAAAATTCAGCTAGGATACCGATAGCCTTTATAGCTAGCGATGCAAAATTGGGCTGAAGTAGGTTACTTGATACAAAAATACAACCGTTCCTGACTCACAATCTATAGCCTACACATGATAGATGGTGTGCGAGCTGCAAGACACAATAAATCAAAGCCTGGATACTATCAACTAGTAGTAGTTTCTCGAGTCATACAGGGCGGCTAGCTGCCTGCCAATCTGACTCTCCACTCACTGACAGAAAACAACGCGGCGAGGAGAAAACATTTACACCACGCACACAAACCAACCCAGCAGATACAACCTAGATCACTCCTTACCTTCTGTTGAAACCTGGTCAAAATCCATAGAAAACAATATTCACTGAGAAGACAATCCATTGTTTAAATCCATCACGAGTTTTCAGCCCATTCGCAATATAAATGTGCGGTTAGTCTAATCTATCATATTCATTTTCTCAAAGGGAAACTGGTATTTGAGAAAGGGGCCAAATCACATAATCTCATAATGTTTTATTTTGTAATATTCAATTTATGTAATATTTAGCCTTACTAGACATAGCTCACTAAATGTTACTAAAGGCTGTAATTGTTATCATAGAAATGTTTGTATTAAGTGATAAAATCCAAACGCTCAATAAATGATAAGTTAAGATATTTTGCCTTTGTATGCACCCATTATTGTTTTGCAGAAAATGCAAAAGCTTCCGAATAAGGGTCAAAAATCAAGTTTGAGCTTATTTTTTTTTATGTAGATAAATGTATTCATTATGACAACTACCTGGCAAATTTTCAGTCTCCTACCTATCATACAGTTGGCTGGACAACAAAAAAACTTGTTGACTTACAGGTCATCCCTGCTCTAATCTCTTGCCGTTTTTTGTCGTTCAGTTACAGATCTCATTACAAAGACAATAGGAAGCCACCCTGCTGAGAGAAAAGTGAGAAATATTACGGTCTATTATGACCCTGCAGAAATGTAGTTGAATTCTAATGTGCTATGTGTGTGTGTGTGTGGAAGGCAGTGGACCAGTGGAACGATATGATATGTGTTGGAAGCAGGACTCAGGAGAATAATTTTTCCCTGAGGCCTTCGCCCTGGCCGGCACGAGGAACAGCCAGCTGAGGCCCACTGCTCCTGGAAGAGTAATGTGGAGGCAAGATGCTTTGCTTACGAGACCTCCACACACCACTTCTCTCCTCTCACACAATGATACGGAGTGTCCGGGTTCCAGGTGGCCAGATTTGCTGAGGAGGTAGAGTCAAGAAGTAATTAAGATTTCCCCACAACTTTCCACCTATGTGGAATTGGATTCCAGTCTCTTTAGCAAGCCGCCGTGCTGCCACTGCTGCTGCCGCCCTCTGGGCTCTCTATTGTATATCTGTGAGACAAGTGATATGAAACATGTGCAGGAGAATAATAATTTGTCTGTTCCTTTGAATACTCCACTGCTAAGCGTAATCGCCGAGCGCCTGGCAAGAATGGCAAATTCAATTATTTGCTCTCTTCTTCTTCTGTGTGGTAACAACTCTACAGAGCACCCTGATGAGACTGATGTTTCATATGTGGCAGTAACATTTCTTATGGAGATGCAATATGTAGCGCAATACGGTGCACAGGGATGAGCTGATATGGAATTTCTGCACCAGTAACCGGTAATAACACCTTTCCATGGCTGAATTATTCCTGTAGCAATTCTTTTTCTTTTTTAAAAAGTTCAAACTGTAATTCATTTTTGAAGTAAAGGGATCATTACAAGTTAAAGGGTCTATAACAAGTTAAAGTATCCATTTTAACACTCAGGTCACAGGTACGCAGAGCCTATCCTGGGGCCAAAGGGCGCAAGGCAGGAACTTACCATGGGTGGGCACCAGCCCACTGCAGGGCACACACACACTTCACTCCTACAGTCAATTTAGAATACCCAATTATCCTTATTCACATGTCTTTGGATTCTGGGAGAAACCAGAGACCTCGGAGGAAACCTACGCCACCATGAGGAAAACATGTATATTACACACACAAGTCCAGGACCCAGATTCAAAGGAGAAGGCAACAGCACTACCCACTGCGCCACCGTGAGACTGTAACATCTTAACATTTATCATTTTAATATTGTAACATTTATCCTTTTTCTCCCCTTGACACCATGTTTGTCTGCGGTACAAGTAGAGCAGTAGGACAAGTAGGGCAAGAACAATCGCAAAAAATGAGTTACTGTTGCACCAGTTAGCTCTAGAAGCTAATTAGCTCATCTGAAGAGGCAACCACGGTTGTTTAGCTGTTTTTGAATACAATTTTAAAATTATTTTCTTTCCTAGGGTTTAACTGAAGTGTTTGTTACCCTTTACATATACTCAAATATCAAAATTACAAATATGAGTGCACTTCTTTACGTTGAACACATACACATAGATTTTGACATTCACATGTTAAAGCTAGAAGTATTATCGCTAAAATGGATTAGCAAGCTGTCTGTCTTAGGCGTTTATCCAAAGCTTTCAAAGCCGTGAGTGAGACAGATTAAAGGCGGTGTTGTCAGACGTGGAGATTTATCTCAGCCAGGTAATCTAGAGATTTTTAAAACTGAAAGATGTGATTCACAGTGGCTTTGTGAATCTGGCACATCGACCGCTGAGAAGAAGAGATAGATGGTTGTTGGGGATCTGATCATACAGTGCATCTTAAAGGTTTGTGACCCCTAGAAAAACAATTATAATTGACCACTTATTCATTAAGGAAAATGATCCAATATCACGTTTCCAAGAGGCGAAAGTATGTGAACCTTTATTTTCAGTATCTGATGTGACTTCTGCTCATCAGAAGGGCTTTGTACAGGATTTTTGTACAAAAATGTACATTTTGCATTGTCTTGATGCATGACCTACTTTCTTTTGAGATGCAGTTCATATTTCCTTTAATTTCCTCTACAATTCATTGGTATAATGAAGAATCCATTAGGGCCATCCTGGCCCAAATGCAGCTAAACCAGCTTAAAAATTATACTGCCACCACCATGTTTCATGTTCTTATCCTGGAAAGCAGTGTTTCCCTTTCTCTATAATATTTGTCATTTAAACCAAAAAGTTCTATTTTGTTCTCAACTGTCCACAAAACTTTTTTCCAGTAGTCTTCTGACTTGTCCATGTGACAGGCAGCACTGTTCTTCCTGGAAAACTATGGCTGTCTCCTTGAAGGCTGACTGATAAACATTAACGTTAGCTAATGTGAGATAGGCTTTCAGTTGTTCAGAAATTGGGTTCTATTTTGATCTTGTGTACCACATCTTTGTTGACTGACCACTCCTGGGCAGAAAGCATTGGTCTTAAATTTCCTCCATTTGTGCACAGTCTGTCTGATTATGGATTGGTGGAGTCCAAACCCTTAAGAGCTTGTTTTAAAACATTTTCCAGCCAACATCTTTTAAGGTCCTTTTTATTCCATGAAACATTCCTGCAAAGATTTGTGAAGATTTTGACTGTGTTATTTAAACAAAACAAGGTGCTCACTTAAAACTGATTGTCAACCACTCATAAAATATTTGTGTCTAATTTTATCTTCAAATTAACTGCTGATTTTGGAGATTCAAACACTTTTTTCTTCCCCACGGATTTGTAATTTGATTATTTTCTGTGATAAATAAATGGTCAGGGAGAGTATTTTCTCTTTTGTTTGACTGGATTGTCTTTATCTACTTTTAGGACTTCTCTTGATATTTTAGGTCACAAGCTTTCAAGCTCTGATGTACAAAGTGGTGTTTTCTCTCTTATTAAAAACGTGATGGACATATTTGCTTGCTGCTATATGTCAGCTGGGATTTATCCTGTCCTCCAAGGTACCCCTCATACACCCTTTGCTATGGAGCTTAACGGCCACATTTCAGTCACACTCACACTAATGAAGCTGCTATCTAATTGCTGTGGAAAGTACGTCCAACAATAACAGTGTTTTATGGGGGATTTTAGACTGCTGATATGACAGCAGTGTTTGATGGATAGGAGCAGGTAGATTTTACTGCTGAAGACCCTTCCACCCTAGCCTTCCCATTAACACCCTCCCATCCCCTTTCTCACTGACTCACACACATACAGTATAAGGAAGGCCTTAAAGGGCTAAGTACTGCTTAGACAGCATTACAGCGAGTGATATTGCAAAGTCAACCTTTTTAATGTGGAGTCTGTTTGAAATGACTGATAAAGGTATTGAGAGAGATGTCATTTTATCCATTTTTTCTCCTTTGTTGCCCTTGGTCATTCGGACCATGGAGTTTAATTTGAACAAATAAGGTTTATTAAGGAGTCCCATGCCAGTCAAAAGTAAATGCATTTAATTAAATGTGTAGCACAGCAAAAGGTAATTAGATTTTTGCCGAAGTGTTTGAAATGGCATTCTTAGATAAATAGCAACGGTGATGCTTATATGTGGGAACGACATTTCAGGTCTATTCATCTGTGTCTCAGGCAGTACAGTTTTAACACTTCTTGGTCATTGTATAATTCCATTTATATTACTGATGTCTTCATTGCCATTCTAATGTAGGGAAATAGAGGATACTGATACTGTAAATCAGAATGTGATTGTGACTAACATCCTGTGTCAGACTAACATCTTGTATCAGATCTACACAGCATTATAACAGCATGACATGCAAAACTTTGAATAGACTAAAAAGAAAGCAATATTTTAACTTTATTTTGGACATAGCAGTTTATTGTTACTGTGTTATACCTGCATAGGAACATCCCATCTGGTTTCATAAAGTTCTTTTGGTGTAAGATCAGTCAGTGTTGGGCAGAATCTTGTTGGGTTCAGGCTCAAAATCCGATGCTGTTTGTTGGCTTTTTTTGAAAATTCCAAAGTTCTTGTGATTTTGACATCATTTTTTCTGTGCTTGGACATAAATTTGCCAGGTCAGGGGTTGGGTCAGCTTCAGACAGAAAATCCTCAGGCTTTAGTTGGCAGGCCCAATTAAACCTCAATTAAACCAATAGAACACACTTTTCTGAAGGTTTACAGCCATTGCCATGACCACCTGTCAGCTCCACTGAAGCTTCTTTTGATGCACTGATTAAGTAACTGTTGCGGTTTGGAGTGATTGGCTAGTTGCATCACATCTTTGGTCTCTTTGCTATTGCCGGTGTCTTCCTGATCCCAGCTGATGAAGAACACTTAAACCCTAGAGCATCAACACTGATGTCATCCAATGACCCTGTTTAGCTCCCAGATGATGTCACTGTCTAAATCATGTCGTTCGAATTAAACATCACCCTGCGCTGCCCATATAGGATTCCTCAAGGAATTATGTCACTTCCTCATCCAATCGAATTGTTTTTTCTGCTGTCGTCAGGGAGGCTGACGCTGTGTAGGCCAAAAACAGTCATCCTTCACTTTCTATCAGAGCTGACACGCCGCTTGCTGTGCACTCAGCGCACTCCGAGCAATGAAACTTTTAAGAGATAAGAACCTTTTTTTCTATTTCAGGGTCACCATTAGCTTCAATAATGCATGGTCTTGGGGAGGAGTGGCTGGGGGCCTGTGGAAGCTAGAAACGCAGCCTTAGATTAAATTATACATCATTATCACAGCTGGCGAGGCTGCGACTGACGGTCCGCGCTCTTCTGCCTCCTCTAAATGTTCCATGTTTCTGTCTTGTCCAATATAGGGAGTGAAGCAATGACAGTGTAGAGTATGGGGCAGCAATGGTCTGAAGAAACTGTAAAATGGGATCAGGACAAAAACAAGAGGCCAAGTCTGAAAATCATTTTGCACACATGGTGGTCTGGAATGTTACCTGTAGTAAACATTAAGTTGCCATCATTTTTACAGCATAATAACCATTTTCAACCGTCAGTGTCTGAAGTAAAATTAGAGGAATTATACATGATTGCCAGTGTGTACCGAGCAGGACAAAGTGTGTTCCTGGATTACGAGGCTTGCTGTGACCCCAGCATCGAACACAGCGTTAAGACTTGTTTAGCTGGGGAAAGTTTTGATTGTTAAAAGGAGCTTATAGAGGAAAGAAAATGTGAGTCAGTAGTGCTGAAATACGATTCATACTGAAATGCAAGGCTCTGAACACAATAGGAAGCCTTAATGGTAAGAGGATTGCTCATCTCGTCTCAGGCGCTCTACAGGAGCTCAGTGCGGAGGCAAAAAGCTAAGAAGCATTTCTCGCTAATGCATAATTAAACCCTCGCCTAAGCAGCAGCAGCAGTGCTTTAGATGGAGTTGACTTGGTGGAAAAGAGAGTGTGGGGTGTGACATAAGGGCTGAGTTCACTTTATTAATCCCAAACTAGCATCAGCAGCATGCCGTGCATGTGTACTGTCACACGGTTTCTCTTACGCACACTGTCAAGTGTAGTCTAGGTCATTTTAACTGTTCACAGAAGGGGAACACTTTTTTGTCTTCATTGTGGAAACATTGTAACTTGGTCGTTATGTCAATAAGCAGCAGTATGTTCGCATATAGAGGGGATTTTTTATAGTACTTTGAGCTATGATAGCAGCAGTTCTAGTATGTCGTCTCTTCAGTGACACACTGTCCATAGGCATAGAGTGAGGTCAGGTTTGGGGTTCAGATTTAGCAACCGACTTGGTTTGGGTCTCTGGTCAAATTCTGGCTTCGAATTTCATGCCTGTGAGAAGCTGTGTTTGTGTAGGTATGTCAGAACTTTATAGAGTTCTTTTTTTTCTTAATTTTGTAATCAAAAAATGTTCTTATCAGCCCCGGTGCTACCGCTGCTTTATTAACAATGTCCTCATCCCATTTAATTAACCCATAAGACCTTAATTTGCCCACTAATAGTCTATAATGATGAATTAACTTCTGGCCATCCATGGTTCCACAGATAGATGAAGATAGATGAAGATAACTGTTCATCATTTATGTCTAATACATTAAATTCTCGTATGCTGTGTTTAAAGAGATTTGTCATCATTTAGGCAAGCGTTTGAAGATCCATTGGCTTTATTCTCTGTGAACGGGCGTTTTTACAGAGCTGAGCTTCAATTCTGTCGCCCAGTTTTATTCAGTCAGTGTGGTTTTGAATACAAACCCAAGTCATTAGGACCAATAAGCTTGAAAGTTTCTGCAATACATATCGAAAGCCTCTTTGTGCCATTTTTACAGCCAGCAGTGCATTCACTTACATAACTGTTTACAATAATTGGCCAAAGTGTCGTACGACTGACTTGATTGTGTGCGTGTGTAATGTTTCTTTGATGTACAACAGCTGTCAGCTTGCCAGCCTATTAAAAATAACTTCTACAGTCTGGCTATTTTTACATTTGAAACATTCTGCATCTGACAATGCTTATCTCCCACTGTAGATCCATTTCAGCTTCCTCCATCGATAAAAATACACCAAACGAATTGTGCCAAAAATAGCCCTTAGATCAGTTCTCTTTTGGTTGGGAGATTGTCATCCCTATAAAGTTTGAATTTCAGCTTGAATCAGCAGGGAGAACTTGCCTTGAACCTTCCGAAACTGATCACAGATCAGCTTATGACAGCATTTTCTCTCAGCTACTGGACCGTAATGATCAGCTGAGTTTGGCTGTGGCAATATCAGGGCTGCTTTTCCTCATCTCCAGCCCTTTGCTTGAGGAGAAGCCCGCCTGCACGCATGGAGCTCATATTCGGCACGGCATTAGTCTCCTTTGCACGTCTCCCATATTGGATTAGAGTGTTTATTGTCCAATTTATCACGCTCGCTTTGTCTGGCCTGAAAAATATCAACCCATCACTGGATACGTGAGCTCTCGCGCTTCGGAAATGCCAAGAATATTAAGCAAGGAACATCGACATGCATGCTTTGGACGATGCCAGACGTATGAAAGGAGAGAGTAAGCCAAGCACGTTGAATTGAACGGTATTGATATGGTGTTTTGAGGGAGGAATTCGAGTGTTAAGAACATCATAAAGGTTTAGTTAATTGCATTTTTTTCATTTGATTTTGACGGCTGAGGTATCATTAGCTTGGCGGCATCGTAGTGCTGACGATGCGGCATTGCTAATTGCAGCGCAGGCTGCGGTATGCGGGTGAAAAGCTCAGCCGTCTGTGCCTCCCTCTGCATCTTTTACAACGTTCGCTTGCTGTCGGGAGACGCGTGGCAGCGGTAATATGACAGCCCTGTCAGTTTTGAGCGATGACGAGAGGCGTGCGCGTGCAGGCTGGATTAAGAGTTTAATGACTGGTAAAATTGTAGCGCCTGCGTTCAAGGTGACCCCGCTGAGGTGATGGCAGGCCGGAGCCAGAGAGCCTGTGGCGGGGTGACGGTAATCCGTCCTGCCTCGCCCGCCCCATAGCTGTCACCTGCACCATGCATTGTCACTGAGGCCCAAGGCATGTAATTACACTTTTATTGGCTTTTAAGAAGGCCGCACCATTCATCCACACACAATCCTCCTCTCAGAGCCATGAGGCAGAGCGTGTGTAGATCATACTTACAGATCAAGCCTGAGAAATCTAGGATAAAGGAACTCTCCTCCGTTCAGCGGCCCAGTGCATAGGCCCTGCGATAAAGGCAGTATTTTGCAGCACGAGCGGAAGTAATAATCGGCAGCATTTGCATTGCAAAAAAAAACCTCAAAGCCGGCTTTGCAGAAAGAAGGGAATGGGACTACAGAAACAGGTTGAAAATTAGACTCCTGCAGGGTTTAATATCTCTGCCGTTCCACGGGGCGTCTGCGGGTTCTTATAAAGTCTTACTTTGTCTCGAATTACATTTCACAAATTAAAGGCATTAAGTATTAACGGGCTCATATTACGAAAGTTTCTCACATTTTTTGTAGTAGAAGAGTTTGATATTTTATATAAAAGTCAAAGTCTACCATTCAGCCAGGTTCAGACACTCCACATGGAGACTGAGCTGCATTTTGCCCATTTCTAATCCAATGTTTGTGTTACAAATGTCTTTACATTTAATGGCCTGTTCTTTACATTTAACTGCTTATTCCCACTTACTTTGAAATCACACTGAACTCCACCTTGGAATGAGCTGTAGTAGCTCACCCAGTCAGAACGGGTTTACAAGTCAGTAATGATTAAAGTAAAGTGGCCTCTTATAGTCACGTGTGAACACACCACACCACACCACACAGTGTGAACAGTGTGAAATTTTTTCTTTGCATTTAACCTATTCAAGTCAAGTAATGAGCAATAAGTGATGGCGCGCCTTGAGATCAGTGTGTGGGGATGGTACCTTACTCAGGGGTGCCTTAGTGGTGTCACTGGTGGTCCTGGGATTCAAACTCATGACCTTCTGATCACAGGGGCGACTCCCTAACCACTGTGATTTTATAATAAATAAATCAATAAAATATCTTAATTAGGAACATATGTTAGGAACACAGTTTCCTTAAACATTAAGTCTATTTTTTTTTGGACACAGGGTTTTCTTATGATGTCAAAAGTGTGGTGTCAGCACTCAAATTGGCCCATGTTTGGTTTGTCACATGATCCATTTTCAAATTTAATGAAAATATTAACTAATGGAAATGTATTAAAACTGCATAGAAAATAATGATATACAGTATTGCAAGTTATTAGTAAGTTATTAGTACAAGTTAAGTTCCTGTTCTCAAATAATTTCTGTTTTATTAAGACAGTAATGATGAAGTTGTCAGAGTTCATGTCGTCTGAAGTTGGAAGATGTTACATGAGCTCCATGTCAGGGACACTGTTTACTCCAAGTGCTAGGGGAGTGGGGTTTTTTTTTTGTTTTTTTTTTTTGGAGTGGGCGAGCGAGCATTAGCGTGAGGGAGACACCTGAGAGCAAGGGGTGAGCTGACAGAGCCGGGCTTGACACCATTAGCCAGGGTGACGCATTAAAGTTCTATTCAGTGTGTAATTTGTTTTGTCTGTCAAGGTGATGGATGTCTTGTTCGCCGGCACTTCCTATGTGTGTGACTGAAAATAAATAAATAATACAAGGGAGGGGGAAACAAAACGACAGCTCCAGGACATTGTTAAATGCACTTCAAAAATATAAGGAAAAGACATTTGTTTCTGTGGCAAATGGGAGATTTCTTTTTTTTTTTCTTAATTGGAGTGGAGAGCAGCAGGGTGTCCAGCGCCTGCAGTAATTAAAGGTGAGAAGCTAATCTGTGGCGGAGGGGCTGTGGACACTGGACAGAGGTTACAGACACTAAGAACATGATGTGAATGATTTGCTGTGTGTGTGTAAGAGAGAAAGTGAGAGATGTGTGAGAGGTGGTGAGAGTATTTATCACCTGCCATTCTCGCTCGACCCCCACGGCATCTCACCTTCACAGCACCTTAAGTGTCACACATTCTTTCTGTCTCTCTCTCTCTCTCTCTCTCTCTCTCTCTCTCTCTCTCTCTCTCTCTCTCTCTCTTTCTCTCTCTCT
>JBBJLR010000001.1:13496674-13516754 GCA_037577145.1 Brachypetersius gabonensis | reverse complement strand
GTGTGTGTGTGTGTGTGTGTGTGTGTGTGTGTGTGTGTGTGTGTGAGAGAGAGAGAGAGAGAGAGAGAGAGAGAGAACTAAGCAACAAACATTTTCAAATAATTTTGAAAAAACAGCACAATTATATGCCCTTGCACAGCCTTCAGCTGTTTAACTCCACACTTTCATGCACCAATTCACCAACAACTTTAATGGTCAACCAAAAAGAATGTTTGTGTTGTTAGGTTACATGAATACCCTTTGCTAAAACACACAGTAAACCTCATCTGGAGCCTCATTACCTCATTAATAAAATCCATCTGAACACTATAGATCATTGGTTGTCATCATTACATTAAAGTATTTAAAAGAATTCCAAGGATTTTTCCAAATTCACATCAAATGGTTAAAATGTATGTAAGTAGTGTTTAGATGTGAAATGTTTTGTCATAGAAAAACTTATGTTCATAAGATCTAGGGGTTTGTATGGCCATCACACAAATGTAAAAATCTTATTTACTATCTAAAATAAGCAGTTGTACAATACTGTCCAAAAATCCTGAGCCAACCCTCACTTCTTCATATTTTCCTTCCAAAGAGCCAGACTTTCTTGTGTTTTGTAAAGTGACCATTTGTCATATGTGAACACACCACAGCACACAGTGTGAACAGCACGGAATTCTCTCTCTGCGTTTAACCCATTCAACCCATTCAGTGAAGAAATGGCAGCCAGGAACACAGTGCCCTGGGAGATGTGTGTTGGGATGGTATCTTGCTAAAGGGTACCTCAGTCGTGCCTCTAGCAGTCCTGGGATTCAGTCCCATGGCCTTCTGATCACAGGGTGATCCAAACTTCCTGAAGGACTTTCAAAGGCTCTAATTTTCAGTCCAGTCCCTGAACCTCACCAGTTTCAAGGAAATGTTTTTGTTATGCCTTAAACCAATGAAGAAACAGGAGCAGATGATTCCAGATGATCAGGACATGGTGGTGCTGAATGCTGAGTGGTTGGAAAACCTTTATCTAGGCACCTTGTATCTTAATCAATTGTATTAATTAATCTACACAATGTGCCAAAGATAAGGCAGTTTGAAAGGCATGAAATAGTAGTTTTGCCTCAACAAAGTAGTTCAAAACAAAAATATAAAGAAATGAGAGGTGGCACGAAAATTTCCTACACTGCTGCTTATGTTAAATCAGATCTTTTTTGTATTAGTCTTCAGATATCTGTTTCCTTTCACCAAAGCTGTGAACAATCCTGAAGTACTTGTCTGAATGAGTGTCTGAATGACTATGTCTACATCCTAACCTTAGAATTATGCAGACATTTCATCATTGAAATTTCCTTGTAAATTCTAATCGAGTGTACTCTTCAAACTTCACCATGCTGTGTTAATAAAACAGATGAAAAACAACGATGTACTTGATTGCTCTAGCCGAGGGTAGTGCCAGGGAACAGCTTGACTAAAAAGAATGTTTCCGCCTTTTTCTCTTCCTCTCATTCCCCAAGCTCATTGTTTCTCATTTAAGTCCACTCGCCTTTAGTTGAAGTTTCACTCTTGGTTTCCTTTTCACACCACTTCATTGACTTTATCAACCCAGGCCAGTGATTGGCAGGTCCAGTTATCTGCAGATCTCTGCTTTGTGGTCTATCTGCTTTCTTTAGCCAGGCTAGGGGAGACTAGTGAAGCCTGTGCCTCTGCTATCTTCTTCAGCCTGAAGCCAGAGCCTGGGCTGGAGGACGAGCAGCCAGTGGGGCTGAGTCTCTTATCTCCTTCAATTTTTACACACTCCATAATCAAGAAGCTCCTTGCATCTCTCAGCTAATTGCCGCAGGACGCTAAATTGCAGCACACCCCAATCTCCTCCCTCTCCCTTCCCTGAAATCTCCGGCAGGCCGCTTGCTTCAGGTATCTTATCTTCTCTTTGCCACAAGCTCCAGATGCCTTCGCTTGGCTTTATGTCTGCACACATCACACATTCTCCAGCTTGCATGCTGACTGACCCAGTTTTAGAAGTGAGTCTCAGCTGTATGTATCCCTTAGAGAACAAGCACACCTGCATTATGGAGGTACAGCAAATAGCTCGGATAGGTTCACCGCGTCATCAGCGCAGTTCTTTAAGTTTCATTGCTCCTCCGTAAGACATCAAAGTTTACTTGACTTGGATCACTGACCGCCATGCAGTAGGGGAGTGGGGGACACAACCTGAAATACTTTTGGTTTTGGCTAAATTAGTTTCATAGTTATTAAGCAAGATTCATATTTTTTATACCTACAGATCTCTACTACAAATAAAAACATTTGCTTCCAGCACCTGCAATTAGACAATTAGTTAACAAGTCAGTGGAGAGCCAAATGTAAAGCTTAAACACACATAGCTACATGCAAATGTTTGGACTCCCCAGACAGATTCTCCACACAGAACATATATTCTCTCCACAGCAAACACACACACACACAAACACACACACACACACACACACACACACACACACACACACACTCACAGTGTAATATCAGGTTAAATTCTTTCCTTTTTCTGAAGAGGATACGATTACTCAGTTCCACTCAACTAAACTTAATCTGACAGACCATTTTTAAACTTTTTCATTTGAATATGGAAAGGGACTGCTACACACAGACATTTTACCAACAAATATCTGGAGAAAATTAAAATAGACTTGACATAGCAGTTTCCCATGAGTCTGTTATGGTTCTGATGAAACAGGAACTTTAAAAAACACTGATTTTGCTCATAAACAGCACCATGGCAGTCTCTGTAAACACATTTGCTGAAGGCTGCCACTAGGTCGTTCCATCTTCCACTGTCCACTAAGAAATAAAATAACCAAAACCTTGATGGTAAAAAAGATGTGCCATATTTCTAAACATGTCCAATACCTCAAACTCAAGAGAGGTGGTACGGGTGCTTCAGCCACACTTGACTGATCGTTAGAAAGAACTGAAATCAGAACCCCCTTCAGGTTTCTCACAAGAATGCTCTCAATACTTTTTGTGGTTTAAAATGCTCATTTACGATACAGATAAAAACAGCAGCAACCATGAAACCAGTGTTTGTTATTGATGATACAGTCACAGCATAGATAACACACTTCCCTCTCGGCACTCTGGAAGAGGCTTTCACGTGGCAGTTCTTGAAAGAGCAAAAATTCGATAACACCTCCATTATATGTGCACGAGACAATCATGTTTGTCCCAGTTGTTGTCTCCTGGTAGTCTATTGACTCCTGTGCAGTAGTCGAGTGCCAGGCAGTTCTGAACAAGTAAGTTTAACCTCTCGGTTGTAGCTGTTCCATGAATCACCCACTGCCAACTGTGCAGGGTAGTATAGTCTTTAATGTTATTTTACATGTAAGTTGGTAAATGTTTGTAAAATGAACAAACAGAAAAATAAAAGAACACACGCAGTCAAGCAGGTTTGCAGCAGGACTCGAAAAAATAAAATTAGCCCAACCCCCAAAGCTGGCAGCCCATCAGCTTGGTGTGTGTTGCATTCATTGTTGAATGGGGCTCCTCAAATTGCATTAGGTTAAGCAGGTTACAGGCACATCATTTAATTAGACTGTAGGCTAAATAAGGGGGCACATAGCCTTGCATAGGCAATTGCACTACAGAGATTACAGATTACTTACTTTTGCGCTAATAATATTAGCATTTTCCACAACAATCCAAACCATCAAATTAAAAAAGAATGTGCACTTGACCTTACCACCTTCTGCTAGATTAAACCACTAAAATGAACGGTGTGACCATTTTTTTGTATGCGAATTATGTATTTTTTTCCAGAAATTGAACTGAAAAGCATGTGATTTTTATAATCAACATTAACGTTTATAGGTCAAGCTGATTTCTGAACTGATTCTAACTTCTTTGTGGAAATCAGTGAAGACTGTGGTCAAAAATTTAATACTTACGGCCTCACTCATGTTAGACTGCAGATATCTTTGTTACGAAATTGTCGTAAACTGCCCAACCTAGTTCGCAAGTATCAAGAATCTAAATCTGTGACAGATTTGGATTTCATACACTCTGGATTAAGCTATTTGCTCTTATAATGCAAATCAATCCGGTTCCTCTTAGCATATTGATTTGTTCAACATTTCGAAGATCGTTAATCAAAAACTAATTGCTGATGAGATTAATCTCTCGGTTCCATGTTTCTTTTGCAGTGTTCTTTATGAGTGGGTGTGTCTATGTATGTGTGGGGGGGCTGTCGACATTCAGCAGCGATAATTAGTTGAAAAACAGTCTAAATCGGGGTAATGCAGCTCTTAATTACATGTTAATGTTGTTGCCTAAAGGCATCCTCAGATCTTAGCAATAGTCGATCACGCAGCCCCATGTTGGGCCAATATAGTTGGGTGGTAAGATATGCTCCTATATTTGATGTTATTTGGATTTAATAACGCAGATCTTTTAAAATTAATCCATGTGTAGATGAGTGTTCCTTTTAATCATGTTTTAAGATGCAATCGGCGCTTTTGATCTTGGCATGACAGTCTTTTTAATTTGATGGTTTGGATTGTTATTATATTATTAGCGTGAAAGTAATATCTTGTAATCTCTGTAGTGCAATTCAAATGAATATGGGTAATTTCCGTTTCTCTGTCTTGAAATGTTTTATCTTTTCGTTGGAAAAAATCCCCGTCCTCCTTCTAATGTTCTTTTCCCTCCTCTGGGTTCTAATTACTGGGAGGAAGAACTTACCACTTCATGTCTACTCCAGGTCTGTTGCCATGTCTACTTGCCAGGTGAGGCTCTTGGCACATTTTTTCCCACCCAGCCATGATACTGAAGTATCCACTGTCACAAACTATTCCCCCTGTCCCAAATGTGATGATTCACAGTCTTTTCTAACCTGCAGGTTGGTTTTTGAAATGTCTCTCCTACAGGATCAACGAATCAGTTAAAAAGCGCCCGTTGGTGTTTCTCGCGGCCTGCAGGCAAATCTGCTCGAAATTCCTTGAAATGCCGTTTTCAGTATAATCATTTGCTCAGGGGAGTTTGTTTGTTGTGTTTTTTAATCCTTAGTTTCATTAGAAGCTATTATTTCACTGTGTACTCTGAATGCTTCCATGTAATTTAAGCAGCATTTCAGACTTTCAGACTTTCACTGCTGTATAACAAGCAGCTTAAATGCACACACTCAAAGCCCCTGTCTCTGCCTAATGTTCACTGACCCCTCGCCTCAACCCCTTCAGCCCTGTGTACTAGATTCAGCCACAAGATTCGAGACCACATGCAGCACTGCTTCGACTAGTCCTGCAGCATTTAAGAGTCAGTGCTGAAGTCAGTTGTATACGGGCTACGTATAATCAGATTATGACAGCGCAGACCCACTTTTATAGGCATTATATAAATCTACTTAGCCATTCTGTCTCAGTGTGTGCGTGGAACTCTTGGATGGTTGGCTGCTGGTGAGATTTAGGCTGTAGAATAAACAATCTTGTAGTTCACACTCACACCCTACAGACAAATGTAAAATCCTCCCCGTGTTTGATGTGTGGACGTTTGGCGTTTTGTCACTGCTGGTGGGTTTCAGATTGCTGGTACTGAGAAGAAGGGCTGTCAAACTATTACGATAATTAAACTGATGAATTGTGTTCTTTGAAGTTATCACAATTAATCACACGTTTTTCCGTTTTGAAACCAATGCATCTTTACTGTATCGGTGCACCTTCTCTGTTCAGATGTATTTGTATTTAGCACCACTTTCAGTAATTTGATATTATTTTCTGGTTCATGTAAAAATTATTTCCATAGTATGAAAACACTTCTCCTTGTTCTCCATGTTCTCCTTTCTTAGTTTTCTCCACAATGTTCAAAGTACGCAACAGTGACAGCAAGTTCCAACCAATGATAATAAATGCAGGCAGTGAATAATCATATATACAGTCAGTGGTTCCAAGTCCTCCATGATTCATGCAGCTCGTAGATTGTTTCAGTCTGGAGGATGTTGAAGGGAACTATTGTCCACAGTTGCACAGGTGTCCCATGAGCACTTTCCAGCCAGACATGCCGAAACCACAGGCATGGTTTCTATCATATCACTGTAAAATTCACATGTAGCTGGGCTATAGCCTACACAATAGGAAAACATGTTAATTTATTCTATTAATTTGACAACCCTGATGAAAAGACAACAGTTAAGTGGTGTCTGTGTTGGCAATATGATGTTTATTAGTACCAGCATAAAGGTTTGCTTCTCTGAGCACAACTTAAAGAACACTGACTAACTGCATATTACAGCATGAAGACTGTTTAGAATAATTAAGTGCAACAAATGTTGAAAATTGACTGAAATGTATTGCATTGAATTGTTTTGGGTTTGTTTTATATTGTAATTTTTTCACTTCTGGATCTTGTTTCAAATGCATATAATGAATCTAAAATGTCATGAAGTACTGTGATGTATTTTTACTGTATCGCCCATAGGTGTGTGGTCTTGGTGGTCCAAAGTGGCTTTCCCATGCGATGTAAAAAGCTAATAAATGCAGACTTTTACAGTTTTGTTTTATGACTTCTGCTGTTTCTTCGCTATATAATATGCAGAAACTCGCCTGCAGAGTATGAGGCAAGCCGTTGATCAGAGAAAATGCTGAGCACAGGTTGCTGCACTTTGCTGAGGCACCAGTTCTAAATGTTTGAGAGCAACCTGCATACTTCTCTTTCCACTGCGTTTATGCATTGAACGGTAGCTTCCATTCATCAAGAAAACTACAGTGGCAAAGTAGAGTTTCTTCTGGGACCTGAGAGAGATCGTGTTGGAAATATTTTCTGAGAGGCTTTTGGTTCACAGTCAGTTTTCAAGTAAGAAAACTAACTCAACTTGCAAAGAGTGTTGTTTTTGGTGTATCAAAGAGACTGAAGAAATTTGAAGCTGAAATTCTGTTAGAATCTCTTAGATATGCGCACATACACACACACACACACACACACACACACACATACACATGAGTACACAAAACCCCTTCTCCAATACACTTGAGATGATTTGTTTTAGTCCACCAGACAACCCCCTTCTCAGATCATCCCATTGCTCAGATGAAACGCCTCTGCCTGCTCTGATTATCTTCAAGCCAAAGAGCCAAGGGGGGGAGGGGGGGAGGGGGGGGGTGGGGGTTGGAGTAGGGGGTGGGGGTGAAGAAGAGAGAGGGAGAGAGAATGAAAGGCAAAAAGAATGAGTAATGTTCCAGAAAGCCTGGAATTAAACTGCTTAATTATACATCCTCCATACATTAATCTTTCATGATTTGGGAACTAGCAGTGTCAATTATACAAGCTTCTAAAATGCAGCAAAACCTGAATATAAAGAATGTCGGCGAAAGAAAGACAAAAAAAAAAACTATCAAACATGGAGACATAATACACGTCTCAGACCGGATGGTGTGGTTTGTAAACTTCACCACGTTGTGAAAAGCCCTCTGTCTTCTTTGTCTTTCTCTGACTGAATTGTCATTAACAGTTAAATGGCACGTGAGCTTGCAGGCTATGATGGGTGTAATTACCTGATGAAATGTTAATGTGTAGTGGAGAAAGCCATAACAGGAACAGAATGGACTAAATGGTGCAGAAGGGATATCTGACCGAGAGCCACTGGTGTGTGTTTGGGGTTCCTTACTGCAGTGTAGACAAGAGTACAGGTGTGTGGGTGTGTGTGACAGGTACTGGCAAAAACAACCCTCCTTCTGTTAGGACACTGTGAGCTGGTGCACCTGCAATGTCACTAACCTTGACCTTAAACGCCAAATACAACAAAAGAATCTCGAAGAGCATCAACTTTAAAGCCCAAGGGAACCTACAAATGTGTTTTCTTTCTTGATCTTGTGGGCAAACAGTATACTCAGCTCCTGAAAAAAAATAGTTTCTCAGGTTTTATCTGCAAGTACTGAACAGCTTTTTTAAAGAACTGCTGACAATATTTCTCCTGATTTCCAAATAAAATATTGCTCTTTAAAGCATCATTTTAAAGGAAATGACAACACATCAAAATAAGAGGATTGATGCAGTGATGCAAAATGCAAATAAGTACCTTTGATGTACGTCTATTAGTGTTTTACCATCCAACTGGTCGCATTATTAGAGGAGATCGTTGATTACAGCAGTGTTTTATACCTTTCCTTAAAATAAGATAAATAAGATATGATTCAGGTGATCAGTAATCAGTACCACATAAAGCAGAATGTGCAACGATGAGATATAAATAATGCTCCAGTGTTCAATAAAAGGCTGATATTTTGCAAAAATCGTCCTGTGCAGTCCACACCGGTGGGGCAGCTAAAGGCCTGGTGGTTAGGGAGTTGCCCCTGTGATCGGAAGGTCATGGGTTCAAATCCCAGGACTGCCTGTGGCACTACTGAGGAACACTTGAGCAAGGTACCGTTCCCACGCAATGCTCCCTGGGCGCTGCATTGCTAGCTGCCCACTGCTTCACATGGTGAATGGGTTAAATAAGAACAATTTTGTGCTTTTCACAATGTGTGCAGGTGTGACAAATGGACATAAGCCTACCAAGCCCACTTTGTCCCACCTACAGAGATACACACCAAGTTTCCTGTCTAATTTGGGCATTGGGCTAAAACTGTGCATGTGTGTCACACTAGGTCCATCTTACTTTGCTACATGTTGTTATTATAGAGTCTGCAGACACTCAGGGTCTCCATGCAGAGCCCTTTCACTCATTTCACTTATGCACTGTTGTGTGTGATATTAAAATTGAATGTCATATTATCCGCCCAACTAAGTTTGTGGCTTAAAAAGCACAGAGAACTGTCGATCCTAATATTCTAATGAAAACACATGATTGACTTCCCTTGACCAGCCTGTCATGCCATTGAATCAGGACTAAAAAAAACACATTCTTTGTTCCCTGGGTATTTAAATCTTGCAGAACTACTTTTGAATGAAGGATCATTATAAGAGCCAATTTAAGGCATTTGAATGGGTCAGTATAGAATATATTAAGATCTCTTTCTAGTCCTTTGTTGAGAGCATTTTATTCTACGACATTCTATTCACACAACTGTCACAGACGTGACAAAAACTGACATTGTGCTGAAACAAGGCACAGTTTCAGAAGTAATAACAATGGTGTAAACGTCTGCAGTGTGGAACTATTTTAAAGTGGAAAATGGAAACAGCCTGGCAGCCCCTTGTAATACCTGCAGTGCCAGGGTAGCGGCCACAGTCATGCTAGCTGTCTTTCGTCAAGGCAGCCACACATAAAATTGAAGTGCACAGCTATTACACACTTAGCAGTGACAGTCTAATCGAGGAACAGCATGAGAAATGGGTGGAGGCCACTTTATGCATGTGTTTTTACTCGCATAAAGGTAAATACATTAGAGAGAAAGTGTTAAATGATCATTAAAAAGTATCTGCTGAGATTCAGTTTGTTTGAATCAAATTGTTTGACTGTAGCATTGATTAGAATTGGTGCAGACTATATAACATTTTCAACAGCTTTCAAACTACTCCTGCATGCATAAGAAAGTTTGTATGCTTGTACACGTTTTCTGAGTAAGCCCAATGAAGTGTGCAATCAATAAGCAACTCAATTCTGCCGTAACATTCACCTCATGATGTGAGTGCTTTGAAAGGCTTGCCAAGACTAAATAGGCTCGTTCCCTTTCGGACAGTCCTCCGGACGGCTCATCTCCTGGACGTGTGCTGACTGCTGCACAGAGATATGCAGTGCATTGACCCGGAGTGGAGGGGAGTCAAGTCCCTGCGGAGGAAGGTCGGTCAGACAGTTCTGCCAGGGCAGTCTGGGCTTTAACAGCATGTCTGCTTCTGGAACGCTCCACAACAAGGAGGCTGACCGGGGCCATGACCCGCTGTGGCTCTTTTGGCCCGAGTCACCAACATAAACACACATACCACATAGACACCATAGTCATGGCCGTACGGTCTCAAGAGGGCCTCTTTGGCTCGTCTTCTGACGGTGCCCCACCACAGCGATGAGCAGATGCCTGCGGTCCAGGGCCAAACAGATGGGAGAACCGGAGTGGCTTTGGCCATGCCCGCGGAACCAAGAGCGGAGCCCGCGGCTGTCAGAGAGGTGTGTGGGAAGATATATGAACATCGTATGGGAGGCAAAACAACAGGCCAAGCCAGGCTCCAGGAGCAGCTTACTCTGGGCAAGTCTTGAAAAGGTGAGACATGTGGAGGTTATGGGGGAGTTGGACGCCTAAGAACTCTAATCCTTACCTTAGGATGGGGGCAGGCGAAGCCTGGAGAAGAGACAGGGCCTGGGGGAGAACAAGCCTTAAGACACTAATTGTATTTGAAGTGATTTAAATTCATTTTAAATACAATTCCTCTCCCCAAATGTGTTGGAGCTATGAAGCTGATGTAGCTAGTGATGTCTGGCATCACACATTTACCTTAAATTATGTTGGGGTTTGTTTATGTGTTTTCTGACACTTCATGACACACTGTTGCCTAAATGGACAAAACTCCTGCCACAGTCATGCTTTAGCCATGCACTTTTGAATTGTGGCCTCATGTTTCTATAAGGGCTCCAGAAAAACCTGCTCCTGCATCTCATGCAGCTAAATGTTACCTTTGATTGAGATAGAATTTGGGACAATCTTCTCATCAAGGAATTTTGCTCACCAGCTAATCCATTTTAAGCTTATCCACAGGACATCTCTCTGTAACACAATCAAATCAATCACACCAATGATCCGTTCTGCTATGTACGCAACAATTAAGCAGCTGGGATGATAATACACGTGTTGAGATTGTCTTGCTATCCTGACGCTCTGGTATAGGGTGTTCTGCCTGATGCACTGGGTTGTGATATTAAGGCTTTAACCTTCTTCTTTATATAAAACAGTGATGCTTTATTGCGCCTCTCTGTTTTCACAGTGCAGATTTCTTATTGCTACACCTGCAGTAGGGAAAAAACTATATTACAGGCTTGGTTTAATGTAGCTGTTTCTTTGTTTTAAATGTGGATGTCTGATACTGCTGTATATTGCCGAACATGAGAGACAGACTTCATTGAGCTGCAGGGAAATGCATGGACTCGTATTGAGAACTTATGTAATTGTTTCCCTGTCGCTGTCTCTGACTTACATCCCTGCCTGATTTGCACTGTGCGTGTGCACCACTGTCACTTACGTACATTACATTTTACAACAGCTGTAAATGTGGTAACATATTTAAGGAGATCTGCTGTGAAATGATCAAATCCATAACATATCGCATATCGAATATCACTACAAAGCAGTGGTTCAGCAGTAGCAGGAGCACGTCAATGTACTAAATGTTATAGAGCTCCTGATCCCTATAAAGTGCACTACACAAACCAGGAAGCTATGGCTTCTGCATCAAGAAAGTGTCTTGAGTGTTAGGCAAGGAGTCATGCTGCTAAATATAAATGACTTTCTGTTCATAATACAATATTTAGGTGTAAAATGCTTATCTCATGACCTAATTTGAATTTGAGATGCAGCCGTTTGTTCATGCTGTTGTTATTTCAGTGCCCGTAGAGGCTAAAAATGACACAAAGAAAGCAAACACACTGAAAACAAAACTTCTCAGATAGATTATCAAACCTTAAAGTTGTGTGTTTTCACTGAGCTGAGTGGAAATAAGTGGGGAAATGATGACATAAAATGTCATGTGTGGCCCAGATTAATTATGAATAGCTGGCTCCAGTATTTGCATTTGTGTGCATGGTGCAGATCAGGTAGTCAAAGTCCCTTGCATATTGCACCATTATTTTTGTTAGTAGTCGTATTAACTTGTATGGCATTGCATTAGCTGTATGATTGATAATTGTAGAAGATGACCTGCACATAAATATGAACTGTTTAATTTTGCTTACACTGAGAGTCAGCTGCAGTCAGCTTGCTCAGTTGGTAAATCATGAGACGTTTGAATTTTGGATAAATGAACACTTTCTGAACGGCATATAATTTTTTGTCACGTTTTGTAGCTGTGATTGATTTCAGTGAGGTATTACATTGGCGTTCGTTTGAAGTTGTTTATAGCCAGCCTGGAGTATTTACCTGTGGGGGCAGTAATAATACTGTCCAGAGTGTTAACCCATGGATCGTCTTTTTGGATAGTTCTGCACTGAAACATGGATCCAGCTGTAGTCAACATTATATAGCATGGTAGAAGCACTCAGGTGGTGCTGGACTTACAGCATGAACTGTATGAGCCAGTGATTCAGAGGAGATGGTGGAAAAGCTGTATGTGAGGCTTTAATGGTATGGGAAGGAGGTTAGTGCCTGGGTAAAATGACTGGAAAGGTGGAGGTGGGTAGAATGTGGATCTGGTGTGTGAAGAGGGTTCAGGAAAGGCTGGTGACTGAAACAGTGATGTTGAGTATTCATGAGACATATTCATGGGACAAGAATAATGGGCCATATTCGGTCCTCCAGAATGTCAACCAAATTTTATGTAAATTCTATAGAGCCATTTTTTTGTGTTCGTCTGGATTTCGGCAAAAATAAATGTCAAGAAAACATTTTATGCATTATTTATTTAATGCCACCCAAACATACAGTTGACAGAGTGAACGCTTCAATTTGCTCCAATGAGCAGACAAACGGTCATTATTCAGTCCACACTCACGCCATGAACACCAGAAAAGTGCCTGATGCAGACTTCCGTGTGGGCGAGGCCTTAATCTCAGGGTTACCCCACATTGGGCATTATATGTACACTTTTTGGGCAGCTGGTAGACAGCGAGTTGCATCCCAGGATTGGGTTTGAATCCCAGGACTGCCAGCGGCACCACTGAGGTACCCATCGTGGCTTGCCTACTGCTTCAGTTGGGTGAGTGGGTTAAATGCAGAGAGCTAAGCAATGTCCTCTGGGGTCGATAAAGTAGACAGGCATTATAATCGCTTATAACTGCTATTGACTGCTGTAACTACCCACAACTGCTAACAACTCTGCTGTTGCTGCTAATTGTACATAAAAATTTCTAATTGCTGTTAAGGGGGTCTCAAAATGTCTACCATCCAATATTAAGTCCAGCCCTCACTGTACATTAGATTTGAAGCTCCAGCGCAAAACTAAAGATTAAAGGTTTGGACACAAACATGTTTTGGCTGATCAGCCACATGTGGAGTAAAGGGGACACTGTATATATCTGGCCCAGCCATGACTGTGAGGACATCAATGGCAATTCCCAAAGGCTGCAAAAATCTCTAAAGAGCCATCAGCAGAGATTAGATGTGCCTTATGTCATTGCTAATAAAGAAAATCTTTTTTCCCTTCCTTCTGTAATGAGATATGTTCACTGGGGGGGGCTTGATGCACTGATTTATGTTTGAGTTTCGTGATGTGAGTTGTGTGAAGTCATCTTGAGTAGTGTAATTTTAACATTTGTATGATGAAATGAATGTTTTTTTTCCCGGGTGTTTTAGTTGTACGCTGTAAATGGTGTCTGTTCCACTCCATCGTCCTGCCGATTCGCTCTGTATTAGCTGAAGAGAGTGAGTCCTCTCACTATTGTTCCCTATGCCTTGCTCCTGGATTGCTGACTCCCACAGCACTGTGATTAGTCCCATGCTAGGTAATCTAAGGATGAGAGTGTACTTAGGCTGATCACCACTCTCAAGTAAACACACACACACACAAACACAAACACACATGTTACATGTTCACACTGGCACACGGGAAATGCATTATAATTCCCACATGCTTCAAGATGCTTTTGCGCTCAGAGGTCATGCACGCACAGGCACTTGCTCGCACCTCCTCACACACGTTCAAGTGGCATAACTGTTCCGAGTGAGGTGAAGAGGGTGCTTACGGTGGGTAATTTAAGCGCTGGCCATACGAATGGGATTGAGGCCACAGAGGAGGCTCGGGAGGGCAGCCGTAATTAGACAGGAGGGCCCTCCAGAGTGCAGAGATGGAACGCAGCCATCCGCAGAGATCACCCACTCAGCCACATCACCCGTGGGTGGCAGCGCAGGGCGGGGAAGCGGATGCTGTTGGGAAGTGGTGATTTAAAACTTTAATGAATTCCTTATGGTGGAGCAGATGAGCTCTGATCTATTGCAGGGCGTGGGTCCAACATACTTCGTGTCGGTCTTAAGCAAATGTTTTAAACTTCCCAGAATGACCCCAGACACGAGCTGCTAAATCCATAGCAGCTTGCTTGTTAACTGCTAGCAGTAAGTCTGTAGCTAAGGCTGGGGATATATCTGCAAGGGCCGCAGACTCCTGTATCTGCGCGACTCCTGAGAGACTAGTTAAATCATTAATGCCCTGTATTTTTTGCTTTTTTTATAAAGCTTTTTTAATAATAAAACAAATATTGTAAAGTATTCCACCTCCACAACAGACTTGGTGCAGTGTCTGAGACTCTTGGCCTATTAGTCCTGTCAGTTTTAACTCCAAATAAATTTTCTGTTTTTTTAACTAGCAATCTAACTATAGTGTTCTCTTTTGTATTTATGTTTACTGTCCTAAGCAACTTCCTCAGCCAGTATGGATGAGTTTGTTTCGTGCTCCTTTCTAAAATAATTGTATCTGTTGAAATTTTTGACCAATACCCTGCACAGGCTGACCAAAAAACAATGTTATTTGAAGTTAACTTTAAGCTTTTTTCTCTACTCCGCCACTCATCACATCGCATTGTTGCCAGATTAAGTACAATCATTTATGCACTATTAACATCACTATCAACAACATTAACTGCACCGAGGGGTGATGTTTTGCCTCTTGGTATTTTAGTTTTCATTAAAGAATAAATCAAAACAAGAATCACGAAATTCATGCAGTGATACCCTAAAAAATTTGAAAAGTGAAAGTGAACAGGATTTAACCATGATAATCATTAAATACTATATTTTTATACTGCACAATCTCAGCTACGGTGACACTGAAATTGCTAATTTTGTGTTAGTGTGTGTGTGTTGCACTGGTATCAGAGACGCAAGAGTGGCCACTGGCATTTTTAAATCTATTAGACACACCCACCCCTTTCCACCTCACAGATATATAGATACTGATGCGTAGCTTTTGCTGGTTGTCAGTTACAACCAGCAAAAAATCAGTGGTCAGTTACTGGACACAGGACACTGTTTTCTGGATGTATGTGTTTGGTGGACTGATCTCAGCCGTGCAGTGACACTCCAGCAGCACCGCTGTAATAACATACACATGTCAGTAGTCTGGGGTTGGATCATTCTCAGCACTGACATGGTGGAGGAATGTTAATGGGTGTCACATTGGTCCATGAATCAAAAACATGCTTGTGTTTTCATATGAGACAAAACATGCATGTTGGTAACCAGAACGTCTCCCCCAGACATCAGACATAATGAAATACAAACGTCACCTGTCGGGGGTGGGATGCCACAAATGATGTGGCTCAAATGAACCTGCCTCCCAGGTAAATGCTGTCACGCTTCACACTTCATTATGGCTGGCGCGGCGGAGGCATCAGGCCACTGAATGTAAATGGCACACGCTCGGTCGGGAGCGGCAGGACAGGGAGCAGGGCTCATTAGGGACGAAAGCCTCGCTCTTCCTGCGCTGCACTGCATCTTAATGCACGGCCAGGGAAGTGAGCAGAACCATGCCACATATGCCAGCCTGGGTGATGAATAGCTGCCAAAATCATTTAGCCCGTGACTATCCTCCCTTACCGTACGTTTAGAGTGTGGAGAAACAGGTAGATTATGGGATTTTGCTAGTTTTCTATGCTGGCTTGTTCTGGGAGTGATGAGTCTAGAGTGTGATTAAAGCCTAAAAAATCAGTTAGCTGACAGTCATTACACACATGCATAATTCAGTTTTGCGAGGTAAACAAAGTTCATTCAGAGTTGTTTGATCGGGAATGTACTTGCTCAGATTTCTGGAGAATGAAACCAGGCATCACAACCAGTGTTGGGCAAGTTACTCTAAAAATTTAATTAAACTACTGATTACTGATTGACCCCAAATCAAATTACTAACGTGTTTCTTTTAAAAGTATTTTTTTTCATTACTAGTTTGATTACTAGTTACTTCCCCACCATCTAAAGAAACTCTTAAGTCAGCTCAAACACACTTTATTGTTAAGTGTTACAAACCTACGATAACTCACAACAATGTGCTTACCTTTAACTGGTATGAATTTAAAGTAATGGCTATATTTTCAGGTACTGAACACGTACTTCTCACTCTCCATGCTTACTTTGGTTTGTTTTGAGCTGGTGTCGCATGTATGTAGGTCTCCTGTAGAGGACGTCACGCGTGCGACTGTCAGACAGACATCTGCCTGCCGCTGACAGGTTACTGTGAATGAACATTTAATTAAAAAAAAAAAATCCACCCATTTGTGTATTATCTGAGCCACGGACCTTCAACCAAGGTGATAGGGGAGCTGGAGCCTATCCCACTGATCACAGGACGTCTTTAGCCAAAACCTTGAAACCATCACAGCGCAACTTTGTGGAGTATATTCATAAAGATTTCTGATGTTGACGTACTGTGACGGATCATTTAGAAAGCTTTAAAACTTCTTAAACGTTCGTATTACCACAGCTGGCTCAAACCACTTTGAGTGACTGGATGACAATTAGGCTGAAATTATGAAGAAAATTGGTGGGATTCAGATTTAAGTTATCCTAAATACACTTGCTTTTGTGGTTATCACACCGTTATCTAAAAAGTGCACGAATTCTGGATTCAGTATGTCCTCTCCTACCATTTATAGTTATGTTATGGACTTTTGTCCATTTTTACATAACAGTATTTTATACAATTCAAAAATAACTGCCAGCCAATCATTTAGATTATGTCTGGACACATTTACTGCCACAAAAGAACATGTAAAACAGGCACTATGTACGGTTTCGGAAGTTTTTAGCTCACCCGTGTATTCTTTATCATGTAAATCAGTCGATCAGATATGCCATTTGTTTGTTGAGGCTCTGGACTTGTACTCATAAAGTGTGAAACAGCACTGCATGAAATGAGCGCAAGTAAAAGACATGTGATGTGCTGTCATGGTAAGGCTCGCTGTATTGTCAGACTTAACAATGCGGTGACAAAATTATTCAACCCCCGTGTCAGCCTTGAAAAAGGCACTGGGCTCAGTCTGCGGAAACCCAGCGGCTCGTGATGTTCGAGACGGGGAAGTGTGGAACTTTTAGCGCGATTAATAGGAGGGCACCCTTTTGTAGCCATGACAGCCTTGACAGTTTTACTCTTGGCCATAATTGCCTCTCGGAAGTGTGGGAGATTTTTCTTTCCGCCCACCCCCCCACCAATCACCCCCTGCCCCCCATCCCCCCCCCCAAACGTTTGACTATGAAGAGTGTAATTTTTGAGTGCAGACGTTAAACATTGAAGGGGTGGATAATTAGAAGGAGCGCCTGTGTGCCAGAGATGTTTATTGGCAGGATGGGAGGAATATATACGAAATGTCATGAATGTTTTGGGAGGTCTACAGAGTGATGTGGACATCAGTGAGCGGATCTTTGTGTGCAGTGAACACGCCGTACTGCTGGGATACTAATATCTCAGAATCAGTTGCATAAATTGGATTTTTTTTTAAACACTAAAACTACAAAACCCAAGCCAGGGCAGAGCTGGATAACAGCTAATTATTTGAGCCATGTGTTAGCTCCATAAAGATGTGGGCTTATTTGCCATGGGATGTTCCTTTTTTCCCTTGTTGGAGGCTAATTAGGTGCTTAGGGATGTCACATATTAAACAGTGCGCCTATTGCGCAATTAGATGCCATGTCCTATTTGCTTAGGACAGAGTGAATGACCGATACCCTCCTCCCTCCTTTTTTATCGTCTCTGTCTGTCTATCTGTGGTCTGATCTCTCTTCTATAATGGGCTTGTTTTTGGAAGCAGGATTCTGAGATAAATCTGATAGGTAGTTTTCTACCAGGACTAAAAAAAAGAGCACTAACTACAGCTTGCTTTACATTATCTACTGTTACCCTTACCCAGATTGTCAGTTGAGAATCCTCGGGTAAAGTGTAGAACTGTGTTCAAGGTAAGCATGGCGTTATTAATTAAATTAAACTATATATTATTTTAATGACAATAGACTATATATCAGAATGACAAAAATGACAATGCACCATTCAGACACAAATTATATTTTTAACGATTATATATGAAATCATACTCGTCTGATGGTTGTCCCATAAGTGAGGGCTTATATTGCTTCTCACAAGAGACAGTCCTGCTGCATAGAGGGTACACTGGACCATTATTATTATTAGTAGTAGTAATAGTAGTAGTAGTAGTAGTAGTAGTAGTAGTAGTAGTAGTTTATTACTATTACTACTACTACTACTACTACTACTAATGACAGGGACGTGGAATTCAAGCTCAACTGTGATTTTGGGGCAGTTGGTGGCCTGGTGGTTGGCGTCCCCCTGCGATCTGAAGGTCATGGTCATGCCAAGACTCCGAGTGGCAAAACTGAGGTACCCATGCACTGCTCCTCAGGCACTGCGTCGCTGGCTACCCACTGATTTACTTGGGTGATTGAGTTAAATACAGAGAACAATTTTGTGCTATTCACATTGTGTGGTGTGTTCATGTGTGACAAATGGATACTTTACCAGTACAATAGAATTCACATGCTTGTTTTTCTTGACCAACAAAAAAAAAGGATTTTCCACTGTATATAAAAATGTATGTGGCAACAGCATTGAGAAACCAGGTTATTGAAAGAGATTCAATAGCAGAATTTGACACTTTTCCACACAGACATTAACAAAAGCGTAACAGAAACTGTCAACTGTGTTGTTTATCTGGAGTTCCTGTTTCATATCTTTTCACAAAAGATGCTGCCAATACCCAGCACTGCTAAGTGGTGTGTCCTGTGAAGAAAATTAAGTCTCAGTGCATTTGGCTTGCGTGTGCCTCTTTTTGAATGTAACTTGCCAAGTGGAGGTGTCCTAGATTGGGGGAAAAAAAGATTTATGCAAGATTTGCCTTCACCAGTGGAACTAAACATACCCCCTGGGTACAACCCCTGTTCTAACCAATGCACACAACAACAACAGCAACATGAAGAAAGTAGGTATGCAAAGAGAAATGCATCCAAGAGAACATTACTTTGCCTTGGCGTTCCAGCTTTTTTTGTGACTGCCTGTGGTGAGTTTGTTAGCAAAGAGTAACTTTGTTTACTGGGTTACTTTCTATATTATGTGAGTTTTCTTCCCTTAAATGGAACTAGGCTAACAAGAAGCATTGGCCTTACTGAGGAACTTGTAGTAGTGTGATTTATGCTCTGGATGCAGGACCAAAAGAGCACCTTTTCTGTGTAAATAACATCCACCTCAGCTTACCCTCAGTGTTTGGATTGTTAACTGCATGGTGTTTTTGCTACTTGTATTTCTCCTTTTTTTTTTGCATTTTTCAAAAATTTCCCTTGGTTCTAAACTCACCAACTCTTTGTTTAAAACTGGCTATCTTAGTGGAGAACACCCCACACAAGAGACCAATTCTAAATCTCCTTGAGCCTCCCACTTTTATACCAAATCGAGAATTCTTCTGTAAAAGTCCTTGGACAAGACGACCACAGCATTTGCAAAACAATGGAAAATAATGCAAATGTAAAATATACAAAATTATGTTTTAAAAAAATGATTACCAAGCATTTTAACTTCTTACTCCTCTGTGTTTTGAAAATCAGTTCAAACTTTAACGTTTTACACTTATTATGTTTCACATATAGTCCAATGAAAATCATGGATGCCCTTTTTTATATAAACGACATCATTTAAACAGCCACTTCTACGTTGTGTGATTTTCATGATGAACATACTAAAAGAAATGATCCAAATTTACTTAGAATAACATGTTTTTTACATAGATTTAGTTTTTACATTGATAGTTTGCAATTAGTCCATGTTTCTTGGCATAATTTCACAGCCCTCTTTAAACCATTCATTACTATACAGGGCCCACAAAGGACCACCAGTGAGCTGATCTTATTTATTTGTTTGCGTTTTTATTCATTTATTATTTGGGCATCAGGTCATTCTCTGCACAGCAGTAAAATTAACAAGGCCGTGGTACATTGGGGTGTGTGTGTGTGTGTGTGTGTGTGTGTGTGTGTGTGTGTGTGTGTGTGTGTGTGTG
>JBBJLR010000001.1:13442601-13472615 GCA_037577145.1 Brachypetersius gabonensis | reverse complement strand
TCTCTCTCTCTCTCTCTCTCTCTCTCTCTCTCTCTCTCTCTCTCTCTCTCTCTCTCTCTCTCTCTCTCTCTCATTTATCTTCTGGCTCTTCTCACATTCAGCCAGTGATGTCTTTTATGGCTATTATTGGAAGTGCTTGCCTTCAGAAGCTGACACAATGGCATGAGTAGTCCCCTGGGCACGTTTTCATATCAAGGTTAACTTCAAGTGATTAGGATAAGCAGCTGAAGTTGTTGCCATGGGGATGAAAGGAAGCTGAGCTGCGGAGCTTGATAAGTAGGGCGAGGGTTGGGCGTGATGTTTTCTTAGGGCTAGCGAGGAGAAGGGGGTGGATCAGACTTGCCTTAAACTGTATATGATTGTCAAACTGGAATTGTTCGCCCCCTTTTACTCGCATTGTAAGAACAGTTTTATGCATTCCGGGGTTGTGTGGTTGTTATCCAGCCCAGATGAAAGAGGAATTATTTGGGCACTATCTATGAAATTATTCACGAGCTGAAATTGGAACGGTAAAGCATGTTATGCCACTGGCTTAACACTGGTAAATGTAGTAGCTCAAACAATTCCTTTACAGTCATCGGGCAGAAAGCACATTTTATGCTTAAGTGTAACTGATGCCACATTACAAATTAAGCACTGCACTGAGATCTCTCCAAGAAGTGTGTGGGCTGTGCGCTAGAGAGGGGTAACAGTGAGCTTAGGAAGCAGTGGGCGTTGTTCACATATTGTATTTTATTGTGTTCGTATAGTTTCAGAAAAGGGTAATCATATATATAGATAAGAAAGATCTTTATTTATCCCGAGTGCAATACTTTATTTATAACAGAAATAATAAAATAACAGATTATTAATATTAATAGTGGTTATAAAAAGTGACTTACTGTTTGTGCCATGGAAATATAATGAATGCAATAAAATGATGTATCAAGTGATGAGGGGGTATATATATGTCACATCCTCTTTACCTCAGAATCAAATGATAGTTTAGCGTATTGTCACTTAGAGCAAAACCTTGTATATTTAGTGGAACTTTTGTGGGGGAAAAAATCTTTTTTGAATGCAGTCTGGTGGAAAAAGGTATTTTCAAATTATGTAATTATAAGAAAATATGCAAGCAAATAGACAAAAAATACAAAAATGGAAATACATTGTTTCATCCAGGCCACAACAATGTAAATCTCTTGTTGTATTTTAGCAATTGTGCTAGTTTGTTAGCTTTGGACTGGCTTGTGCTATGGCTGCATTGTTAGCTGATAGCTTACACGGTAGCTAACATAAGATATACATAGTCAATGTATCTCCAAAATGGACAATTTGCAGGGGAAGGCGCAAAAAAAACATTCTTCGCGGTAATTGTAAGTGAATAAAGATTTTATTACCTTTTTATTAGTCCATATAGCAGGCAAGTTTCACACAGTCTAAAGGCAGCTGGTGTATTCAAATGATTTTTACATTTTTTATATGCACACAGTAAACATAGTCAAATGATGACAAACTTCACTATACATTCTCATTATACATTCTCAAATATTTCAGTATGTGAAACCTGAAAATTAAAGTGTTACCTTATTATAAAAATGCCTTTTCAAGCACATCTGGTTTTTGCCATTTTAGAAAGTGCACTAAATTGACGCACCACCATGCTGAATAAGGCTGAATTACAATTGTTGTGAACTTTCACATACTTAGCACCTGCAGGTACATGTGAGTGGAGAAGTGTATTACATTTTGAAGTCAAAACAGGCTTCATATTATTATGCCTCTCACTGCGGGGAAAATGATTACGCAATCTAAATTCTGGTGAATAATAAAAAAAACTGGTAACATGAATAAAAGTGAGAATATGAATAAAAGAAAGAGATGAGTCTGCATACCTTTGTGAAAGTAGGTGGTGTAGGGCGCCATGAGAGAGGAAACGTATTAGCATGTATACTATCTGGACAAAAATATTGGGGCGCACCTGTTTTTCAGGGCCAGGGCTAGACCCCTTACTTCCAGAGAAAGGCTTAATCTTAGTGCTTCAGCAGACCAAGACATTCTGGACAATGCCATGCTTCCAACTTTGTGGACACAGTTTGGGGGAATACCTTCTCTATTCCAGCATGACTGTGTTCCAGTGCACAAAGCAGGGTCCATAAAGACATGGCTGGATGTATTTGATGTGGAAGATTTTGACTGGCCTGTAAAGAACCCTGATCTCAACCCCATCCAGCACCTTTGGGATGAACTGAAACGGAACCAGGCTTTCTCATGCCATAAATCCAGGAGCGGTGCTGTGCTTGTGTGTTTGACAGCCATACAGTCCCATTGCATTTTAAATGCGTCTCTCAACACATTCATATCCAGGCTGGAGATGCGTGTACAGAGCGTTCCAGTAAATGGCCAAACTTTCAGTAATTGTTCCAGGTGTATATCCATGGTGGGCATTTCTGATGCTCCTTTTCAGAACTGTGTATCTGCACGTTTCTGTCTTCTTTCAGTTTGACAGCAAACAGTTCCTAGCAGGGAGAACTCTCATAAATGCAAATCAGCTGAACCTTTAAGGGCTAAATATAGAGCCTACAGACACACGCCTAAGACTAAACACAAAAGCAGTTAATGTCAGGAATTAATTTAAGCCCCGAAACGTCTGTTAGTATATGGAGGCAGAAAAATACCTGTCAAAAGTCTTTCTCATGCCAAGCAAGCTTCTGCTCAAATTAAGGCCCTCTGTCATCCATCAAGGCTTCGCAGCATGTATTTCTCAGCAGTGCGCATTGATCGCAAAAGGAGTTGACATTTTCAACAGTAGTTTGTTAGCAGGCTCTCATTCAAAAGTTGTGATGCCGGCGTGTATCACTAGTAGTGGGAGGTATCAGTGTTTAAATCTTTGTTAGGCTTTTTATTGCTTAGGCTCTTAAACTCTGAGACCTTTATGGCATCTAGGATTATTGTTCAAGATTTACGCTCAGAACACGGCTGAAGTGTTCTGAAGAGTGAGGAATGAAAGTCTGGACCTGGCAGAAGTCCATGGAGTTTATAGGTATAGTTCAGCCACAAATCTAATTTCGGCTATTTTTCTTCGGATGCCAGAAGAAGTTGATAAGCCAAGAGATTCTGAGCATCCAAAATCTGCTTCTTTAGTTTTAGCATTGAAGCTACTGTCTAATGTTACTAACACCAGAAGTCAATAGTCACTCAAATCTTTTGTGCAAATGTTTTCCTAAAACTGCTCTAACCACATCCAGCGCTTTATTAAGGTGGAACCGACTTATCAGTGTAGTTTAGGATGCAGAATGATTTACTGTAATCTATTGAAATATCTAATAGCAGATCTAGAATCTAGCATTTTTGCCACAATGGCCATACATATGAAATAATCAGATCCAAGATCAGTCCTGTCCACCCCTAGTTTTGTCTCAAATGGCTGTTCCTAGCAGTTTTTGTTCATTTTTGCAGCTCACAGTAACTCCAACCAACCTAAACCACACTGACGAGTCTATACCACCTCAGTTGATGAGCTGGAAGTGGTTTGAGCAGGTTGAGAAAAGTTTTGTCGATGTATTCATGAAATGATCTGGGTACAAGATACAAAGAGCAAAATAACAAGCAAAGCAATACTTAAATCCTAACTAGGCAATGTTAATGGAGAAAACTAAATTCTAATTCAGTTCTAATGAAGTGTGATGACAGAGGTAAAAAACACCCAAAACGAATATGGAAAATTAAAAAATAAACAAATAAATATAATCTCCATCTCCAAATACCATAAGCCGATTAACCTTGGTGTCCTAACCTACATTTCAATCTGTCATAATCAATCTGGCCATCTAGAGAAAGTCAACATGGTGTTATTTGGCTGAGAGATCCCCACCCGCCACCCCACCATCTCATCCGATCATATCCCTTCAGCCAAATGCTCAGTGTTCTACACCAATCTGTCCATAAATGTCTGTCCAGCTTGACGGAGCCGGTGTGCACAGTAATCACCATTAGCACCGTTATGGGACGCTCTAATATTATTGCTGCTGTTATAAATTCCTTGCTCAGCACTTTCTATGAAATATCAGTCGTTTTCATTTCGGAGGGTGTCCTTTTGGCGTATCATGAAGAGAAAGGCCCTGAAGAAAGAGATCATGAGCCGTTGGAGATTTTCCCCCATGAGGCCTTGTTTCCAGCCCTGAAGCCTCCTTCTCCCTGCCGTTTCTGTACCTCCACTCCTCTCTATCCTGTAATTAACGGCTTCTCAGGCGGGCCTATCGCTGCGCCTTTTCTCGCCCGTCCTCACGGCGGCCTGATAATTTGCCTTACATAGGTGCTAATTTCGCATAACTTAAAAGGCAATTAGAAAAATGTGTTTCCTGACTGGCAGGGGGGATTAAGGCTAAGCCGCATTGCTAACGCGGTGCTTGTGGCCATCGGAGAACGAGGGGGGGGGGGGGGGGGGGGGGGGGGGGGGGGGGGGGGGGAAACCCCCCCCCCCCCCCCCCCCCCCCCCCCGACTTTCATGAAAGGAGGCCCCTATTTGGCAGTGCACATTATCGGTCATCACGCTAATACCCACACGTTTCACATCTCTCTGCCGATGTTTTGCTTTTAATTAAACTGAGAGAAGGCGTGACAAATTAACACGGAATTGGAAAGCACCTTTCAAAGGTTCTTTTTCTGGACGCACTGGAGCGAGATGAGTTGAATTATGGGGTCAGATGTAGCTTCGTGTTCTAGAAGTTATTCAAATGTCATTTTTTTGCCCCACCCCCTGCAAAAAATAACTGAATGAACATCTGTGCATCATAGCTGGATGGAGCTTCATGAGGGATACGTCTAGATTTGTAATTACTTCAATGAGTGTTGGTGTAAGCTGTATTACCAACAATTGTTTACATTTTACATTTACATTTATGGCATTTATCAGACGCTTTTATCCAAAGCGACTTCCAATCCCTAACTACAGGGGACAGTCTCCCTGGAGCAACTTGGGGTTAAGGGTCTTGCTCAGGGACCCAGTGGTGGTGTGCTGGAGGTAGGATTGTGGCACCGCACCCCCCCCATCCCCCTACCCACCCACACATACCTCCTGCTGCAGACTGCCGCATTTCATTAGTGGAAAGATTGCTTTTATGTGCAATAATTCATCAAATTAGGCTATGTTTAAAATTGTGTAATTTGGTCTTATTTTCTGGGGATAATAACATGACACTCAGTTGAATTGGTCTATCACCCGAGCCTGTGGAGCCAGAAATTACCAGCATGCCATTTTCTTAATCAATAAAGTTTTAATTTGACATTCGGTTTACTGCAAGTGTATTTGATCCATTAATGTAATAGATGTGTGCCTGATTGAGGAGGTTGCTGTGTCAACAGGCTCATAAAAAGGTATAATCATGACTGAGGGGGGGGGGTTGATTTATAGTGTTTTTCTTCGCTTTCCATGTTTTATGTTTCTGTAATGAAGATTAGGATATGAAAATATGGGCTGCTTTATGGGATATGTGATCTGTATGTACTGTATATGTTCATACAAAGATTTATAAGACCACACACACACAAAAAGTGTTTTTGATAGATAGATAGATAGATAGACAGATAGATAGATAGATAGATAGATAGATAGATAGATAGATAGATAGATAGATATGTCAGAACGTCATATGTCTACAGTGAGGTGTCTGTTTTTTATTTAAAATATGATTTTAAAATATTACTATATATTCAGATTTTTTATGACAATTATACACCAAACAATATTTCACATGATGAAAATGCAATATGAATATATAGACTGCCTCTGTTATTTTTCTAACATTTTCACAGTAACCCTTTAATCCATCAAGGGCATCTCTGATGCTGGCAGGGTGATAACCACTTCGACAGATCAACAGTGTCCCCGCAGCTGCAGTGTTGGACTAATGTAAAATGGATTAGTTTGTTCATTTCTTCACCACATGCGGTATGGATGTAGTATCTTCACAATCAGCTGAAACGCTTTCACACAGCTCAGATCTGAGTAACACAGTTCAGCTTCATTCTCGAGGTGGTGAAACTCTCTATTCTCCTTTGGTTAGTCGAACCCACGCTGCATCGCCTTTGCCCTTTTTGTAGCCTTCTACATACTAAACATTCATATCATGTTTAGTTTGTAACTGTTTACATATTGTTGTTGTTTTCTATTCCCTGTGCTTGAGAGACACCAAGTATATGTGTCGCTCACATACTTGGCTCATAAACGTGATTCTGGTTGGGAATAAGTATTTAGATTTTAGTCTATTTTGTGTAACTGCACAGCTACATATTTTATTATATACTGATCTGTGCCATAAATTATGATGACATTCAGTTTCCTTTCTCCACCAGCAGGTTAGAGAGATGGACGTCACTACAATGTGGTTTGTTTATATGTAAATGGAAAATATGGCAAAACTTTTTGTTTCTAATCTCAGAAGAGTATATTATAAAATATAAAAAATAGTACTAAGAAATTATACTAAGAAAGACAGTAAGATCTTATAACTTAATTATTTTTAAATGCATCATCACATGATGAGCCACGAGCGAGAAACGATTCATACCAAGTTATTTGTGAAATGTATTTGTTATCACCGGTTTCTGAGTCGTTGCACAGAGGCCAGCTTGCCTCCATCCCTACATCACATTAGCATTTTGCGCTCTTACTCTGGAGGGAACTTTGTCTACCAAGCCCCTGCGTCCTTCAGCAGCACCTTGCAAACAGCACAGAAGAGAGTCCGCGTGCTGTGCTGAGTCTTCTCACGGGCCAGAAAAAGCAACGAAGGCAGCTGTTTGTGTGTCGAGCCTCAGCTCCCCTGCAGAGAGAGAGGAAATATTGGACTCATTCTGTTGTTGCTGAGACTTACTCTGTGGCTTTAGGTTGTGTTGAAGCTCACAGAGATGGAAATGCGCTTGTTTTAAATGTGAGGGGGGTTGTTAGAAATGCTTCTGATAAACTGCGCTTAGTTTACACTCTTATTTCCCAGCTATCCTAGTAAATATTTGTGCTGTATTTCAGACAGGGTGAGATGGGAAAAGGCTTTTTGGTTATAATTTGTTGTGTAAACACACCCATAGCTGGATTTGTTTTAACATTTCAATATGCAGGTATGGTAGCCAGGCTGGTGGGGCTTTGTCACATAGTCAAACAGATCAGTGAACAGTGAAGCTTTCCTTTTTTTTGGTTTCTAGTGTGTGTGTGCGCGCACATGTGCAAGCATTCCCCTCTCGGAACGTGGTCTCAGTGCTCCACAACAAATTTAATTTGCCAAAGAGTGCTTGCTTAAAGACACCCCTGAACAAACAAGTTAGCGGAATTTACTACGCCTGCCTGATGTTAAATTACACCACCAAACAAACTTAACCCGAACAGAAAATAAATTGTACCCTGCTACAGTGAGGGAATGAGTTTCCCTGACAGGCCTCTCTCTCTCGCTCCCTCTCCCTCTCCCTCTCCCCCCACCCTCTCTCCCTCTCCCTCTCTCCCTCTCACTCTCTCCATCTTCCACTCTCTCTCTCTCTCTCTCTCTCTCTCTCTCCCTCTCTCTCTCCCTCTCCCTCTCCATATCTCCCCCTCCCTTTCACTCTCTCCCTCTTACTCTCTCCATCTTCCACTCTCTCTCTCTCTCTGTCTCTCTCCCTCTCCCTCTCTCTCACACGCTCTCTCTCCCCCTCTTTCTCTCTTTCTGTCTCCCTCTCCCTGTCTCCCACTCTCTCTCTCCCTCTCTCTCTCCCTCTCTCTCTGTCTGTCTGTCTCTCTCACTCTCTCCTTATCTCTCTCTCTCTCTCTCTCCCACTCTCTCTCTCTCTCTCTCTCTCTCTCCCACTGCACACACACAGTCTCTTCATGTCAGCTATCATATTAAATATATATTTTCATCTGCTCTGGCCTGCTCTGCATGGTGATGACTGGCCACCAGATGATTAATGCAAGTATTGATTTCATTGTTAAATGTGAGATTAGATGCATAGCAGCCAATGCTATTAATCAAAGGCATTGGCATCTAATTAAATTGTCAGTTCGTGTTTTATGGCCGTACACATTTATGAAATATTAAAGTCGGCCGTGATGTTATTATGCCCTCGAAGCAGAGCTTCTGTGTTTGAAAAATGATATTTACAAACAAGGGAAAGGTTAGAGTAGGATTTGGATTATGGAATTATAATAAGGGCAAAGGTGGAAGGGCAGAAACCACGTTAGTTACACCCAAAGACTCTCCTCCCCAGCACGCTGCTAACAAACTCCTAATACCCTTGCCGAGGGCTAGGGGCCTGGGTGATGAATATTGTAAAAGCGGTTTCTTTTTTCGAGGTGGGCGTACAGTAAATAGCTTTATCTAACCCCCGGAATTCCTCGACCAGGGGGAGCTCTCAGCCATTTCTGCCCTATCTATAGAAAGCTTAATAGCTTAACCTTTTCCCACAGTTCCTTCCTGACCATTGTCTCGCCCACTACAGGCCCCCGTTTTCAGCTTTGCTGTGAATATGGCCTGCGTCCCCAAGCATTCATATTTCAGCACCGACTGCTATCCAGAGTGTCACTGCGTGTTCCGTCTGTGCACCAGTAACTTACGCCTGACCCACATCCTCCAAACCCACCGCCTGAGAGGGATAGACTGGGTGGAATATTACACACTCCATATTACCTTCAAAAAAGATTTAAAAAAAATACGTTCCATGCATGTCAGACCAGCTTCAGATGCCTTTTTTAAGTAGATCTGCCATAAGTAGTATTAAATCCAGGATGGAGTTAGTTCAGTTACTACCATAATATGGTGATTATTGCAGCAGAAATGTAATGAAACACTTTTTAAAGTAAACATGATTCACATTACAATAAATGAGAGATGCTTTGCAGAAAGCAAAAGATATATTCACATTTTATGGTAATTTTCAAGAGAAAATGCCATTTAAAAGCAGCAAAAAATGTCAAAATTATTTAAAAAAAAAACTATACAGTGACTTGACTGCTGTGTCATAAGTGATAACCAAATTCTGGATCATAAATAAATTATTTAATTTATGGCTAAAGAGTTTATTCACAGAATGATGTATATGCATTTGTAACTATTTTGATGCTAAAAGGTTTAAAAAGATCTGACAAACTGTTTTGTGCTATTTATTAATCCTAATATAGTATTGATTGATTGTACTGTGTTTTACAATGTTTTCACAACAATGAACAATTTATCCTCATGGGTTTTTCTACATTTGAAAATTGTTGCGCAAAATTCTCTATTGATGATCTCCTGTAAATAAATGCCCTTAAATTAAGACCTTCATATTGATGCACCGGGTTCAGGTTTAGGAATATGGGTTAACTTTTAAATCCCCCACTACATAAACATACACTCTCTCACTTATGCACTGTTGTGTGCAAGCCAGTACCCTCCATGCAACGCAGAAATGGAAGGAAATCCGCACACTGGCCTACACATGATTACTGTTTGCTGTTAAACCATACATTATCCATATATTTGCACAGCTTGTAGTTCATCGCCTTTTAATGAGCAATGAACCAGAGTTGCAAGCTCCTTACGCACAGTATCATACATGTGCACCTAATTCAATCAAGAAGTGCCTGGAAGCTCTGTATATTTCTGCAGGCGTTGCGTTTCTGCTGTAATTTGCCACAGTGTGTGTGTCCGTACAGCTGAGGCAGTGGCTCTGTAATTTTTGCCATCTGACTGGGTCTCTCTTTCCCACAGCTCATATATCATTTAGGCTTAATTGAAGAGATGGAGCTCAGCTCGGTTGGGGTTGGATCATAAGAGCAATGTGAGCAGCGTGCTTCTTACTGAGACAGGTATCTGAATGTGCTTGGCACTAATGGTGGACGATAAGGCTAAAGTATAACCTTGCAATACTTTTGCAATACACATTTTCACAGTGCACAATATTTATCAAGGTATTTAGGTTTTCTGATGTTGGAACACTCAGAATGCACCAGCAAAATATTTAAAAACATTTAATATGCACATAAAACATTTAACAAGCATCACATTAAAAAAAAAAAACAACAACAGTGACAAGCTATATGAATTTGTTATTAAATGTTGTCAAAAAATGACATACATAAAAATGATATCTAATATGTATGTATGTATGTATATAAATGGAATGTATATGTATGTTACTAGACATTGGTTGTTTAAATGCTCTCTATACTTCTTTGTGATAACATTCAAGGACAGTTTTACAAAGCCTTTTGTAGTGATTTCTGTCCATGTGTTTTGTACAAACCTGGCACACAAGTCTAAAGGTTTTTATGCCGAGGACAAAAAATAATAATGGAGATGTTAGAAAAGGGGTTGATCTGCATGTGTTCAGTTTCTTAATGTGGGCATTTAGCAGCATTAGATTTAACAAAACCTTGGTCTGCCTTTTAAAACCAGACACAAAGCGCAAATGTTGTTTAAGTGATGCCTCTGAAGAACTAACCATGTTGGTTAATGCAATGTAAAAGTGATGAACTTTTTAAAGGTATAAAAAGAACTTTCATGTAAACAATCTTGGTTTATTTAAAGATTCTTCCAAAATGTGTCCCCTGTGTAATCTTTCTGTGTCCTTATACATTATATTATTAGCCTCATGTATAATTTACATCCCATTCTTAAACCATGGGGTTTAATATGACGTCAGCCCACCCTTTGCAGCTAAAACAGCTTCAGCTCTTCTGGGCAAGCTTTCCACAAGGTTTAGGAGTGTGTTTTTGGGAATTTTTGACCATTCTTCCAGAAGAACATTTGTGAGGGTAGACACTGATGTCGGACGAGGCCTGGCTCACAGTCTTTGCTGTAATTCATCCCAAAGGTGTTCTATCAGGTTGAAGTCAAGTTCTTACACACCAAACTCGCTCATCCATGTCTTTACATACCTTGCTTTGTGCACTGGCACTGGTGCACAGTCTTATTGGAACAGGAAGGGGCCCCCAAACTGTTTCCACAAAGTTGGGAGCATGAAACTGTCCAAAATCTCTTTCACTGGAACTAAGGGGCCAAGCCCACATCTTAATCCCCCTCCACCAAACTTCACACTTGGCACAATGCAGTCAGACAAGTACCGTTCTCCTGGCAACTGCCAAACCCAGATTCGTCCATCAGGTTGCCAGATGGAGAAGCATGATTCATCACGCCAGAAAACGCGCCTCCACTTCTCTAGAGTCCTGTGGTGGCATGATTTACACCACTGCATCCGACGCATTGCATTGCACTTGGTGATGTATGGCATGGATGCAGCTGCTCAACCATGGAAACCTATTCCATGAAGCTCTCTAGCATGTTGTAAGCTAATCTGAAGGCCACACAAAGTTTGGAGGTCTGTAGCGATTGATTCTGCAGAAAATCTGCAACCTCTGCGCACTCTGCACCTCAACATCCGCTGTCCACGCTCTGTCAGTTTACGTGTCCTACTCCTTCGTGGCTGAGTTGCTGTCGTTCCCAATCACTTCCACTTTGTTATCCTACCACTGACAGTTGACTGTGGAATATTTAGTAGCAAAGAAATTTCATGACTGGATTTGTTGCACAGGTGGCATCCTATCACGGTATCACACTGGAATTCACTGAACTACCCATTCCTTCACAAATGTTTGTAGAAGTGTCTGCATGCCTACGTGTTTGATGTTATACACACATGGCCATGGAAGTGATTGAAACACCTACATTTAATTATTTTGATGGGTGAGTGAATACTTTTGGCAGTATAGTGTATACAATACATACATATATATTTGTATATGTTAAGGATGATCCACTTCTGAAAGATACATCAGTACTTCAGAGAAGGAAAAATAGGCATCACACAAAGTTCTGTTGAATTCCACTGATACTCTAGTATTTAATCACTGAGATGTATAGAAAGTCCTTCATAGTGGGTTTGATGTGAAGTGGTTGGTTGTAGAAAAACATACTGGTATTTTGGAACCAAGGGTTGCATTCAATAAAATTTTTAATTGCTGTTCAAACCCATCAATAAACTTAAACATGTCTTCTGAGCTTCATATACTGTTGGTAACTATAGTGGTAATAGTGGTAGTATAATAGTGGTGTATTTTGCCCTGTACCAAAATCATTGTACAAACCTGTTGAAAAACATCTCAGGCACCAGGCAGAGCATTCATATCCATTTCATATAATGACTTTCTGTGAGGGAGCTTTTCGAAGCATTCAGACGTCTGGTTCCACCCTGCTGTGCATAATTCTGACAATGTACGTTTCCCATGAATGGCACATTTCACATCAAACAACTCTGTATAACACTGTTTACATTTTAACATGAATTATGCATTTTGAAAGTTCCCTTAATGGTGGCAGCAGTCGAAGCAGCTAGATGGATTCACAGGCCACAAAAATGAGGAAAAAAAAACATTTTCCAGCCGAACAACACTCAGGGCCAGATGTACAGGCAGATTCCCAGTTCATGTTACATTCTTCATATATACTGTATATAGCCATGGAAGAAAAATAAGAGACTGTCTGTGTAAAATGTGTGTGTCAGTATTGTTTTATACACTATTGAACACTGTTGATTCAAAATTCCAAACATTTAATAATACATAATAATAATTAATAATTTATTATACCATGGAAATGTTAAACTACACAACACCCTTACATTACTTTACAATTGCAACAGGTAAAATAGTGATGTTAAGAGCAGAGTGTGTGCATGTGTGACTCTTCCATCCATCAGAAACTGAATCAGGAGTGAAGCTGCTGGAATACAGCACATAGAAAAGCTGCTCTACAAACACTTCTGCACATATGGAGGTATTTTACACAGCTCACACTTCAATAGTTCAGAAAAGAATAGCAACCTGTGCATTTTACACACACACACACACACACACACTTGTGCAAACTGTACAAACAATGAACAGAAAAAAGGGAAAAGTGGTCTCTTGTTTTTGTTTTCCATGGCTGCATGTGTGTGTGTGTGTGTATGTGTGTGTGTGTGTGTGAGTGTATGTATGCGTGTAAATACATATATATATATTAATCACAGAAAAAATAACATGTTCAAAATATAAACGCTGATTACTTGCACCGTGTAACCCGGTCAAGTGTTCTGCCGAAACATGCTACCCATGGAGACGTGCTACCTTGTCCTTCTGTGCATGTGAAGTTCCACAGTCTTGGGATTCAGTACCGCGCTCATTGATCAGTGCTTCCTTGGGATGCTGGCAGTTCCAGCATCCCAAGAAATTTTTTGCCAAGGCAGCATAAATCGTCAGAACACCATGCTTCACAATAGCATTTCTCAGTGTTAGAACCTGTATAAACTGGCACTATTCACATGTCTCTATCAATTTAGGCTCGTCTCGTATTAAGAAATATATTTTTATTATTTATATTTTTGTCTGACTGGATAGACAGCTTATAAAATATGTTTTTTAAACACAATATATTTTTCTCCGATTATGCATATTATTTGCCTATTTCTCATTTTTATCAGTGCTATAAATGGACTGTATGAACTGTAGGTAGGCTTTTTATAATTCATCAGAACACCGATTCTGGCTGCATGTGCTCTGTAAAATGAAGGTCTCAAACTCTAGCATGACTATCAGCATTTTCTTTTTCATTGTTCTAAGTGTTTGTTGTGCATGTGTGTGTGTGTGTGTGTGTATGTGTGTGCATGCGTGTGTGTGTGTGTGTGTGTGTGTGTTCTGTCTGTCCATCACTGCCTGCACTACATAGGCACCTCTGACACTGTGACATCAGATCAAAAACACCAGCGTGCCTTAAATCACACACCACATGGCACCAGGGAGATGCAGATGCTGCCACAGACCACACACACACACACACACACACACACACACACACACACACACACACAGCAGTGTAGGCCTCTGCTCTAATAGCTCCCTCTGTGCCCTGTTGACCAGCTGCTGTCTCGGTCGTATAGCTTCAGTCTCCTGCTGCTTTAAAAGCACCTGCTTTTCTTCTCCGGCCTGAGCCTTAACTTGTAATGCATTCTGAAACTTATAAAAATAGATTGAGGAAAGTGCAGCAGACTGAAATAAGTGCTTGTGGCTTTATTGGACTGGTGCCATTTAAGCCACCTCGTCCTTAATCAAAGGAATGAAAGCTGCTGATGCTGCTGGAAGCTGTTAGACTTAAATAGCTGAAATGGGTATATAGTATTTTGAATGAGATCCCATGTTCATTCTGGTACCACTTCATAGGAAGACTGTCCTCCTGAATGATTTAGAAGTTAGTTTATTAAGAATTATCAATAAGGTCACATTAAAAGTTTTTACTAAGGCAGCAGTGACCTGTTGTCTGTAACTGCATCTGATGCATATGAGATAAAATAATGTTGACTGATGAAAAGTAAAGTAAGTAAAGTAACCAGCAAGGCCTGATCTGTACAACAGTATAGATCATTGTTGACTCACTATATGACAAGTAACAGGTCACTTATTACGTGTTATAACAGCTTTTTAAATTTTTTAAGGTATTTAAGCTATCATTAACAAATAATAAATATGTTTTAAAGGATTTACAAGGGTAGTGTTGAATACAAATTAACTGGCTCAGATGTATCATATGTACATGTCTAGGTGCAACACTGTGCCTTAATTCGCCCACAGCAGTTGAAAGCTTTATTTATTAAGTGTAGCCCATCCCACTGACTTCACCCTCTTAAGCACAAGGTTTAAAAGACAGAGTGAAATATTGGAAATGTCAAGAAGCTCAAGACGAAACAGAAAATAAAAGGTGTAGAGAGTTCAAACAGTGTTATTCTTTTGGGAAACATTCTTTCAGCACGTCTTTGTGGCTTGCACTTGAGGTAATCCCACCTTTTGAGACCCTAAAGCAAATGTACATCTCCTTTTAAAAGGTAGAGGAAACTGGATTTGCTTAAAAACCTCAAACAAAACATAATCGACAGTGCCTCTGATATCTCTACTTACTTTTTTCATAACATTTTTTGTGAGGTCCTTCCTCAAATGTGCAGGATAGAGAGCACACACAGTCCATATAGAGCTCATTTAAGCTTTTGTTGCATGACACATGGGATGTGCCAACTTTTGTGCCCAAAACTGGTGCCAAAAGCTTAGTATATATAATACTGTGTTTTATAACATAAGTGTGTTTAGGATATTATTAGGTGTCCTTTACATCTCCAGGATTACTTCTTTTCCTCATGGTACAGTATTTAGGTCACATTAAAATGTAAATGCTTTAAAACAATGCACTCCATATGACTTTTATATTGGGCTTTAAACTAAGGCGGATCTTGTATTGATTGCATGCAAAACACAGTCTTTGTGTGCCACAATCCATCAGCCAATATTAGCTTGCACGTCACTACCCCGCTCGATTTTAAGAATGCTCTTTTCTAGGACTCATAAATATAATATATTTCTAACAACAGCATCCTTTTCCCAGCTGCCTTTTACTCTGTTCGTCTTGTCGGGTCCACTGCTTTATCTGGGCTTTATAACTGTGACCTCACTCCCCCATAAATACTGTCTGAATAAAGCAACCTTCCCATCCCATTTACGTTAACCCGTATGTGTGTTTGATTGTATATATTATGGGTGGCACCAATAGACAGTAGATTGAATACAATAGACTGAATACTGTTACTGATATCAATCCAATGCTCTTCAGCAACTTTAGTCTCTCGCTGATTTTTTTCTGAGAACCGAGCTGATAATTGTTCGCTGAAACCCCCGCACCTACGCAGAAACTGCAGATATCCTCCACATTGTGTTGCTTTTGTGACACTTGGGCCTCCGTTAGCAAGACAATCAGACACCTGAATGAAATGAGCCTTCGCTGCTTAGCGCTGCGCCCAAACATAAACAACCAGCACAAGGACGGGTGCCTACATTACGTCACAGTCACCTGTACTTGGAGGCGGTTTGAAAATAGTCAATCCAAGGATGTTATTTATTTCTCCTTGCTGCTGATTAGAGTGTCTGGAGTGTTTTTCATTTTGTTCTTCTTAAAGCCCTGCATTTTTATTACAGTAAATAAATGTAATTTATTACTGTATTTACCTGTTTATACCAAAAAAACTTCAGCGCATACCAAAGAAAACATGCTTGCATGAATTACAGTACAGTCTACACAGGGGTAACATCTGTAATTTACATTCTAGCACTGCGGGAGACAGCAGTTCAGTGTAAACTGTAGAGTACGAACTGTTCACTGTACGCAGGTGCTCTTGGTTTACTGTGCATTAGTGTGGATACACTTTTAATCTGAAATAACTCCACTGAACACATGGCTGAATCAACAGTGTCTATTAGGCATGCTGTACACTTTTAGAGTGCAGGAGCTTGTATTTTATTTTCTGTTTAGTGCATTATGTAGGGAGCTGTTTAAGACACAGCCATGTTCCTCGTCTGTGTCAACTGTGTATCTCTCTTTATAGCATGTTGCTCAAAGTTTAGTTAAGCATTTACATGATAGGTTTGTTCTGATCTCTGATTTTGGCCCGTATCAGTCTGATATCGATACTGAATTAGATAGATCTTTGCACTTCACTGACATTTCTTCTCTCCTATAAAGCTGTTGAGTCTGGACAGAATTTTTATCATCCCACAAGATGGCCACTGTTACACACTGGCTAAAGCATGAATCTGAGATGGGGCCATATGGGAGACAGTGAAGTGAATGCAGAGAACCATATGGGGTTGTTAACACCTTAAGAGTGGCACTGAAGCATTTAGATCTGAATAGGGAAAAATGATGGAAATGAATCATGTTAGTTGAAAAGCTGAAATGGCAGAAGTTGCATGTAAGGGAGCTGTGATGGTAACATAAGCTACACCATGTCATTGTTCATTTAATTACAACATTTAAAACTACCAGCTGTCCTTATAACACTGTGTGAACATTGCACAATAGATGGACCAACATAAAATCACTTGGAAGAAAATCTTTTCACATTGGTTTCCATGAAAAGTTAAAAACATTATTCACCTTCTTTTGTATTTCTGGAGATTTTTGGCAATAAATCAACCTCCCTAGACTTTTGGTGTGCTTTTGAATGCCCATGAATTTAGCAATATTATCATTACTAGGAATGCTGTGATAGTTTATGGTATAAAACCCAACAATAATGACTTCTCCATTTAAAATTCAAATAAATCCAATTTGATGGAAACAAATAATTTCCATCTGTTTAAAAAAAGTCAGTGTTAATGGTCTACTGCTAACCCACATTACATAGTGCTGATGATAATTGTGTTTAAGTTGAATTAGGTGGTTTGTTACACTCATAGAATAGCTCATATGTACATATTTTATATTTTACATAGTTTTGCAGCTGATTTTAGTGCTCACTTAAAGGAGGGAAAACAAAACAAACAACGACTATTCCAACAAGAAAAGTAAAGTTCATCCAGTTCACCAAGTGAAATTCAGGCATTATTATGAATGTGACAAATATTTGAAAAAAATAAACTCCAACACAATGGTGGGTTTGTGGACTGCTGTCCAGAACATGTGGGAAGCAGCAAAAGCAATTGCTTGAAATGAAAACCCACAGCCACACCTTTGTAGATAAGGTTAGACACTCTTTCCGGTTAGAAAAAACACTGCCTCCCCAAGAAATGAAGAAAAAATCACATTAACAGCACACAGTGTTTATTACCACACTGTAGGTCCAGTACTTTCTCCTGACTACCTTTCTCCTCCACACATTTCCCATCATAATCCCATAATAAAAAGTTTAAATGGCACCTGAATAGTGTTTAATGTGCTGTGTGGTGGTCTTGGTTGGTCTCGTTGGCGTAGCATTTGTTATGGTGAACAGAAAAAACACAACTAAAACAGTTCTGAAACATCAGTATGGGACATGCATGTGAGCAATGTGTCCATATTTCTATATAATATCCTGAGAATCCAAACACATTGCTCACATGCATGTTTGGATTCTCAGCATATTATATAGAAATATAGGCGAGGTGGTAGGAAAATGTCCTTGTTGTCTTTTGTCACTGCTGAAAAGGGAAAAGGGATGTTGTAAGAATGTAACGGGTTCACTGGTGCTGTTTTTTTTTTTTTTTTGGTCACTAAATGAGTTTCCACATTGGCCACCCATACATGAGGACCACTTGAGGGGCCACTCTGATCAAATGAAAGTGGGAGGTTGTATATGCCCCCCTCTGCCGCACTGGCCTCCTCAGCCATGAGAGGCTCTCAAGCGGGCCACACACAGAGCCATTACGGCCTCGTTTAAAAAGTCACCCGATAATGGGGCTCAGTAGGGCCACCCTGCTGTCTGCCTGCCACCTCTCCAGCCCACACCCTGTAAGTACAGTCTCATTCAAGAGACTTTTATAGAGCACCGAGTGTGACTCTAATAGCCCTTCCAATTATGGCTAATACATGTCCTGGAATTGGGAGCAGCAGGACTAAAGAAAGGGAGGGATGTTGTTGGATCTTGGGGTGACAACTCCTCTCCCTTTACAGTCGTCCTTCTTCGAAACCACAGAGAGACCTGAGCAAAACTCTCCTACCAGACACCCTGAGTTTGACAAGGATAGTTGGCATCTGAACATTTTAGCTTTGAAATTGAGTATAGTAGTTTGTGACTGGATGCCTCCCATCACTTCCAATCAAAAATTTCCACATATGACCACTTAGAGAGTGTAGCAGCTTTATGGATACATTCTTTATCTAGCTTATACTTTATAGAACTAGAACTATTTCACAAATGCTTTGAGTTTTGGACTTGTTTCTCAAACACGCCTTTTGTGTCTGATTTGTTCAAGTGGGTGGACTGGTTCCACGATAGTGCCTACATGGATCCAGAAGATATTATATGGCCTAGGATTCAAGGCTAGCAAAGCTCAGACACGGGACATTAAACCAGCCAGCGTATGAATTTCTGTCTGTTTCTTTTTTTTATTGCATGACTCTCCATTACAGTTCTCCTGATTCTAGCAGTGTCCCTGCCAAAAACTCCACCAAAAACTGGCCTCCTATGTCCCATTTTATGATGGTATCACATGTGTTTATTTTGTTGCTTTGTGTATGTAATGGTCCTCGTGTTGGTCTTGGGCATTCAGATGGTCCAGATCAGCCTATAAAGTCAGCACATTTGAACGATCGTTTTTTTGTGCAGCCTAACTTTCACGTGATCAAGGCCTGGCATCAGAACAGTTTAGCTGGACAGGCAATTTATCCAGAGTTACAATACAAAACCGAGTACACATCAGCAAGAACACAGGTTTCTCACAAATCTAACTGTCTGCTTTAATGTCTATCCCAGTAAAGCCAACATTAATTACAATCAGAGTTACAGTCAGACAGCTGAGATGCAAGTTATACCACAAAGTCAAAGAAAAACAGCACCACCAATCTACCAAGAATCCTAAGCTAAAAATTGTTAATGGATTATATATAACTTGCTCTGTTGGTCAAGGATTGGACATTTGCATTGCTGGCCTGTTTTAAAAGAGCACTTAATTGATCCACCGATACAAACGCAGTTAACTTTTTTGTTTATATTTGACCTTTAATTGCTAAAATTATGCTAAAATTGTTCACTGTAAAACAATGACGTACTATTGGGAGCTTGCCTTTTCACAGGTCTAATTTCAATATTTATGTATTTTATAACCGAGATTGAAGTGTCAATGATGTATTTACCATTGACACTTTGTCTACCAGTTGAGCCCGCATGCACAGAATGCAAGTATCGCCTAAAACAAAGCTGAAAGATGTGACCGTCCAAGCAGATACAGAACTGATCACTCTTAACTCTCAGCAGTCTGGATTTATGAAGAAGTGCCACCTGAAGAGGTGACTCAGCTGACTCATGTTTCATTGCTATGGAAAAGTGTGCAGTGCTGTTCTTTCTCTCGCCACTCATCAGAGCCTGTGCCAGGTTCATCTGTTGTGCCCTGGACTCTCCATTCTGTTTGTTCTTGCCGCTCGCTTCGCCTTGCCTGCTCATGCTTCGTTGGCCACGGCTCTGGTGGGTGTGTGTGCTTTCTGGTAGTGGGTCAGAGGGAAGAAGCTCTGCAACATGAGCTGACAGCAGAGGCTCAGGGGTGCTCTGTAGGGGTCCCCTGCTCATATCCACTGTCTCCAACTATATGTCTGATTCAGGCCATTTGCTGAGCTCGGGGTGGCGCCAGGGGAGATGCTAGGCTTTGAGTAGTCAGAGCCGGAAACCAGCAGTGAGCTGAATGACAAAAACAACATCTCACACTATAATGTTGCATCTGACAGATTGGTGCTCCACACTATCCCGCATGCTTTCTGATGTTGTGGTATATTAACTATCAAACAAGCCACTATTTCTAACAGACAGATAACTTTGCTATGTTACATGTGGTTGGTAGAACAATTTGAGACACCTCACTTTTCAGAATACTTTGTAAATAAATGTTTCCATGAAAGAATTATTTATTTTATATATATTTATGTTTAATTGTGCATCATTTACATAAAATGTATGTAGAACACCAGCTCATCTTACAGAAGCGCAAGTGTAGCACAACCCCCTGAAACCCCCTGAAACAGTTAATGCTGGGTATGATAGAACACACATGTTGTGTATCGTGCTGTTTATGGGGTCTGTGTAGCTGCAGACAGGTCATAGAGTCCTTACTGACTCCTATCCACCACTGAAAGTGCCTACAAAGGGACATGAGCAGATCGGAGCTGGACCATAGAGCAATGAATTCTTTTACATGTAAGTAAGTAAGTAAATGTTTATTTATTTAGCAAATTATTGTACAGCTTTCTATCCTAAGACCAGTACATTAACGGAAGTAAATTCAAATATAAAAGAAGATAAAAAGAAGCATCAACACAAAATATTGACACATTTAGAATATTAATTAGGAAACTAAATTAAACATCTGCATTAAGTGTCTGAAAAGGCCTGTGTAAATAACCTGCAACTGCCTACAATAGAGACACGAGCAGGTCAGAGCTGGACCATAGAGCAATGGATTCTTTTACATCTGGACGGTGTGATGCGTGCATGTTGCTTAGCTGGGGAAAGGTGGCAACAGGATGCACTATGAGAAGAAGGCAAGGAAAAAGCAGTGCTCTGCTGGGAAACTTGCTGGGTTCTGCGTTCATGTGGATGTTACTTTCACTTGTACTACCATCCTAAACATTGCCGAGGACCCTCTCTTGTCCCTTCATGGCAAACATTCCCTGAGAGCAGTAGCCACTTTTGAGTAGGATAATGTGTCCTGCCACACTGCAAACTGACTGCAAAATCGGTTGGTGTTGACTTGGCCTCAATATTCTGATGCTAATGTCTTGATGCCAGATACCACATCACACCTTCAGAGGTCTTATGAAGTCCATGCAGGGCCTACATGACATTAGACAGGTGAATTGAATGTTATGGCAGATTGGTGTCTTCCACTAGAGTCCACTTTGTGTTCTTGTATTTGGCAGCATGCAGATTTCGCTCATCACTCGTTCTGCCTGTGCTTGCGCAAACATCTCTTGCTGAGCGGAGGGAAGCTTAAGCTGAAATCCAGCCTGCTTGCTAAACACAGATTTGTCACTCTGTGTGTCGTCAGTCAGACTCAGTGTCTTCAGAGTAGCCGCCGACACTTTTTGATGAGGAGCTGATTACGGCTCATCACTCAGCCAGAACCCTCAAACATCAGCAGGCAAAATGGAGGCTTTGCAGTTTGGGATTGTGTGTGTATGTGTGTATGTGTGCATTTGTGTGTGTGTGTGTGTGTGTGTGTGTGTGAGTGTATGTATGAGTGTGTGTGAGTGTGTGTATGAGTGTGTGTATGAGTGTGTGTGTGTGTGTGTGTGTGTGTGTGTGTGTGTGTGTGTGTTTGTGTGTGTGTGTGTATTTTGGTCTGTGTTACAGCTGCACTTTACGTTATTTGTTATTCATCATCGCAGAATTCTGTAAAATGTAAATGAGGCTCCAACCAGTCACAAATATTTAACTGTGTCTTGGGAGTATCCCAACCAGCCACAGATGTTCTGCAGTTTTACAGTACTGTGTAAAAGTCTTAGGCACCTATGTACAGTTTTGCCATTTTTTTCTGTGTGTGATAAAGTATCTTTCTGCCAGCACTGTTAGAATAAATGTAAACAAACAAGAAAGCAATAAAACGTATCAATTTTTTTTCTGTTTGTAAAGTAGTTGAGTTGGTGAGGAGAACACCGGTACGTTTCCAGATTCTTCCTCCTGTCCTCCAGCCATTGTTTGGGTTTGGGAACCTCCATCAGCAGCTCTTGATTTAATTTAATGGACTGAACAAGTAGTACTGGACTTCCACAAAGAACAGATTGATATACTGTACATACAATTGTGTGATGCGATTCATATTAATTCTATTTTGTTTTATTTAGTATGTTTATTTAATAGTGTAAAATGCTAATGTCTCATATAAACAGTCTTAAACGTTATTTTTTGCAGACTTTTTACTGTATTGCATATTAGGAAATGAAACATTTGAAAGTGTCTGTCTGTATTGTGCGTGTCAGCTGTTTTCTTTGTTTGTCCTCAGCTACACCATCCTAGGTCTTTGCCTGAAGCTTTCTGCTTGCGTATCACTCCTATATTCTCTCACTGGAGACTGTGATGCTCTTAAGCACAAAAAATCTTGACCTATCTGCCCCAGACCTCCCCCTAAATCTCAGTTTCCGTTCTCTTGTCTTTCCCCATCCACCAGCCAAGCCAAGAGTCCAGGGCTCGATCTTCTGTCTTGGCTTTTCCCACATAACCTGGCGACCCCGTACACCTACATATACACACATACGCTCACAATGAGCTCGGTGCGTTTGGCCCTGCACGCTTGGTTGCGCTGTCGACGGCTGACAGGCTATTTGGGATTTTAGCCGCCACCACGGCGCGCGTCCCCACACCTCCTCTCCTCCTCTCTCTAGCTGTCAGAGTGAAGGCCCTGCGCTGCTGCCTGCCATCTCCCACCCTAATCCAGCTCTCCAGAAAGCTGTAATTGAGCCAGAGATTCATGAAGCGATTATTGTTGTGCTTTGGGAGGAGAAGCGGAGGGAAATTTTCAAGAGAGGGGGGCAAAATGCGTAGGCTAGAGGGGGAGGCATGCTGGCTACACAGAGGGGGAAACACTCCAGAAATAAGCACCCTGCAATACTGTTATTACCGCTGGTCTTAGAGCGGTTCTGAAATGATGGACGCAGCCACAAATGTCCACCTTTACACTGTTCATCAGAAACCAAATGGCTGGACCTTTCAGTGGTATGTTTGATTTTCCCTGTTTCAGATGTCATTGATTTTTTTCCACATCATTTGACCAAATAAACTGTTAGAAACTGTTTTAGTAAAGGTACAATTTTGAAGATGCATCTGATTTTTCCCTTGAAAGGATTCTTGAGGTCCAAGGTTGGCCTTTGTGTGGGTTTATATACCAAAAATAGCCCTAATTCGTGTTACCTTTATAAATAAACCTTAACATATATATATATAAGGGAGCTCTGTTTTGATTGGCTGTCTTGTATCAGCTCAGACTGCCTTTAATTTGAGTATGAATGAGCCGAGGTAAGCTGCTTTATAGTGGTAAAATGTTTAGTATGTGGAAAATACGTTGGGTTTTGCGACATCAGAAATCAAATTGTTCTGCAAAATGTATAATTTGACTGAATTATCACAAAAGGCTTAAAACTTTGTTTGCGAAGACAGTCCATGCCTGATCAAATGGCACATTTTGCTTATCTTGTAATTGAAAAATAAGGGAACAAACTTTAATATGGCATTATTCTGCTAATTTTATCCCCAACTTCTATTTATATGATGACTTCAACATGAACAAAGATTCAATATTCGCAGAAAAATGCCATATTGAATTTTTTGCTTAGACAATCAGTAAATTGCATCATGTAATTGGGGGAGTATTACCTTTGCATACAACTTTATACGTCTCCTGAGATCACCTTTTCGAGTTTGCTCTTATGAATGGCCTTCTGAGCTGAAACAATTTACATTTTGACTTCTTTTTGACTTTATAAATTCAAGTGCTTTCAGAGTCACGCAGATGTGAGCGCTCCCCTTCACCTACTGCAATGTTTTCTATGAGATAAGAAAAAGACCTTGAGTGTTTTTGAGGAACGTTAATGCCCGGTATCTGTTTTTTGCCTTTGATGATGTTGAAACTAGCACCCTTGAATGCATCAGTTCACTTCTTGCTCAAGGACAGGAGTCTTATATTTGTGGTTTAATTGAAACTGCTGAATGGTATCGACTACATCTGCGAGTCCAACTGTTGACTCCTCTAAGTGTTCTCGTGTCATCCTGCAGATCCAAGTCTTTGCAAAAGTCTATGAAAACAATGCAGAAAGTGGGCAACAACAACACACAGAAGGGGAAACTGGTTTTGATGTGTTTTCTGAGTCCCAGTGATCAAAGTTTATGCTCAAAGCCCTCTTTCTTTTTCTCTCTGTCATATGGGAGAGTGGAAAAAAGAGAGGAACTTGGAGGAAGAGAGTAAATCGATATGCTGTTTAGTTCCATTCACTGTAGACCGAAGCTGTCTCAAGCCTGACAAGCATTTGATTTTCAAAGCAAAGCCAATTACAATGGATTGGTAAACGCAATTACTGGCTTATTTTTTGTGTCAACTTACTTCATTTCAAAGAATGGATATGTTTATCCTGGTCGTATTTGATCGCAGCTATGTTTTTACAGTGTTGTGTTTATACCATGTAATTTTTTTTTACATAAAATAGGCCAAACTTTTAATTACTGTGAGTGCCAGAGCATCTAGAGTGTATTAAATTGCAGTAGAAGCAGTTTGAAATCTATTCAGTCAGGATATAGGCACCATGTGGTGGGTTGTACATCAAACTCTTTAGGATTTAAAAGGCTTCTAAACTGCAGAGGACTGGGGAAGTTTATTTTCTCCTTACTTACTTTATAAGCTGCTTAAAGCCTTTAAGGGCTTAGCATTGGCTGCCATATTAACATCGGCCTGAGAGACAGGCCTGACGAGCTGCCACCCATCACTGTGCGAGCATGTGTCTGTGTGTGAGCGCATTGCCTCTAGGTATTACACAGTAAGATTTGTGCAGGAATATTCTGGATAATATTGTGTGGCACCACTTTTACTTTAAGACACAGTTTCTAAATTCAGAGGAGTACAACTCACCCACACACCCACATCCAGGGAGCCCACTCTTCATTCCTTAGGAAGTGAAACTGGGCAAGTAACAGCAAAGGATTGCAAGATAAAAAAAAACAAAACAAACAAAACTATTACATTTAAAACACAAATTTAAATTTAAAACACACTCTAAATTTACACTGTAATTAATTAGTTAGTACTTTGTTGACCTTTAAGCTACCAATTCTAAGCTACCAATTCTACACCAGCAGGGATGAGCTCTACCCAGATACATTTATTCAGAAGTTAAATAGTCTGTTTAAGCTCAGAAAGGCATTAGTTTATATCTACTTCAGCCAAGCTTTACAGAACAATGGCAAACATCCCATTTAATTTCTATATAAACTGTAGAGATCCTTACATCACTACACAACAAACTGGATGATGTAATTACACTAGACTGAATCTAAACTAATCAGGCTAGAAATGAATATGTTAACAGTGCTGCCCAAAGCATGGCTTGGGGATATGTTTTACCTGAAAGAGAGGTTCCCTAACCCTCACCAAACCTTTTTATGCCATGTTTAACTTATTCAATTCATATTTACCTTTTGAAATGGTCTATTTTAAGTATAATTAATAGAAAAATGTAGTGTAACATTGAAAATGATGTTTCAATAGAAGGTTGAATCCTACTTTTTTACGTGTTGTTTTGGTTCTTTTGGTCCTTGGTCCATGACTGAGATTACAGATGGACATTCGAGGACAAAAAATCTAAATGTTCTTTTTTTTATTAAAAAATAAAGTGTGCTACTATTTTCCTTTTCCCCATAGGCTGAATATCACGAAGATGCCTTAAACTATCACAATAGTCCACTGTTTCGTATTGCCACCACTCATAGTGGCAGCATCACAGTGTCATTTTCTTAATGTTTTAGCCACAGAGGCGGACCCTACTCTACTGCCACTACTGTGTCAGACTGGATTAACCAGCAGCCTCCACTTCTGAAGACCACATATCAACCTCTGAACCCTAAAATAAACTCACAGCATCAACCAGTTGGTCTCTGAGCCCTGCCAAAACTAATCAGGCTTAGAACACCGCGGCTCCTCTTCTGTTAGGTCTGCGCTTTAGTCCCGGCTTTTCTTCTGCCTGCAGTTTCTCAGTTAAACTTGCTGCAGTCTAGTCTGCTGTGACTTTGCTCCAGGATTGATTTTATTTTAGGTTAAAGTTTAGAATTGGACCCACTTTTTGTCCCTTCACAGTTCGGAGCTGGCAAGTTCCCTAGTGAAATAAAATGTGCGGCATGTGTAAAAGTTGGTCATTTGCCCGCGTTTCAGTGGCGGGAAGCTGTTTTCGGCTCTTAGAGAATGAAATGTGGTCGGGGAATGTGTTTGTCATGTCTGATTTTCGCCAGCGCCTTCAAATACATTTTGCGAGACACTAAATGTAATTTTATTCATGGCAGCTCATATATCCTTCACGTTGTAATATTTATTAGCTTGGTACCTGCTCTCCTCGAGCTCCTCCATGATTCCGCTGTGTGTTTCTCAGCTTTGTTCCCATGGCACTGAGCCTTTTCCCATAAGAGACATCAGCCCTGCAAACTCTCTCCCACGACAAATCTCCCGGCAGTGGATTTTTAGTCTTAAGAGGTGTTGGAAGGATGTGTAAAGTATGATTTGTGGGTGTAATGGGAAAGAAGCAAGGGTTCTGCGAGCAGTAACACCTCCTATATGCCATTGATTGATTATTGAAGGTTGTGAGCGACCCGGAGTATTCATGCTTGGCCTTAATGCTGCGCCTCGTGAACTGGGGGTGGGGGTATTAGCTTGTGTGTATTACAGTGAAATATTCTCTTCACCTCGTTCAATAAATCTTACTGCGCTGGGGAGAAGACTTCTGAGTGCTGTTTTCTTTCTCTCCGCCCTAACAGGAGGGTGTGGACAATGCACAGAGAGAGAGAACGAGGGAACAGAGGTTGGAAATTAAGGTCCTAAATCATGTAAAAGCCAGTTTTTAAAATAGTTTTGATGTTTTATGTAAACGTGTTCCAAAAATGCTATTCACTCTCCAGTCTATGTATGGAAATTAAGCTGCAAAACAGATTTTGGACTAGTCACAAAAACAGTGCACTTACATATATGAACAGTCCAGATTCCGGTAGTTAAGCCCCATGCATTCATACTAAAGGTATTAGATATGATGCAGCATAGGTTACTTTTTGAATAAGGCACAATAAATGACACATAATCAGGGCAGAGATCACTTACATACATTAAAGACACAAGAACAATAGAGTCTGCTTTTGAGGGATAAACAGCAGTTGGAAAATGGTCATGTAAAGGTGAATAATGAATTATTATGTTTTTTGTACATAAATACACACAAATGCCATCAGTAGACCTCAGGAGATGGAACATGGGTAATGTGGGCCTTTTAAAGGATGAGCATCAGAGATAGACCACAGGGTGGGGCCATAGAACCATGCTACTCTGCTTTGCTGTGGAGAATGGGAGACACAAACTGTAGTAACTAGGTGCTATGCAAAACACAGTCATTGGCTTTAATGCTGTGTACTCACATTCAGATAATGTGTTTAAATGCATCAAATTTTGCAGGGCTCCACGGTGACCTCGTCTCGTGCCGCGTTCCGTGCACTCAGACTGTGCAAATGCATGTCGGATATTAGAACAAATTCATTCCTCCATTGTGAGGGAGAGAACAGGAGGGAGAGCGAGAGATGAAGGGACATTTAGTGTATCGTATGTGATTTGTTTGGAAACACGTAGATTACATTAGCGCTCGTGGGCTGAGAAAATTCCAGGCTGCGTGGGAGCTTTATTGTGCCCCTGGGCCGCAGCTACGTTGAGTAATTGGGGCGCTAATGTAAATAACGAGCGTGGATAGCAGATCAATCATGGGCCAACATTGAGCGCCTTTAATATCCTGCAGGAGTTTACACATAGTGATGTAAGCCTGTATGAAGTGATATTAGCACTGCTGTTTCCTCTGGAGACCTGGGATTGCAATAATGTCCGGAAAGTCCGAGAATAACACAAGCACACACACACTCATTCTGTTACACTGTAAAATGTGTACAAATACAAACTGGGGATGAAGTTTGCCATCCTTCAGCCTGAGTGTCACCGAAACACTCCTTGTATATGAGTAACAGTGGGAAATGCCCAGAACATTATCAACTAATGGCCCAGGCCCTGCCATCTATCTGCCGCAAGTGTAAATGCAGGCAATTATAAATAATACAGTCAGGGTAGAGGGCAAAATAAAGCACTCCTAAATAGGCGATCATTATGTAGATGCTGTTGCCGCGCCGTGCGATTTACAGAGTAGTTGGTGTCTGAGGTACCATATGTATTACAGCCAGGGCGGCGAAAACAGTGCATTAATTAACCCACTGCTATTGTTTCTAGGAAATGATGGCCTAATCTTCAGCACGCACTGACAGTTCAATAACCTCTTCTAAAGGGCTTTTTCTTTCCTTGCACAAGCTTAAACTGCACATTGTTACGCTCTGCAAGGTGACATGGCTGGGAGTAAAAATAAATAAATCAACAAAAGAAAAGAAAAAGAAAAACAGTTATTTTGAGGAAAAGGCACATTCTGTAGTTCATCTGAGAGACCTACCACTCACTTTTGGGTCAAGTCAAGTCAGTTCAAGTAGGTTTATTGCCATATACACAGTACACAGTAAAACAAAACAAGACTACATTAGTGTGGATAGAACAAAATGCACAAAAGTGCAAAGAGAACAAAAGAGAAAAGGCAAGAAATAAACAACAACAACAAAAAGAACACGCAAACAACAGGGCAAGACGCAATTTAGTGCAGTCGATATTTGAATGAATACAGTATTATGACAGATTCAGCAGTGGGGTCTGTCATAAGTGTGCAAAAATGCAGAATAGAGGTAGACAGCAAAAATAAATGCACAAATACAAATAATAGAAGCAGCAGGACAAATAATGTGTAGTATATAATGAATAATAAATATTGGGTATTTGCAGTGGCAGTTGGGGTTGTTTGTTTAAGGCAGAACCGCTCATTTTGTGTATGAACTGTGCTAGGAGAAGGAAGACGTTCCGTTCAGGGGTGTGTTTGTGTGTGTGTTGGTGGGGGAAGAGGTACAGTTTATGTTTAGTTTATGTCTCAGTTCTGATTGAGGAGCCAGACAAAGTTAGAAAACCTACCAAGAGTTTGAAGGAGCCACATGTCCTTCAATCAAATAAAGATCTTCGATAGTTTTTTACTTGGACCTAGATTATAGCTGGGTCATATCTATTTTACCATTTAGATGTAATTACCCTAATTGCAACATCTAGCTGTTGTCAGATGACAACTAGATAATGAGTTGATTAACTGAACCCCCTGTGCTGATATGAACGGTGCCCTCAATTCACTCTGCGACTGCAGAAACACTCTGGTCTGGCCTGAGCTCTCCTCAGGAGATTTGATTCCACGCCATCCATGCTCTGACTTCAGTCGTCTTCTGTTTATAAAAAGAAAAAGGTTTGACAACTTTTGCAGTATGCTGGCAAAATTCCCATTCAACCTAGTAAAAACTGCAGTGATTGTTAGTGTTTTCTATTTAAAAGGTCACGCCGCTGAGCTGAACTGTATGTGTTGGAGCTAATTGGAACAAGGCAGGCTAGAAATTGGCACTATGTTAACGTTAGCGTAAGCAGAATGGGATTTTTGCCAGCGTACTGTAAAACTTGTCTAACCTGGTACAGTCGCATTGAAAAAACACAGTAAAGAAAGTTTTGTTCTAAGTGACTGGATTAATGAGATTTTTTTTTCTTTTTCAGTCTTTTTTCTTCTCGGTCTCACTCTCCTCTCTTCTTTCCTGTTACTTCCTTCCTATGGTTGTGTCTATCTTCAGTCAGCCCCATTCTCTCTCTCTCTCTCTCTCTCTCTCTCTCTCTCTCTCTCTCTCTCTCTCTCTCTCTCTCTCTCTCTCTC
>JBBJLR010000001.1:13414511-13429541 GCA_037577145.1 Brachypetersius gabonensis | reverse complement strand
TGTGTGTGTGTGTGTGTGTGTGTGTGTGTGTGTGTGTGAGAGAGAGAGAGAGAGAGAGAGAGAGAGAGAGAGAGTGTATGGTTGGGGCTGGATGTGCGTAGTATGTATATCTGTATGAGAGGGAGACGTATAGACAGGCAGACACATGCAGAGATGGTAGGTTAGGTTAGTAATTGCCCTCTGCTGTCCCTAGTCAACAAGTTAATTAAAGAATTATTAGCATACTGTAGCTCCTACGAAAGGCTTATTAAAAATGGAGAGCGATACTGGCCATTTCCTCTCCATTTAGATATCTCTGGGACACGCCATCATGTCTAATTAAGGCTTTGGTGCAGAATTGAGGTCACACTTTATATGTTATCTTGGATCGGTAAGTCCTGCAATGAAAATGAAAGATGGAAATGAACTACAAGCTGATTGTTGAGTGTTTAGCGCGTGTGTATAATACAAATGTTGCTCATTTCAAATGTTCGAAACTACAGTGTCTACATTTTATCAAATGTATAAACAACAGTTCTTTGTTTCTGATGAGGTAGTAAATAATATGTAGCTAATAATGAAGAATGAAGTAATTTTATATAGATTAACTTAATTACACAGAAAAACTATTGGTTAGGAGACTTTTATCTACCACAATCTTAAAAAAAACTAAAGTTCCTAAATGTTGCATGTTTTGATTAAAGGTTAGGGTTAGGGTTGATTTGGTTCTAGGGTAAACTAACTGATTAGGGTTATCATATATATATATGTGTGTGTGTGTGTGTGTGTGTGTGTGTGTGTGTGTGTGTGTGTGTGTTCTCTGTGACATTAATGCAGTATTTCTATCTGAGCTTTTAACTAAAACTTTCCTTGAAAGTCCTAGCACTAGAATGATAAGAGTTGAATCCTTTAGCAGGATATGGATGGGTTTGTTTGGCGTACACTCTGTGTGGCCTTTTTAATCTTTTTTGGCTATTTATTAATGTGTCTGCTTGCTAATCTAACTGCTCGGCTGGAGCTGAAGGGCATAAGGACACATCAGAGAGGACTGTAGGTTGCTGGAGGCTGTTGGGTTGAACTGTGTGCTGGTATGTGGGCTTCAAAGCCCCTCCTGAAACACTTCAAACTCCCTTTTGAAGTGGAAGAGAATGTGATTAGGTAAAAAAGGATGGCGTTCTGATACAGGAGAGCGGTATTAACGCGTTAGCTCTGCGGAGTGACGCTCACCCGAGGGCACGCGGTGGCACTGTAGTCACTCCAGCATACAGAGTAATGGGATCAAGCAATAGCGCCAGACTAGAGCACCGGCCACTTTACCAGGCCGGGCATGGAGAGGATTTATGATACGCCTCCAATGCAGGATTAGCCAAACTCTCTGAAGCCTTCACAACTTCAGAAGAATGTGATTTAGTGGTCGCCAGGCCCAGACTTGGGCTCTGGACTGATACAGTTCTGCTCTCTAAGTAACCTTTCGTTCCTAGTTAAGCCTTTGGTTGGCGTTTGGCAAATGTTTGATGCCAGTCTGCCATGAAAAATGAAGGCCTTACTTAATGCTTAAGGATTAAAACTTTCCCCACCAGGAACTATATTTACATGCACACAGTCGGTTCAGTGTAATTCTGACCAAGACATAGGCCAAAGTATGATCACATGACCAGTACTGTTTGACTGACTGATTAAGATTTTAACCGACCTAAGCTCTACTAAACTTATGCCCTTTTTCTACATACTTTGACATTCATGTGAAATGTTTATATGATTATTTGTGAAAGTACACATTTGAGTTCCTTGAGTTTACATTATACACATGTTTTCCATGTTTTATATTTCTAGATTGTATAGTGTACATTTTATACTGTGCTGTTGGTATAGTATCAATTCTGTTGTTTTCTTAGATTTGCTGCTCTTACCTTTTTTCTGTCCACTTTCTGACATGACTATGCACATTTCTCACTTGTGGGACTAACAGAGGTTTATCTTATCTTACATACATGGCATTTAGCAGATATATACTTTACAGACATATACTAGTGCTAAAGTAGTTCACATCTGTTCTTCAAACCTGAAAAGCTAAACTTAAATCAACGTCCGCTATACACACCTTTACAGATCCTGTCAAAGAAACGTCAGACGTTAAAGCATAAGCACAGCGTTAATATAGAACTATCAGACTAACAGAAAATGTGTAGCACAAAATGGAATATGTATTTAGTTAATATACGCATATAATATTATTTATTTAGTTATTTATTGGCCCCTATTCTCTAAATGCCCTTACACCTGACACGTATGCACTGCTACACTGCCTGTGTAAACCCTCTAATGGCTTACCCTGGGTGGCGAAACATAAAGCACAAATTTCCATGAAGCCATGCAGAGGCAGTACATTTTACAGATATTCTGCAGCCTGACCTGTACTCACAGGTCATTTAGTGGGTGATGCTCCATCATGCAATTACTATGCCCCACTAAACCCATTACCTTGTACATGCATTCATACTGACAAGTGACAGAAAAATAGGTTTTGCATGCCTCAGTTTCTAATGACAGACTCTTATGGGTTAATTAGCAGATTTTCAATACACACCCTCTTGTTAATTTCTCTCTTAAATTTGTGCCAGATTTCTTCCTGTTTCCCGAGCTGTGTATTATTTCTTGTGAGGGATCTGTCAAAAAGTCTTGAAATAATCACATTTAAAGGAAATTTTAATATCAGATGGCAGGATGTCAATATTTATGGTAATGCATCAGCTAACCCTATGAAATGAGGGAATGGTATTTAATGATATTTTGTTTAAATTCATATTATAGGCTTGACTCATAAATTACCCAAAGCATGCTGTTAAATCATTTAGATCATACATATTTAGAGTACTTGGTGGTAAATGAGTTTTATAACAGCCCTCCAGCTTTGGCAGATATTGCCACTTTGTGGAAAAATTGCATTCCAGGGCCGCAGGAACTCCCTGGTGTGGGAGCATGGATTATTGGTGAGTGTATGAAAATGCACCTCAAAGTAGTCGATAAACTACAATGCGATTTAGGGACAATAGTCTTTATTGGATGACTGATCACATTTTAAGGAGGGAGAAACAGAGGTTTAAAAACAGCTGATGCCGATGCAAAGCACATTTTCATTTCTTTAGTAAAGGTGGTATAACTAATATGACATTGATATTTCTTACATATGTAAAACCCAATCTAACAATGTGAATAGAAATAAAAAACAAAAAACAAAGCATACTTGCAATCCATAATGTGTGTGGGAGTGAAATTTTCATACAGTGCAAGTGTTAGGCAGCCTAAATAAAACAAACAAACAAACAAACAAATAAATAAACAACGTTAGAAAAGATACAAATAAATTAATTTTGCACCAAAAATGTAATCCCTGGCTGAATGGACACAGTTTAGGACACACTTAGCCAATAATGTGTTAAACTGAATAAAGTTACTAACATTACTACGGTGGATACATGTTGTGCCATGAAATCCAGTGTTCTTAACAACAGAGGATGCTTGAGTTGGTCATTAAAGACAATACATTCCATTATTTTTAGTTATGCTTTGTTCTTTGTCCCTGTTGGTTCTGATTTTTCCTTATTTCAGATTGTGCTACTAGACTCTGTTGTCTGTTTTTAGACTCAGCCTGTAGTGGAGACATCACTGGGTGCAGTTTTAAGTCCTTTTTTCAAATTTTCAAAGAGTTAGATCGAGGCAAACAGGTTTTACTTGCAAGATCATGAAACACTAAATACAAAAAACAATAAATACAAACATAAATGAAGGGTTCCAGGTATTAATAAAGACAAAAACATGGAAAGCACTAAGATAATTTTACATTTAATAAAGAATCCACAAACACAGACTGAAACACAAGGATATATATATATATAGGTGAGCGGAGGGCCAGGACTAAAGGTGGGTCTATTACCAAAACAACAACAAACTCACATGGAAGGTGCATCCCAGAGTAACAAGATTTTAAAATGTGAGAATGATGATTGGACCAGTAGAAATGCTCCAAAATAAAATGTTGCTATGATGTGCATTAAAATATTTTTTGTTCTCCTGTAAAATTAGTTTATATTGTTACAACAGAAACATACTGTGTGACAGCACTGTGTGATTGCTTGACAGAGCGTTATTTGGCATTTTTTAAATTATTATTTATTTATTTTCATATCTGTTTTCTTCATTTACACCTTCCTGCTGTGTGGCAGAAACCTGTGATTCAGTACAAACACATCTGCTAGTCTTTTCTAGTTGTATTGACTTCTATTGTGTTGATGATATTCATACCCAGTGGGTGTTAGATCTTAACGGCATCGGAATCAAACTTTCTAGCACTTCTTTGTCCTCGTGTAGTCTGGTAGGAGCGGCTCTATTGTTGAGCACGTAATGATGCCGTTGGAGTGCTTTATGAAATCCATTTCCCCTCAGATCAATCTGGCTTAATGTCATGTGTCTCATTCACCTCTTCCACGGTGCTGGACTTTATTAATAACTGCATTGACTGTATTGATTTCTATCGACAGCTGTGTGCTGGGGAACAGCTTTTCTGCGTGCCACTGTTTCCTTCAACAGCACGGCCCTTAAATCAAGTGGCATCTCATTAGAGCAGTCAGGGTCTCTCGCTCGGATTGTTGTTGTCAAACATAAAAATGGAGATGCATTCAGCTGGAAATGTGAAAGGTGGACTGTTTTCTACCTTGTTTTATTTAGTTTATCTTTCTCTCTCTCTCTCTCTTTCTTCATATCGCTTTCTCTTTTCACTGAGATTTTTTCCTCTTTCAGCGTTTCCCCGCACATACCGCCTGTATTTACCCCCTCAAGCCAATCATACATACGACCATTTAAATAAACTGACCATTCGACCTCAAAAAGTCAATGTGGTAACAAGCAGTGTAGCTACTTTTGTTCAACTCAGATGCTTTGAATGAAATAATGAGTTTTATGACTGCATTTTTGGTCAAGATGATGTTTTACACTTCATACCAACTCGCCTGATCTGCATTTTAGAATCTGAATCAGAATTAGAATTTAACTTATTGCCAAGTGGGTTGCATTTGATGTGTTATAATACAGTGTAAATACAATGATAAATGCAATGTGAGACAGACAGATAGATAGATAAATAGATAGATAGATAGATAGATAGATAGATAGATAGATAGATGGATCTAACTATTTGTAAGTGAGAGACACTTAGAGTAGAGTAGAGTTGTCTCATGATATAAATTTTACTTTGATACCTAAAACCAACCAAGTCAATTACTGAGACACAACCATTAATAACTTAGAAAAGCAGATTTAATAACAAATTTCTAAGCTGCTGTGGTTTTTAAAAATGCTCCTATGTAGCCATTTATTCCGGCCATGTTTTTTTGTTCGAGAAGGTACTGTTCTGCAACTAAAGATAAACCTCAAATCTTTGTCACTGGAAACATACCTGCGCTAGCTTATGGTCCCTACTTGCTAAATCTAAAAGCTATGTAATGATTGTTAGATTTAGCCTTTGTATCAACTCATTTGAGTAACTGTTTTCCTTTATCTGGTTTGTCAAAAACATAATAGATTTCCAGTTTCAGAGGGTGCAGAATGTAGTGGCACCAGGGAACATTTAACTGGGATTCACAAGCAGCTACACTGGCTACATGTGTCATTTAAAATTGTTTTTGTAATGCATCTGTGGTCTTTCCTCTGTGTAACCTAGTGAAGTGATTATAGCAGTCAGGCATGACATTAAAACCACCCGCCCAGTATTGCATAGGTCCCTAAGTAAGGCACGCACGTACACCCAGCAAGCTACATGTATAAAGAAAAAGTTATTTATCAGATTGACTGTCTTCTTATTCCATTGCTTCATGGTGCAGTTTTGATGCTCACATGCCCTTTGTAGGTTTTTTCGGTGGTCGACATGGGTTAGCATGGGACCTCTGACAGGTGTGCAGTCACCCAGCCCTATGAGCAGTGTTCTGACACCTTTCCATCATAGCCAGCAATAACATTTTTAGCAGTCGGTGCTATGGTAGCTCTTCTTTGGTATCAGAGCAGATAAGCTAGCGTTCTGTGCAACAGTGAGCCTAAGGTGCTCATGACTCACCGGTTGTCCTTCTTTGGATCACTTTTGATAGGAACTAACCTGCTGTTTTGAAGGTCATCTAGACGTAACAATTTGGTCCTTGTCAAAATCATTCACTCGCCCATTTTTCCGACATTACTTTAAGAACTAGCTCTTCATTTTCTGCTGTATATATTCGACCCCTTGGAAAGGTCCTGGTGTAGATGTAACAAGAAAATCAATCAGTGGTCTTGATGTTGTGGCTTCCTTCATTCCTTCTTGGATCAACTAACAAAAGTAAGTTGATAATTAATGCTACTGCGTCAAGACAATCTACTGTCTACTATCTACTCACAATCTATGTCTGCTTCTACTACTACTACTAGAGGAAAATATTGGGATTTCAATGTTGCTCGACTAATCAGGAAACCATAGTAGCACTGGTTCATTCATATTATTTTTAATTCATTAAAAAGATTTATGTAGTTGTCTCATTCAAACCCATTCTGATCATTAGGTCAGTATCATCCCAGTCTTTGTTGCAGTTATCATAGGACATTCTTGCTGTGTGTAAGTGATCTAATCAACTCTTCCCTTTTCTCTCTTTCTGCTTCTTTTTTTCCCCTTTGTCCACCTCGGACTGCCATGGCGCATTAAGGTAAGTCATATTTCCAAATATGTGATTTGTGATTCTTGCTGAATGCTGATTGCATGATTAGCTTAAGCAGGGGCAGGCTGCAGGCGGCTCATGTGGAGGTCGGTCAACCCTGCTCTTTTAGCGCTCTGTCTAATTTACTCTGTGTTGGTTTTCCATGCTGGCCAATACCAAGGGTCAGTCCACCCTGCCCCCACGCTTCCAAAATAGCAGCCGGGATATCAGGGAGCTCATCTTTGGCTGGATTTGTTGGGTTAAATGAGCAGTTTGAGATGCAGGCCAGGGCCTGGGCCAGTAATGAGAGCGTAATGACATTTGGGGCTGGCTGTGTTTGGGTAATGTGGCTAAGCAATGCGCCAGCGGGGTGGTGAAGGGGTGGCGGGGGCTTTTCGATGACCTGATGGGTGCAGATCACTGATTAAACCCCCACAGGTTTCATATAGAGGCAGTGTCTGTTCGTGTGTGCGCTGTGTGTGTATGCATGTGTGCTACATGGCTGTGTTATTGCTCTTATCAAGATTTATTGACTGCATATGTCTGAAGCCCAGGCACTGGCACCCACACTGCTGCCCAGCCAAAGTGCAGAAATTATTCATGAGTTAAATAATAAATCTAATCTTGCTGTCGTTGAATAAATCTTTTCACTTTACTGCTCTACCACTATTAGGCCCTTCCAAAGGCTCCGCCCCCTTCCTTCACATGTCACTGTAGTTAGGCCTATTTCTGCTGAAAGCAGCAGAAGCTCTAGCGCTCGTTTTCCAGTTAAATTATTATTAGATTTGTAACAGATTACTGACCCTGCGTATCCATCCACGGTACTTATTCTATTAGTATTCCCCACCTTGTAAATTCCTTTGTGACTCTTTGCGAATTGAAAGCATCAGTTACGACGTGGTCCGTGGCACACTAATAAATCTGACTGGCACAATAACATACATGGTCGTGTCAATGCTTAGCTGAATCGGCTTTTTATGCGCTGCAGCGAAATCAGCTTTCCTTTTACGGAGTAAACTTTACTTTTGTCATATGCTCAGTATGCAAATGCTGCCATGAATTATGGTCTGTGCCGGGCGACGTTTCATTTTTCTTCGCTCTTAAGCTAACACAGATCTTTTTGCACGTGTATGCATGTACACACTGTAAATTAATGTACGTGATCGGTTGCAGTTTTGATAAATTAACCGCCCCATGCCTTCTAATGTGACGTGAAATGAATGTGTTGCTCGGTTGCACCTTTCAATTTGTTCCCAAACTGAAATGTGCTCGTCGCGGCCGTCGTGGCCAGACTGGCAGATGAGGAGTCCCAATCACCCTTGGTACCTCAAATCGGCCCCGTGTATAACTTTGGATAACGTTATTTTGGACGCAGCTGAACCTAGAATTGTTTCTACGTTCCATAGAAGAGCTTAGGGTCTCTAAATCATATGTCCTGTAATCATACTGTACATGTCCAAACGTATGTAGACACATCCAGATTTTCTTCTGAAAACAAGGGTATTAATTGGGAGCAACAATAGCTTCTACTCTTCTAGGAAGGTTTTACACTAGATGTTGGAATTCTTTTTCTCAAAAGAACACAGTTGCCCAGAGCTGTGGGGCTTTATATCCCTCTTGGCACTGGGCATGCTGACCCTGGGCTTTCAGGGCTGCTCCCATTCTATTGGCAATGCTTCTCTGTGGAGATTATACAAGCTTTGTATGACCACCTGTGTCAGCGATAGTTGAATTTGCTGATTAGAATAAGCATTAGATGGGGGTGGTGCATTAGGGAAGTCATTTTGGATAAAAGCATCTGCTAAAGGCTGTAAATGTGAATGAAATTTGTTGTTCAGTTGTAAAAGTATAACCATTGTTCTTCTGACCAGATATTTAAGTGGACATGTTATGCAAAACTAACTTTAGGTATAATCGGTCTATGTGCTACAAAACATGTTCATGAACTTCTTTTCACAAAATCACTCTCACTTAAAAAAATCTCACGAGCTTTATTCTTCACACTTTCAGGCCCTTTCAAAATGAGCTGTTTGGATGGAAATTATTCAATTTGCATAGAACCTCCCCTCATCTGTTGAGACCCCACCCACTAGATTAGTTGAAGATCCACCATTTTTACTGCTAGTTTTACAAACACGGATAAGCCGAGCGTTACGGCTACAGGCAGAGGCAAGTCACTCATGAAGTGTTGTGTTGTTGCTGCAAAGAACAGCACACATCCCTACACTTTCTCCCAGACAAAGAAAACCGAAGAACTGCGTGGCTCCATTTCGTTTTCGATGGCCATGTCCCAGCAACAATCAGTTTCGTTCTACCTTATATATGTAAGGAAGAACAGAAAATTTGAATAAGGAGCTAACTTCAGCGTCATGGGGGGATCTGTAGTCAGCAGATAAGGGAGATGTAAGTACTTTCAAATAATGAATTTTGTGTTTCTATCAAACACATAAGCGCCTCTCTTTTCTGCCATTTTCACGTGTCAAACAAGCAGCGTAAGGGGTGGGTGTAGCATGGGATGGGTGGGAAGTGGCCAGCAACAGCTTATTTTTTAAAAGGGACTTAAACTGTGTAGAATAAAGCTGATCTCTTTATGTGAGAGTGATTTTGTGCAAAGAACATCATGAACATTTTTTGTATCCCATAGACCTATTATAACTTGGTTTTTTTTTAAGTGTATTTTGTAAAGTATGTACCCTTTAAACAAAATTTCATCACATACCTGATGCTTTAATACTTTAATACTTTGCCTCGGTGCCATTTCTGTTAGGTAGGACTAAAATTATTCTCCTGAGATGGTTCCAGTCCATTTTAACCCACTCTTCTACTAACTTTGTGTCTCATGCCCACAAGCACAACACTGGCAGTCCCGCAGTCCAGGATGACAACTCTGAAGGGTCTTTGTGTGACTTTTTTTTTTTTTAAATAATGGAACTCTGGGACACTTTAACTAGTAAAATAAAAAGTGAAAAGTAAAAGAAAAGTGGAAAAGCAGACAAAAATGGACAGAAACTGAGGACACTGGATAATCCTTACTTGACAGAACTGATGTTGTCACAGAGAAAAGCACAACAAAGCATAAGAAAAGAATAGCGAAGCAATTTTTTTTGTGATTAGCCTAATTTACTCTTGTTTTTAAATTATGTCAAAACCTTGATTCATCAAGACACTCACAGAAATACTTATCTGTGATTGGGTAATGGGTGGGAGTATTTAATGGGGGGGTAGTTTTGTTTTTAATTATGCAAAAATGTAAAACTCCTGAAAAAGACAAGATGTGATGTTGATTAACAAATCATGCAGTATATTGTGCAACTCTTACAAATAACATTGTAACACACACACACACACACACACACACTGGCACACCACCACCAACCAACCATGATGGATTGAAGAAGAAGGAGGTCAGCAATGCTTTAGCTAGTAGACTCCTCTTAATGACTCGTACAGGGACTGTGGAGAATGGCATTAATAGAGAAAAGTAGTGCGACCCCGTAGATCACGGTTCCTTACTGCCTCTGGGGCTTTCCATCACAGCCAATTACTGTGCCCTGGGCCGGGTTGGCCTTTCTGTTCCAGAGTTTGGGTCAAGACCTTCCTGCACCATAGACCTCTGTCCAGGTACACCAGGGAGGGAGCTCAAAGGAACAGGAGACATTACTACAAGAGCTTTGGACCCTTCTTCTCTCTTTGAGTCACTAAGATCAATGGAATGCCACTACTGATAACACGACTTAGCTTGATGTGAGACCATAAGATTTGGCATAATCTTAAAATCTGGATTTTAGGAGGATCTTATGACTTATTTTTTACATTTTAACACACACACACACACACACACACACACACACACACACACACACACACACACACACACACATATATATACATACATACACACGCTATCTGGGTGGTATCTGGCACCACGACATTAGCAACTGATCCTATAAGTTGCAAGGTGGGACCTTCATGGACTGGAGCAGTTTGTCCAGCACATCCCACAGATCAATGGGATTGATATCTGGGGACTTTGCCGACCAACACCTTAAACTATTTTGCATTTTCCTCAAACAATTTCCCAACTGCTTGAAGAGGCCCATGTTATTAGGTAATAACATTGCCATGATTGGTGCACTCGGTCTGCAACAATATCTCCACATAATTGTCAGAAACCCAGTTTCCCAGCAGACCATTGCCCAGAGCATCACACTGCTGCTGTCGATTTAAATTCTTCTCATAGTGCATTCTGGTGCCATCTCGTCCCCATGGAAAGGACCCCCAATTCTTCAGACCAGGCATGGCCAGTTTGAAAACTGAAGCTCTATGTGCAGTAAATGTGATGTTAGAATGAAGGAAGCAAACATTTTGTGATATTTGGTTAGTCTGTAGTTTGTATAGCATGCAGGCTTAAGTTAGTCATTTAAAACAAATCCTTTTTGTAACCTTTCAAGACTAGATTCGCTGACAACATCAGCTAAATTAGCTGAATAGCTAACTTAGCTAAATTAGCTGAATTTGTTATCCAAACTACACACTAGCCAACAGTTCATGTTTTGGTTCTTGAAGCTCTGCATTTTCCATGTGCAGCACTGAACACTGAAGGTTCCACTGTAATGAAAGGCTAAAAATCAAATTGCATTTGGTCTTAACATATCATCTGAAAGCCTCTCATTGGGATTTGAGACATTTCAAAGTCTTGTCCTGCCATGGTTCACTGAATTCATTATACTGTTAGAGTTATAGGTAATGACTGCAGTCAGGCAGCGTTTGATCAAGTCTGCGTGTGGTACAGGTAGCCTGGAAAATCTGTTCACCTGCATGAGTTCCACCTTGGGTCACACACACACAGCTACTGCTGGCACAACATAGCACACCGGCCTGTCATTTCTGCGGCCCGCACAATCCGACTCGCGCTGGGTAATTACTGTCCCCCTGCCATATTGTTTTGGCTGCGCCGTGCTGATTTGAGGGTGCACGCTGCTTCGCTCCACACCTTTAGAGAGCAGCTTCAATTTGTATTCTAGTGAGGATTCATTAAATACTGTATAACCGTTCCAAAGCAACAAGGGACCCAGGGTTATAGTGGGCATTGTTTCCTGTTAATTGCTAAACCGATAGGCTTTAAAACAATCAAATTGTTTGTAAACGTGGTTGATCCTAATGGGCCTAAGTCACCAGAGTTTTCTGTAGTGTGGGGGCTACTTACAGGGGAAGGAAACAGACGCTTACTATGTTTTTTCTCTCTCTCCAGTTCATTGGGCTTCTCCTGTTCTGGAGTGTGTGTAAATGTCCCTTCGAAATCATTGGGACACCAAACAGCTAATATTTAGCCGAGGGTTGTATTCACATTTGTGCCTAAATCATGTTAAATCATTAATTCACATCAACTTAGATGCTTGTAATGGCTCAGATATGTCACGTTTGTCATTTCTTTATCCACTGTACACCAAATACATACAGAGTGACAGACACTGAACATGGTCTTAAAAGTTTTGTGCCCAAAATAAGATTTTCTTCCCTTAGACTTAAACAAGCTGTCTTTTTCTTTTTTATTCTGTCTGTAGGACTGATACATATAAATGGCCTCTGTGCTGATCGGCAGCCCATCATTCAAAAAGTGGTCCAGGCTGAACCCTCCTTTTAACTTTATTGCAAATGCTGTAGGTTTGCAAATGAGTGGATTTGTAGTTGTGTTGGTTTGGTCATATCCCAGGCTGTTCTTTGCAGTTTAAGTTCCATACATGGACTGTGCAAACTACGTAGCACTTTTTTTTCAAAAAGCAAGGAAAATATGAGCTTCCAGGATTAGCTGAATCAGTACGGGAGGATCCTAAAAGAGAGGAATGTGGTGAGGCCGAGAGTAGAGCAGCTGGTTTGTCTAATGAAAGCCTCCCCTGATGTTGGCTCGGTGCTCCTGATAATGACAACCTTGGGTGCCATTACGGTGAGAGAGAGGGAGGAGATGGTGCGAGAGCTGTAATTTTTGAAGACAAGGCCAAGGACTCTAATGAGAGAAGGAGGCCCTGTGAATGGGCCAGGATGTGGAGGAGGGCTTCCCATATCCTGGGACATGCAGGAAACACGTTATCAACTTGCATCCTAAATTGCTTTGGAGCCTAACTCCTGAGATTCTCCCTTTCAGTGTTGGTGTATAATGAGAATTGCACTACGTATGTCTTTGAGAGTACAACGCATTTTAAAAATAATACTTGAGTTTGATTGTCAGGGACAGGCCTTGTATATCTACATCTACTACCAAAGCAATGGTAAACTGTCACATACATTCCCATTACAGTCATCTTAACCCAAAAGGTCCTCTGTCATGTTTAACTGCTTAAAGTCACTGTTAAAAAATTTTATATCAGCAATTTGAACTCCTAAATGATGTCATCATGAGAAAGCTCCCTATATAAGGCACTAATTAGATCACAATAATGTGCTTTCTACGTACAAATAAGGCAGTATACATTCTATAGGAGACTGTGTACCCTGTGACTGGAACTCAAGTGGCCAAAAATAGTTTATAAGTATGGAGCAATCTCAGTCCCCCCCCCTACTTCTACTACTTCTACATTTTGCCCTCCAGGAGGGGTAGCATAGAAAACTGCTAACAAATAAACTGGATTCTTTCAAAAATCATGCAATTAATTCTTAGGCTTTTTTGACTAAGGACCCCCGTGGTATACGTTTATTTAAATGGACTATATCATCATCACCATAGTTTTTAATGTCTAGTGTTGGCATAGTTTTACATTTTCTGAATAAGGCATGCTGACTAATTTATTGATTTCAGAGTTGACTGTACTGACTTGGTTCTTGACTTCTCAGTGTGTTCAGTCCTAACTCTGCATAGAGTCAAGTAAGGTTGGATCTGATTACATTCTTCAGGAAATACGGTACATAGTAAAATAAGCACATTTACAGTTTGAGATAAGTATCTTGCAATCCCTAATTGATTATTGTTTTTTGAGTGCTTCTCCCAACACAGAGGTGTACACAGAGGTAAATCTGGTCAGTTGTTTTGATTCTTGCTATGCAGCACAAGCTCTATAAGCTGCCATTGTTCTTTTTATGAAATGAGTAGAAAACAGTAAAAATAAGGTGAACATTTGTAGATTCTTGTCATGAACTCTCATTTTCGGCTGGCAAATGAATGCAGACAAACGTACTTCACACATCGCTCCCCTCTTATTGCCGCTCTGATTGAATAAATGTGTATGACATCTGGAATTAGTCTGAATGCACCCATGCTTGTTCAGAAAATTGCAAAAACATTGCAGTCCACCGCTGCGGATCTGAAACCCTGGCAGTGTTATCACTGCTTCCTCGTGATACATTTGATACACAATTACTAAAGCATACTGTTTAACAAGATAGACTTACTGTTAAAGTGCAACAACACGGCAACAACACTGAATGAGCTTAAGACTAAAGCTTCTTTTTACAGGCCCTACTGGTGTAAATAAGCTTTACAACATCAAGGAAACTAATCTTTGGTGGTAGTCAATATGAGCGAGTTGGCCTGGAGGAAAGAAAAAAATTCATTTGAATGGGAACATAATGTAAAAAAAATGCATTTTAACTCTTATAACTGTTAATTAGATGGCATACTCAGTTTGTATTGGTGAGTTCTAACCAGAGATTCACAGACCTTGTGAGGACGAGCTGTAGTTCCTAATGACCAAATAGAAATAACTAGGAAACATTTTATTTCTTGCTCAAAAAGGGACAAAAAAGTTAATTAGCCACCAAGCTAACATTTCTATGCTATTTTTTCAACTGAAATTTTGAGTAATATCTAGAATAGAATTTAGAAGTATGTGCAATACAAAGTGAAGTTCCTTTATTTATTTGATATTATTTAGTACCGATAAAAAAAGTAACAATAAAAATATTTTTTGTTGCAAATCCGCATTCATGGGCCACTTTTTTATTCAATTAATGTAAAAAACTAACTGTTCTAGAAATGAATCCAGACTGCCTGGGCAAGCAGAGATGATGGGATTTAACTTGACAGCAGTGTTTCAGTACATAAGAGATATTTAGGATAGAATTCATGTATAAAGTATACATGGTGAGAAATAAAACTAAGACACAATATAGAAATACAAAGAAAAAATCAATTTGAACACCAAGAACAGGCAGAATGCTAAAAGGATGTGTAATAAATTGTAACAGGGGGTGCAACAAATCTTTCTCTCTCTCTGTTCACTGTCCCTCTTTCTCTTTCCCTCTCTTTCTCTCTCTCTCTGTGTGTCTTTCTCATTTCCTCCCTCTCTTTGTCTCTTTCTCTCTCTCTCTCTCTCTCTCTCTCTCTCTCTCTCTCTCTCTCTCTCTC
>JBBJLR010000001.1:13285498-13303583 GCA_037577145.1 Brachypetersius gabonensis | reverse complement strand
TGTGTGTGTGTGTGTGTGTGTGTGTGTGTGTGTGTGTGTGTGTGTGTGTGTGTGTGTGTGTGTGTGTGTGTGGACAGACTGGCCCATTAGTGCTCGCAAGGCTAATGCCCCTGTCCTACTGCAGTATGGATCTCCTGTGTCCTCTCTGGACAGCCTGGGGCTCTGTACTCTCTACAGCCTGACACCGGAGCCTCTCCGGGGATTACAGCAGGACACACACTCTGCTTCTTTTGCCAAGACCCACAGGATCTCTCTCTCACACATACACATACACACACACACACACACACACACACACACACACACACACCATATTTCCACATGCTATAGTAAACTGAATTAAAACTTTATTTTCCAGTGGGAATAAGTGAAGCAAAAGTTGATGTAGTGATGTGGATTCTGGACTCCACAGGAGCTGTGTGTGTAAAAAGTGTTTGTGCATGCTTTGGGTGGGGTTCTATACATAAGAACATTCACACACACATGGAAGGGATTAGCCCCTCATTCATTGCTATGGTGTAGGGGTTAAAGACCACTTTTTCATTGTGTGTATGAATGTGTGTATATGTGTGTATCTGTGCATGTTTATGTGTGTGTGAGTGTGTGCTGTGTGAAGCGGGTATTGACAGCAGCAGAGAGCTGATAAGAGAGGCTTAGTCTCTAATTACTGCACTGCACTGTCTGCTCCAGTCGATGAAGACGTCCCTCTGTCTCTGTCTGCCTGGTTTTGGGGAATTGTAGATTAGCCAAGTCTCTGCTCTCTCTACTGTGGTCTCTCGCGTTCTCTCTCCCTCTGTCTCTATGGCCTTGACTACTTGTTATATGCTAATGCACTCATTTACTTGTTTGCATGGCAGGCTTTGACTTTGCTCTTCTGGGTTTTGTTATCTTCGCCACAGTGTCTTTCCCCTGCTCCTAATCTCCAAACATTAGATTACCCTCGGCTAATTAAATGGACTCTAGTGCCAAGCAGGTGACAAAGAGTCTGAGAGAAAGGATGTGGCGGAGTTGTGGCTTCACGAATGAGGATCCTGCCAGTGATGGGCGAAATCCATCCATTCACAACAAGACATGCACCAATCATAAACTTCTACAATCCATTCCAATTCTGCTAGTCTAGTTTCAGTGACACTTTTTAAAGGGCAGCATTCAAACAATCTTAAAGGCTTATTCCAACATGTCATAACACTTGTAGGCGTGTAAAGACATCAGAAAGGATCAAATTTACAGAACCTGATAATTGTTTCAATAAGCCTCTAAAAACTATATAACGTAGTGCTATCAAATACAGCTATTACATCATAAAATCAGAACCAGAACTCTAATCAGAACCAGAACTCCCCTCCATGCGCTTCACATAGACTGGACTGAGTAGCAGAGCATTGTATGCTAAGGATTACTGGTGTAATTGGAATATGCCGCTGTACATTTGAGACTTTCTTCTTTACACTTTACATTTGGTGCTGTTCTATGTGTTTCCAGGCTATTTTTAAGAAACATTTGGAAGGTTTTGAAGCTGAAAATGCAATCAACTTTGCCAGTGCTTCCACTAGCACTCACATTCTGCAGCTTATGATTGGAAATGTAATGCTTCTGAGGGTTCTGCAAATCGTAGCTCACACTCTCACTAAGCCAGAGGCTATAAGAGAGAGAGAGAGCAAGGAAGGAGAAATAGAGCTTCGTTCAGTTAAAGCTGAAGAGAAACCGCTGAGTTCAGCAGCTTTGCGTCTGACCAGTGAGGGAAAAGTAGAAAGCAGAGCAAAAATTGCTTTTAGATTTATTTTGGCCCAAACTGGAAATGGACTCTATTATGTCCCCACCACTGCGCCCCCCTCGACCTCCTTCTCCGGCCTTCACATTCTGTGCATTTTTAGTTCAGCAATTAAATCAAGTGGAGTTACTGCTGGTGTGTGTTCTCCTAGGAGTTGAGGGTATTAAAGTGAGGGCAAATAGTAAGAAAAGTGCACATGCACATGCACACACTTAGGTTTGACAGAGACAGGGATAAATGTCACACTTGACAATGTACGTGTCATGCCAGAGGGATGCCCTTTTCCTCAGTGTCCCCCAATGACCCTGTGTCAAGTATCTGGACCTGCACATCCATATGCATACACACACACACACACACTCACTCTTAGTACAGGTGCAGAAGAGCGTCTGTAGCCCCAGGGCAGAAATGAGGGAAATGCTGACATGGTGCTTGGGTTATTCCCTCATCCAAGATGCCAACCTGATGCCAGCCATCAGTTTCTGCTTCCAGTAGAATTTAATCATTTTGCCTTTGTTGTTTTCCTTCTCTCCAATGGTAAGAAATGTGACTTTTCAGCTTAATGTATTGTGGCTCTGAGCCTGATGTGATGAGTCTCTTGCATAGTTTCAGGTGTAAATCAAAAGTGTGTTAAATCAAAACTGGTGCATGATGCTGAATGTGATGATAAATGTTCCGTTTATGGGTCAAATGCATGAAAAAACACAAAATGTGCTTATCCGCATGTGTTTAAGGGAGGGGCACACCAAACATTGGAGGATTATGCAGAAAGTGGGTGTAGATATTAGAATTGTGGTCGATTATGTTCCTGCTCGGTTTTCTCAAGTAGGAGATGTTTATAGTGGCAGTTTTTCAACAGTTTTTAAAAACCAAAAGCAATGCATCAATAGTGCCCTGTTCAAAAATCAAATCAAAACACTTTAGACAGTTGGGCCACTGTGAGAACCTCTTTTTAATGATACTTTAAGTACTAAAAACTTGCACAATATGCTCAAAAAAATCTCTATATGCCATAATTCATAATGACGCTGATATCAGCCTATTACCCACCCACAGTCTGTATTATATTGTTAGGTGGGTAGATAGCATGGTAGCTGGTGAACACTATTATTGACTTTTCTTTTCATTTAAACACATTCTTTTGTGCTCTAGCCACTTTACCAACATAGTGATAGCAGTGTGTGCTTAAGTGCACTTTTTTCCAACCTCTGTGAGGCCTTTCTTTTGATTACATCAACTGTGATAATTTCCCTGTTTTCTTGTTTTACTTGCCTCCAGCGTGGCTTAAATGCATTCATTGATCTTGTAGCATTCCTCGTGTTTTGTAAATAAATGGCTGCTAAATAATGACACCATATACTGCATTAATGTGGCCCTTTAGCCATAATAAAAGGCACAATCCGTATTGCAAAGTGCCACCACCAACACTTAATTAATCTTAATTGCTTTTCAGGCAGGCCAGCCTGCAGAGCCCCTGCCGTTATTCTAAACGACTTCTCAGCGCAAAATTGCAAGCGCAAGATTTTTCTCCTCCCTCAACGTGATGAAATGCGCATTCCCCTGCTATCTGTCTCCTCCTTATCCCTGCCATTCCACCACACGGAGGGTGAGGAGAGGCTTTTGCAAGCTGCCAAATATTCACCGCAGTTGACAGGGAGGCTATTTGCTGTTGTGCTCCAGGTGGGGGAGATGAGGAGTGTGTATGTGCAAATGTGTGTGTGTGTGTGTGTGTGTGTTGAGGGGTGAGTAATGGCTGCTCTGCTGTGCTTATCGCTGGTCCACACACCTGCACTTCTTTGAGTGCCATGGTCCTAATTGCACCCTCATTCCCCTCCTTCCCCTGAATCCTGAGGTTCATATCTGCTTACTCTACACATTCCAGGACCGATTCCTCCCTTGTCCAGAAATGCCACTATGGATTTACAGGTCCTCGCCATCCAGCCCTGCCATTCCATTCTCTGAAAAAAAAAACACCCTTACACTTTCCTTAAACACTTTACCATTGAATGTATTCCCACCATGACACTGGGCATTCTGTTTCTCAGAAAGTTGGAGGGACGTTTCTAACAGCAAACCAATAAGTGCTAGGGATGCACCGATAATTTTTTTTTTTTGGCTGAAACTGAAAACTGAAAAAATGACGAAACACAGAAAGAAATGATTATGCCAAGTTTTGTAATATTACCATTATGGCTGGGACTGTGTGTACTTCGAATTGCATAAATGTATATTCATGGTTCAAAGAATACATCTCTTTCAAACAATGCACAATATAAAATCTAATTTGAAATAAAATATTTTTCTAATCTAATTTGAAATAAAATATAAGTGCATGAACAAAGTGCATTTAGAACAAGTGCTTTAAAAACTAGTGAAAGATATAATAACATTGTCTGTTGGCCTTTAACAAAATAGTGTATTAAAACAAGAACAGACATAGCCCATGTATTAACTGGAATCACTGAAAAACTTTCTTACGTTTTCAGAAAAACAGATGGAGTGGGTGTGCTCGAAGGGTTTTGCCTCTTCTGCGCTCGAGCGCGACTTTTTGATTTTATATGATAAATTAATCCAGACGTTGAGAAAGTCATGTGTAATGTCATATGTAAATGTGCTACATATGAATGACATGGTTAAAATGTTCAGGAAGGTGAAAGAAAAGTTGTCAAAATGGAATGGATTTGTGGAGGAATCAATGTGGGGTCATCTACGGCTGGCTGCTCTAATTAGTGTGTACTCACCACAATTAGGGCGGAGCACAAGCAGTATATGGAGAATGTTATCTCTTTGCCCTATTGCATGTTCAGCTACAGTAACATGCATTTCTGCTGTATCATGCTAAAAGATAAACACAGCGACAGAGATACAGTCCGCGACCTTTCAGGAACAGCAGCAGAACAACCACATGGTAATCTGCAAGACCACCAAGGCTTGTCGAAACAAATCGGATCTACATAAACAGAAGGTAAATGAGGCTTTTTGAAGCATTTTCATTGCCAGCATGTCCAGTAGCCAGACAAGCTGGCAGGCGGGCAGTCCCTTAGCTAGGGTCATGGGGAGGTTAGGTGCATGAAAGCCATGTGCTCTCATGCATGTTATAGATAGAAATGTCCACAGAAGAATCCCCTTGCTGCCCAGCATGATCTGATTGAGGCTTTGCCCTAACGCGGTCTTGACCATTTGCTTTGCTCTGAGGTCAATGTGTGGTTAGTCCAAGCTAATTCATCTTGGGTTACAGGGCCATTTTTAGGAAATTGGTCCAGATTGGTCCATTGTTTTCTATTATTAGCCAAAGAAACAAGTTGTCAGTTCTTCCATATTACCATTTTTACAATGACATCTCCTTAATTGCAGTATGGAACCTTCAGATTGCTGTGGGTTGTTCCACACTATGAGGCATTCAAGTGTGTCCTGTCTGGTGCTAGAAGGCAATTGAAACAGCACTTGCAGACTGTGTATTTCTCCAGCCATGCCGTTTCCACCCTGACAGCCTTGTAATAGTCCTGTCCCTGTGTGTGGAGCAGCGGGAGGCCTGAGCAGTTTCTGGGACTGAGTCATGGGCTGGGCTAAAATGTGCTCCGTCTCTGTGGGCCATGATTGCAGAGCGGGCGTTGTTTTGCCTCCACTTATGCAGGGCTTGGGAAATGGGCAGGCTGTCCTGGCCATGTGAATTTAGGAAAGACTGTCAGGATAGCAAAATGGCAGACTCTGCCTTTACCCATTATCTCATCTCATCTCTCTTGTTCCCTTCTGCTCATTTGCTCTCACCCTTCTCGCAGAGGCTCACCATTTATGTCATTACATATGAACAGAGGCTGCTTTTCAGAACTCCAAAGCACTCATCCTTTCCTCAACTATTATTTGCAATGAAAGAGAAGAGAGAAAACAAGAAAGAGCATCTGTAGAGAGTTTTTGGCTGCCATGGAGGACTTGACCAGTCGGGACAGACCAGAAAGCAGTGACTTGCAAGTGGCTGCTGTTTGAGGCCATTTACTGTAACAGTATCCCGGCTATTCTAGGAGCTGGACAGGGTTCCTATACCACTCCAAGCAATTCAACTGGACGGCACATCACTGCAACCGGCAGCAGAAAGAACCAGCAGTAACCTTCCAGCTGCTTGGCCTCCTGGGTCAGGAGGTGTCCAGGCACTGGCCAATTGGCAGACCCCAGGACGGTGATAAATGTCTAGGAGCTCACTGGGAGACGCCAAATTTTTCATCATTAATCCAGGCCATTATGAGGCTGTTTCCTCTGCCATTGATCCCTACTCTCGCCTCCATGCCCACCCTAGGACAGCTGACGCAGCCCCTCAGGGCCAGGGAAGAGGGCCACAGTACAGGTCATTGGTTATCAAGGGACGGGGACGAGGATCAAGGTCTGGCAATAGGTTAGGAGGAGCCAGGAGTTTCAGGCACGCACAGATGTGTTTCAGGCACGCACAGATGTTGGTGGACTTCTCTACATACAAATGCCTGTGTATCCAAGCAGTGATGGCATGTAGGATGAGCATTTGCTGGACAGTAGAGATGGTTAGGGTATTTCTTTTACTTGCTTTATTTGCTTTATGTAGGAATTTGAACAACGAAAGCACAGTTTAGTCTATCAAATCAGCTAAATTATATATTTTTAGAAATGGTCATTTTGCTATATTCATAATTTTTACAAAAATATCTCATAAATGATTTATATAAACAAACCGTATCGGTCTGATAGTGCTCGGGTTATGGCCAGACTGTATTCTCAGATCGTTTCCACCTGTCCTGGTCAAAGCTGTGGAGTCAGTTCAGTGTCTTGAGTACCTCCTAAAGAGATTTTGTAGAGTGTTGACACTTCACAGTCTTGCAGTTCAGGACTTGCAGTTATCTACTGAGTCAACACTCAGCACACTGTTGCCTTGTTTTCATTCACCACAGTCTCAGCCAGATGCCCCTTCCCTCCCCATGCTGAGATTTTTTCGATCGCGGTCCTTGTTCAGCACTAACAGGAATAAGGAATAATATGGGTAACACCTCTGCTGGGAGTGGTGAAGATCTCTGTGCTCTTTCTCTCTCTCTCTCTCTCTCTCTCTCTCTCTCCCCCTCATAGACACACAAATGATATCAAATAAAGCAGAGTAAAAAATCTGTCGGCTGTGAAATTGCTGATCATCAGGGCCTTTATTTCTCTTCTCGTCGAAGGAACTGAGGGATTCCAGGGATACAGCAAAGGGGGGGAGAGAGAGGAAGAGAGGGAGAGAAGGCAAGAAGAGAAGAAATTTAATTCCTCTGTGTTCCATCCACCACCTGTCAATCTTCTTCTCTTGGCACTGGCTCCTTATTCATGTGCTGCTCCACTGCTGCGGTGTGGATTAGTGTGGGTGGAGGATTCTCCATGCACGGCGGGGGGTAGAGTGGCTCCAGCCACGTTGACTCAGGGTGGCTTTTGAATAGAATAAAGCTTCATTCCAGCGTAAACCCCAAGTCAAAGATTTACCTGAAATTGTAAAGGTAAACACTGATCTAAAGGGTGTGACTGCCAGTATTGTTCACAATGACTCACAATGCTAAGAAACGAGGTCTGTCTACAGCATGCATGCAGTGGAGGTTTAACCCATGTCCACTGCACCTGTCCACTGCACTCCAAAACTTTCATTCATTTTCCTAGTTTTCACAGCCCTCTGCCTAATAATGCAGCTAATTAAGAGCACCGGTTGTCTTTATAGAGTTTAAACATAGTTTAAACCTGGGAAAGGAATATTTTAGATATGCAATATCTAATATATTTCACATAAATAATAAAGAGAAATAAATTTTTGAAAGTCGAATTAGAAGAATTTTTTTTCCAAGCTATGAACTTGTCATTGACAGATATTCATGAACATTCCATACATACATACAGTTCAGACACACCTCTTTTCTTTAGACCTGACACCATTCAGTGCATCGTAGTTCTAGTTAATAATGTTTTACAGAATAAGGGCAGCACTTATATGAATATTATGAAAAAGAAACAAACATTTGTCTTGCCAAAAGAAGTTATTAAATTATAATTAAGGATGCAAGATTCCAAATACATGTACTTATTTGCCAGTTTACAACCAGTTTAAAAATACCAAGATGCTTTGATGCTTTACAAGTGTCAAAACAGTTTAGTGCAAAACTATTTTCACTCAACTGAAGTAGTGGTAGAAATATGTGGGCGGGGGTAAAGTCATGTGCCACTATCAACCAATGGTATGCATTTAAGGCAAATAGCAGTTTCGTCATCCCCTCCAGCTGTGCTGCAGTTGTAGTGCAGGTGTTTTTGGAGGTATGTATGTGTGCGTCTGTGTTTGTGTGACTATGCATCCTTGTGTGTACATAGTCACAAATGTGTGTGTGTGTGTGTGTGTGTGTGTGTGTGTGTGTGCCTGTGGGTCAGCTGGGTGGTGTAATTACCCGGATCACTAAGCATGAAGGTGGGACCGTGCTCTGCTGTCAGAGGTGGGTTGTGGCCAGCTGCTGGCGATCTGATCCCCCCCCATCAACAGCTGTGTAATCACAAACCTGTAGTCCTGCCAGATTGGCCCCACTAAGCTGCCAACACTGAGATAATACAGGTCCACAGACTCCAACTCCCAGGATCCTCTGCTGTATCTGCAGGTGCCCCTTGAATAGACAGAGCTCCGTGCAGTAATTAGCGGCGTCTTGGCAATGATCAAACAGATGTTGGTGGAGTGGAAGTTTTGTTCGTCCAGGTGACCACACCTGCTCAGAACAGCAGGCTCTTGTCTTTTGCTTCCCTTTATCGCTGAATCACAGACAGTCGTCACGCTTAGGCCGGTAGGCCGGGCGAAAATGAAGACATTAAGGGGGCTGGTGGCACTGTCTCGGAGTTATTACTACACTGTTTCCCTAATGGAAAAAAAATTAAATTATCGGCTAATTTGTGCAGATGTCTCTGGTGGCAGGAATTTACACGTTGTGTCAGTTTCTATTAGATGGAGCACTTTTGCCGTTTTACTGCCCTTATAATGCCAGTGCATTGTCCACAGAAAAACATGGACCATTGATACTGGTCTGTGGAACAAAACCACATGTCTTCAGGTAAGTAACTTTTATTAAAGAACCAAAAAACATTCTTAGTTTTCATAAACAGTAAACAATTCTTGATGTAAGACAAATAGCAAACAGCTTGACCTTTCATCTCAATTTTGGGTTTTTGTTTTGGGTTTTTACAGTCATATGCAAAAGTGTGATGCCCACAAATCTTATTGCATGTTTGTAAACACACATCCTCGATGGGGAACACTCTTAAATGTGCCATTTTTTTGTGTTAAATCAGGTTAGCAGTAATTGTGCATTAAAACTGTGCCCTTTGTTGAGGAGGTGTCCATATTTTCACATGTAATTTGACATGTTTTAGTATTACGGCATTACTCAGTATCATATGTTTAGGTTTGTGTTCTTTCTGGCTCCCCAGACGTCTCTGTGATTTCAGTGCCGGCCATGGCGCTTTTTCATCACCAAATCAGCATTCAATTACCCAACTGTCTGTGTTTCAGTGGGCTGAATGCTATGAGTGACACTATTCAATATGATGAATATCACAAAGATAATTTCCCTCTGTTCAATAAGATTAGCCTCGTCCTATTTCCTTTAACGAATGTCCCACATTAATTCCCTCAATACTAATCCAATTCAGATTGTATTTAACCGTGACTCTTCTCTATAGTGATGGTATATGCTGCCACCCTGATGTTAACCATATCTCGTTTTTTACGTAGATATGATAGTGGTGTCATCCAAATGTGGCGGTGGATAGGAAAAAAAAAAAACAAAGCCCTTTGATTGGCTGTTGGGGTGGGTGAAAGAAGATTGATTTTCATTAACCCCCCATTAAGAGTCAGACATCTGGCATGTTGCGTGCGCATCAGCCTTAACTACTACTTTAATATTCAGCAGCTCTGCCGGCTTCCTTCCTCCAGCCTGTCAGAATAACTTCACTGCTTTTCATTTGGAGAGTGAGCCCTGTGCCATTTTTGACAGATGAATGGAAATCAAGCTGCATATTTTTGGCTCAACCCTTTGTGATTGTTTCTCCCCTGCAGTATATATATATATTATAATTTTTTTTTTTTTTGGTGGCTCTGTATGTATTTTTGTTGGGTCGTGAGGCCGCCCCGTGTCATGTTTTTGTCTGTCAGGAGCTGCAGGCCAAGCGTGGAGATGTGGAGCGAGGAAGCGCATGAAAAATACATGATAATCATGCCGCCACAATGCACACACAAAGGCCTAATTGGGGAAAAGGCCCTCTTCCCCCATGTTTGTGTGCAGTATTTAAGCTCTGGGGCTCGGGTTCCTAGAGCGTTGGCACACTGTGACTCCATTACAAGCGCTTTTGTTTTATCTTATTTACTCAGTCCTGGCTTTTTGCGGCCAGGCCTTGCCAGAGCCACAAACAACAGTTGCATTCGCGAAACAAAAGCAATGGCCATTTGTGTTTGGATGGGATGATAGTGCCCTGGTTTGCTGTGACTGCTTGAGTGTATCCGGCTCTGCCGGATTACAGACAAAATGGAGAATAATGGCGTGAGGATTTGGAGCTCTGGGCTCATTGAATTTGGCCACAGGCAGTGTGATGAAGTGAGTGTGAATTTGTGGAAAGAATGAAGGACGTCGTTCCCCTCATTTCCTCCATCTCATCACTCGGCCATCCATTAAACCTGGCCAGCCCCAGACGGCCGTCTCTGCACCCACTGATTATAAAACAATGCCTTATCAGAGACACATTCGCTCACCATAAATCAATTAGAGGCAGTCGGGCTGCAGCGTTGAATGCAAAACTGTTATGAGTCCCCCCCTTTTCCTTTGGCCCCTTCAGAGAACAGCCAAATTAATAGCAGTAAGTAGATAGCCCAGGGTCAGAGCTGTATCCAGATGTAATTTTTGTGGAAAGCTTAAAGTGCTACTGGAAGGGGCAGCTGGGTCTGATTCTATATTTTCGTAACCCCCACCTCTACCTTTCATTTCAGACCAAATGAAAAAACAACACAGCCTAATTGGCACTGGAAGCAAATAGAGAGTTCCTACCAAAGAGTCTCCCAACTGTCTGTTAATGGGAGGGTGCTGTGGGTGCAGCTATGCTGGAGACAAAGAAGAATACAAAAGAATATTGTCTGATGATGAATTGTCTCAGAGGAAAGCGTGTTGTTGAATGGCTCGGATATTGCTGATAACCCTTCTGTTGCTGCTCAGCTTTGCCTGCTTTCTGCAGTTAACAGGAGGACTCGTGGATATTCTGATGCTTCTTTGGTCTACAATCTTGCAAAAACAGAGTTTATTAAGCAATGCCATAGAAGAACCATTTTAGTTCCCTAAAGAACCTTTTTGGCTCTATTATTTTTGAAGAGATTTGGTTGTGCAATTTTCATAAGTAGCTGTGATCTTAAGTAGTGTCCTCTATTTGCCCTGCTGGGCTTGGAGGTTGATTAAGTGTTGTGTTCAGAGGGGTCCTTGGGCTGCCTGGTGCTGGTGTCCTCCAAAGACTTGATGTCATGGTTTATACCCTGTCATAAATTGCACTGAGGGATGGCCCTGATGCTCAAATGAGCTTTTTCGTCCCTTCATTCCATTGTATGTTTTTTTTCCCCTTCATCCTGTGGAGATTAAGGCTTGGCCACCCCAAGGTCAATGGCGGGCTGAAGCTGTTGCCCCTTCAATAACGTCCCATTCGTCCTCTCCTCGTGCGCTTTTCTCTTCATGTCTCGCCTTTGTTATTTCCCTGCCTCTTTATAGCTTGTGCACTCCGTCGAAAGTGCTTGTCTTTGCACTGCCCCCATACTTGTGTCATCAGCTCCTTGGGGAGTTGGCGGCCCTTGTAGCATTCGTATGGAAAAAGAAGCCGCGGCTTCACTTCTCTCGGGCAATGTCAAGAGAGGAGAGGAAAAGAGAGAGAGAGAGAGACAGACAGACAGAGAGAGAGAGAAAAGAGAGAGCGCTCCATAAGCATGCATGTTCCTTCCTCCCCTGGGCTCACCATCAACCCCCCCCCCCCCCTTTTCCTAATGACTTTTGCATGCTGTCAAGCGTGCGCTGTCTGGTCAAACGCAAAGGACGAATGATGGAGGGTAAAGGTTAAAGCAGCCCAACCTCTCGCCCCCTTTTTGTCACTATGTGTGATATGGAATTTTGGGGTTGTGGGGGTTGGTGCCACATTTGTAGAGGAATAGAGTCACGATCTGATGCAAAAGATGGGGTCAGATAATCCAGCGGCCCACTACACGAACACTTGCACACGCTTGAGTGGGTTTCAATAAATAAAAAATGGAGCGCCTGCCTTGCAAATGTAATATTAACCCATACCTCGCTCAGAAGGAGAAGAGGGAGACAGGCCTGCTGCTGGAGTGGAGTATGGAAGAGCAGCAGAGGTACTTTAGCTAATCTAGCACTTCCCAGACCTGGTCCTGGAGTACTTTTGCCCTGCCTACACTTTTCAAAGTTAGAAAACCGTTTCAGTGCCAGACAGCTGCTGGTTGTTTGCATTTGCTTGGTCAAAAGCAATGATTTAGTAAGTGACAAATGCAGATGGTCATAGGGACCAAAGGCATTACTTACCGCATAAGAAGGATTCATAGTTTGTTACTTAATAACAGGGTCCTTTAAGGTTACAATTATTTCTACATTTTTATATAGAAATTCAACAGTTGAAGCATTGTTTGCCAGCTTATTCTGCTGAGCTCACATAATAAAATGCATAATAATGCCTAGGCAGTAAACTGGCTAGTGTAGCAATGTTCAGTTGAACATGAATTCTTTTTATAAAACAGTTTATAAAGAAACTCAGTCACAAAGGCATTTTGTGTGGAGAAAATTTTAATTACATTTAACATTTTACATTTAAAACATTTGCAGATTACAGATGATTTGACATCTAAAAAAGGAAGACACACAGTAAACTTTTACAACTGGAAGCCTGAGTTTGCTATTCTTTAATTTTACAAATCTGTCAGCCATCTCCTGTTAAATGGTTGAGTTTATAAGAGCCATTTGACAGATTTGCTATTAAAAAGACTTTTTTTGAAGGGCAGGGGAGCACTAAACACAAAAGGTGGGGATGCTCCAAGACCAGGATTGGAAACCGCTAATGGATACACACGTACAGGGTATTTGAGCATCAGAGCGGCGCATAACCTTTGTGGGAATCCCCCCTCAAGGGATGAGGGGTCGGGACAGTGAAGGCATCCTATTTAAACCCAACGCACCCCCTGTTGTATCTCATTCCTCAAGCAATTACAAGTCTTTGACTAGGCCTTGCCCAGAATCAGAATGGTAATTTTCCATTGGTGGTGGGTAGATGGATGTGTAGATGGATGGGTGTGGGGGGTGTTGAGCTGCAGCCATCCTGTCAGAGTGACAGGCGATTTCCCCCCTTGCTGTTGCTCAGCCGACCACGACCCATCACCCCCCCTCAGCCTCTTCAGGAGTCGGTCGTGTCCACCGCAGGAATCAACTCACCTTGAATGGGAATTTTTTTTTTTTTGCCAAAGTTTTTATGAGCCAATTATCCTCCATTCTACTTTCCCACTAGTGTGCCAGCTGGAGTTTGCGTTCGTTTTATAATTATGAGATAAAAAAAAAAATTCTGAGGCATTTGAGAAGCATGGTTGCTGGCAGCCTCCAAACATTCAGAGACTTAAAAATATGAAACAAAGGGAAAAGAGGAGGCTTCAAGTATTTATCTTCAACATTCATTACTGCTTCATTAATGGAACAATGTTGTGGAGGGAATGCTAATTATTGCTATACTCGTTTTCACTGCAAAGAGTTTAACCAGACAAAGAGGATATATTTGGCTGGTTTTTTTTTTCTTTTTAATTTCTATAGTAACACGATTTTAAAACTACCTGCTTTTTTGATCTGCATGTAGCAGCTCTACTTTTCAATTTCCTCTAGAAAGTTTTAATTGAACAAGTGCTGTATGAGATGCAGAGTGTGTGAATGCATGAATGTGAGTATAGAAATATGTGAAAGAGTGAATGTGGGATTTTGTATTCAGTCATGATCATCCCGTCCAATAATTTAGTAGATACATTATCCCAGTACGTATGTTGAGTGACGTGGCTTAACTTAGACTTCTTCAATTATTGCACAGAAAAGAGGGAGAAGAGTGCAAATATAATGGATTTAGATGGTTAGGAGGTTCAGGGAGGGTGCTCCATCAGGCCGTTCTCATTTCTTACATCTACAGGTGTAGCTGTGGACACTTTTGTCCAGGAAAAATTCAGAGCTTCTTAGTCCATTTTGGATTTGCCTCAGGAAAAGCTTTCAATCGTGTCCTGCTGGTGAGTTGACATTTCTGGCCCAAGTGCCGACTCATTAGAAGAAAGGAAAATGTTATGTCTGACTACCATATACTGTCCTGCGACTGTGAAGTCTCAGGGAAAACAGGAGCTCCCTCAGTCAAGTGAAGGTACTCTCCATCATCTCCTTCTCCTGAAACCTTTCTTTGAACCCAGTTGTTCCACCATTGCTTCAAGACTCCCGATTAGGGGGTTAAGTGTTGCTCTTCAGAAACAATACATGTTTAAAGTGTGTTTATTGTCCTCTGAATGTGTGTGGTGTGTGTGGCCTTAAGGACCACCACTCCAATTCATTCTTCCTAACTAAAAGGACCCAGAGACCCTTACTTTTTTCCCCTGAAAGGTTCACACACCAGAAATACCCTTATCTTTCCTATAATACGTTTACATACCTTAGGGTCAGAATAACAGACAATTAGGAGTATGGCAGTGTTTTCAGTGTTGGGATAAATGGCCATAAACACATTTATGTGCATATGATGAGAATACTCAGTACATGTAGGACATTGAACAACTACCTGGAGACAAAGAGTCCAATTTAGACTAGTTATAGAGAGTCTATTAACAATAAACTTTGTATCATTACAGCATGAACAGCTTTAACAATATGTAGCTGATTGTATGTCAGCAAGTGTACACTGGGTTAGAAAAAAGCATTGTATGTGTAGTCTTTCATAGCTTTAAAAGAACCTCAGAAGATGTTAGTATTGTGTGTTTAAGTATATGTTAATTATGTTATATTTTTGCCGACTCTTAATTAGAAGACTTGCGTAACAGTCCAGAAGAATACATGCGTCATGTGTTTACACTCAGGGAAATCTCCAGTATTAGAGCCATATGCGGGAGCAGCCTATAGCAATACTGATTGTGTAGCAGAGCAGAGCTGTTTATGTTGGAGAGAAATAGAAACAAACAGAGAGAGAGAGAGTTAGAGAGAAAGTGTGTTGTGGAGATATGCATGGGGTCCCAGAGGAAAAGAGCACTGCACACACTCGGGTGCAAAGAGCAGGTGGAGGCAGAACTCTAGTGTGGCCTCTCTCTCTCTCTCTTTCTTTCACTCTCTCTCTCTCTCTCTCTCTCTCTCTCTCTCTCTCTCTCTCTCTCTCTCTCTCTCTCTCTCTCTCTCTCTCTCATCATTCTTTAATTTACTTTCTCCCCTCAGTAGTTATGGATGAATACAGCTTGGCTCTTCATTTATTTATGCTGTTTTTCTGCAGACACTTCAGGTGTGTGTGTGTGTGTGTGTGCAAGTGTGTAAGAGATGACAAGGAGAAAGAAATAACAAGCCACCATAATTTACTCCTTCCAAATTGCACACGGCAATGAAATGGATCTGACATATTTTCCAATTGTGCACATCTGAAGTGCAAGTCTGCAGAAAGCAGTGGCAGGTTTAACAGCATTAGCCTGGAGATCAAACACGCACCCATAACTAACTAGCTCGGTGTGGGTACTAAATTAAAGGGTCCATTTTTCCACCCTGCAGCCTCCATTTACATGTAAAAATATGTAAATGCACTGACAAACAATGTGTGTTTTTAGATGGCTTTTGTGGCCTGGTTTCCATTTAAGCAGTAGGAACGATGAATTTTGAAACGTTATACACTATCATTTTCTGTACTAATTTCTTTTTGCTTTTTTCAGATCATATCGAGGAAACATTTCATTTGCTCTTATATATCTGATGAAACACTGGCCTCATTGATCCTCACTGGTCAATTTAATTGTAAAACCCCTCTAGTGTCTTTTTTTTCTGTCCCAGTCAGCATTTTCATGCCGTGTTTGCTGTTGACCCAAATCTAATAGCTCACTCCCAGCGAAAAGGGCTAAAGGGAATAACTTGTATTAGCAAATAACTGTATTTGTGGACTGTGTGTGCATGTGTGTCTGTAAGTGTGTGTGTGTGTGTGTGTGTTTAAGACTAAGCATGCCTCAGTGACTCGCATTTTCTAAAGAGCAGGGTTTTTGACATTTAAAAGTCATTTATTTAACCATTTGAGTTCAGAAGAGAAACCTTAAGGTCCCTTGACTGTAAGTTCAGTTTTCAACTGTAGAACAAGAACTTTAACCCCTCTCTACCTCCCCTCTTTCTCTCTTCCTTTCTCTCCTACTGCTCTTCCATCTCAGACAGATATATTCTGCCTGACTGAATCTCTGACAGCGAAGAGCCAAACAGCGGGTTAGCTGAGGTCATGAGAGGGGGTGAGAGAGAGAGAGAGAGAGAAGAGAGAAAGAAAAGTAGAGAGCAGTAAAGAGAGAAGAGGAGAGACCATAGAAAGAGGAATGGAGAAAGATAGGATCAGAAGAGGAGAGCTAGAGTGAAGAGAGAGATAGGGAACAAGAATATGAGAGATAGATGGGAAGAGGGAGAGAGAGAATAATGGAGTTGAAAATAGGAGAGAAAAAGAGATCAAAGGCAAAACAGTGGTAGATGATGAGAGGAAGAGATCGGTGAGAAATAGACAGGAGGAGAAAGTATAAAGAAATACTGCAGGGGAAAAAGAGTGGAGGGGAGAGAAAGATGATGACACAGAGATGGAGAATGAATGGTGGAGAAAGAGAGGAAACCAGAGAAAGGAGGGTATAATGATAGATGCCAAGACAGAGAATGAAAGAGAGAGACAGAGAGGGAGAGAGTTGTGCTGTGTATCTGGGGAGAAAAAGGCCCGCTATCACTGATGTAACTTCATTGACACAGTGGCTTACATTAAGACAGTTGCACTCAGCATTTAATCTTAGAGCCAACAGCTTTCATACACACTCCCCCATCTGCTCTTGTCTACCTGCTCTGCGGTGCTAATCTGTGCGGATTTAATGGCACGCTCCAGCCGCCGCTGCCTGTCTTGAAGCAGCGAGAGGCTCTTAAATCTCTGATTAGGACGAGGGCTTTTGAAGGCTTAGCCAGATTACACTTCATAATAGCAGTGTGGACAGCCCACACGGAATTATTCCGTACAGTCCATATGTTTGTCCAAACCAATAGCATCCATTCTTATCTGATTACTCTCCCTCCACCTTTCAGCCGGTCTGCTGTGTGGAGTGTGTGAGGGTCAGTGATAGCAGGGCTAACATTGCTGGACACTGGCCATTATCTTGTAATGTATTCATTCATCGCAGGCATCCGTTCGCCCTGTCATTTTCTATCCCACCACCCCTCTGAATTGGGTCATTGCAGAGATGCGGAAAGGTCAGTACACAGCCACGCCCCCTCTCAATCCTTATATGACACACACACATCAGAGTCAATAAACTTGCACTGACCAGGCTGCCTATATTGATATGAGAGAGAGAGAGAGAGAGAGAGAGAGAGAGAGAGAGAGAGAGAGAGAGAGAGAGAGAGAGAGAGAGAAATGTGCTGCATTAGACATGTGAGTGAGCTCTTGGCTCTTGGCTCTGGTTAAAATGTCACACTTCACAGTGTGGATCAATGGGTACTTTATTTCTCTGACGTTCGCTTATTACCATTATCAGACGACTCCCCTCTCCCACCTCCTAATGACCCCCACTGAACCACAAGCACTGCTCACAGTGAGGCCTTAAAAAGTGTCCTCTGCTCTCCTCCACTCTTATACCAACCACAAGTCTACATATGCCTTAATACCCTGCACTACCAACACATTTTAAAGACCTTGAAAAGTTCCCCAACAACCGCTAACATTCCAGTCTAGCCAGTGTGTAGTGGGAAACTATTGTAAAACACTGTGAATGAGGGCAAGAGAGCCATGGGGAGACCAACTGTTGGTGTTTGTTACATTGGTGATCTCTGACCTTAATTCTTCTATGTCCATCCTGTAGTCCTAATGATCGCTTTTGCTACTACAGTAAACCCTCGTTATTCGCGGGGGTTATGTTACACGAGCACCCGCGTATAATGAAAAACCGCACTGTTGTGTTTTGGTCAAAGAAATGCCTTAAAATGCCTATTTTAATAGTGTAAACTCTAAATATGTCCCCAAATGTGCTCCCAGAACACTTTAATTTCATTAAAACTCAGT
>JBBJLR010000001.1:13249103-13260049 GCA_037577145.1 Brachypetersius gabonensis | reverse complement strand
TCTCTCTCTCTCTCTCTCTCTCTCTCTCTCTCTCTCTCTCTCTCTCTCTCTCTCTCTCTCTATCTATCTATCTCTATCTCTCTCTCTCTCTCACTCTCTCTTTCTCTCTGTCTCTTATACAATTACTCTCTCTTTCTCTCTCTCTCTCTCTCTATCTATCTATCTATCTCTCTCTTTCTCACTCTCACTCTCTCTCTCTCGCTCTCTCTTTCTCTCTGTCTCTCATACAATTTCTCTCTCTCTTTCTCTCTCTCTCTCTCTCTCCCTCCCTCCCCCCCTCTTTCACCCCCATTTCGCCCTCTTCTTCCTGTCTACCTCTCTTCTGTTTATTTTATACAAATCCTTTTTTTATTATTAAATTTTGCCAGGGTCGTTGCCAGGGGTAACCGTAGGCCGATTGAGATGCTCACAGTTGTTTGGCTAGAAGACTGATAGCAGCTGCTGAGGGCCTTCTTTGTTCCTCTCTCACTCTTACTCTATCTCACTCTATCTCTATTTCTCTCTCCCTCTCTCACACACACCCACACATTCACACGCACTCTGTTTATCTGTGGTGTGAAGTGCTGGCCCCAGGCCTCTCTGTGCCACACAATGGCTGGAGTGTTGAGGATGGAGTGTGTGTGTAAGTCCGGCTCCATATGGAGCACAGCAGTGAGTGTATGCTTCTGTCTGAACGGGCTGGATTTACATCCCCGCCTGCCTTTATAACCCTCCCCCTTCTGATATTTACTGCTTTGGGTTGCTTAGTATGGAAGCACACAGTGCTCTGGGTCTCCCCTCAGTTGTATGATCTGTAATATGATGGTGATTAGAGGACATTGGTAGATGATTAGTAAATATTTAGCATAGTTTAATAGTCTACATAAGAATTAGGAAGTAGTGGATTTCCATTGCTCTTCTTCTGTATGTGGAGCAGTGACTAAAAGGGATGTAGTATTGTGGGGGGATCAGCCTTCTTGGATTCCTTAAATCACTGTTACTTACACTTGATTTCAAAAATTTTGAAACACTGTTTTTGAAACACATATATTTATGTGTTATTCATAATTCTGTACATCAATCAACTGGAGAAAACAATTACCTTGGATTTGAAACATGGTGATCAAACCAAGACATAACTATAAAAGTACAATTATAGTTAACGCAAAACAACAAGATGCCATAAAACTGAATAAAATACCTTCTGTTGCTCATATTAGTTCAGTCACTGCACTGTAAAATTTACAACTTAATAAATGTAACATTCATTTGCATATTCTCATTTAAACACTAGTGTACATAATAAACATATTATTCTGCAGTTCCACCCCCAGAACTGTAACTGCTGTAACGTAGCAATGGTCTTAATGATACAGCCATTCAGCACCACCTTCCAGAGACCCAGTAATGAGAAAAAAAGCAAACAGCGTTGTCAGTTTTTTGTTGGCTGAGGTTCCTTTTCATATAAGGAAAATCCATTATTTGTGGATTTGCAGATAACTGTCACTGACATATATAAGTAGATGTCTGTGTGTGTATGTGTGTGTGCCTGGTTATGACCATTAGAATTTACAGCAATATTAGGGTTGGTTCTGGGCTAATTTAAGAGAGGAGCTCATTATTGCAAGTTACTCTCTGCCGAACTGTAGACTGATTACATGATTTTATACAGGCTATATTTACCATTTGCACATTTTTTGCAAACAGATAAATAATAAGTTTATCACTACTGTTTTGACAGTAAAGAGGAAGTCTCTCTTAGCTTGGTTATAGTGTTTCTGTGGTGGATTTTTCATGTGCTATGTCCTCGAGCAGGAAGCTATAAATAAGGAGCCATTATCACTCAGGAAGTTTTTAGTTATGCCGGATGGCACAAGACATTTGTTTTTTTCCTGATGCTTCTTTCTCACCATTGCAAAACTTGAGTAACAAATGAGTAACCTTGTTTGAAATAAAAGCTGAAGTGTGAAAATATTCAATAAGTCATTTCTGTCTTATAGCAGTGGTGTAGCAGCCTGGTCCTAGAAGGCCAGTGTGCAGCACAATTTGGTGATTTCCCTTCCCAAACACACCTGATTCATGTTTCAGATTTATTGTCATATATGGTGGTGGTAGCCTAGTGGAAAGGATACTTGTCCCTGAACCAAGAGGTCATGGGTTTGAATCTTACCTTCAGCTCTCCACCACTGGGTTCCTGAAGCCCAAGTTGCTCCAGAGAGACTGCCCCCTGTAGTTAGGGAATGGAAGTCGCTTTTGATAAAAGTGCCCGCTAAATGCTCTAAATGTAAATATATGCCCAGTAATATAATTCATGCTTTCAGAACCCCCTTAGGTTTGCCCTGCAAAAAAACAAGTAGAATCAAATAAAAGTAGTAACATAGTAAAAGTATTTATAAAATGTCTGTAGTGCAATAGGGTCTAGTGTGTAGATGTACAGGAATGTGAAATATCTGCAACTGGGATGGCTGAGATCAGAAAGGATCAATTGTGTCTTCCTGTTACAGTGCTGTCTGTAGAGGTCCTGGATGGCTGGTAGTTTAGCCACCAACTTATTTGATAATTTCTGGATTCAGTGAGTGTGTTTTAGAAAGGGAAGTACTGAACTGTTCTGGACACCGGCCCTATACCCAATAGGAAATGCTAACTTATCTACCCTCTGGAGACATCCCTGTCACACACACACACACACACACACACACACACACACACACACACACACACACACACACACACATGCGTGACTGTACAAGCAGAGTGCAGTGCTGGCTAGTAATTATTCTCAGCCAGCTCACTCGTGTTTGTTAGCACCTGCGGTTTTCATGCTTGCACACCACTGCAGCTGCTTTGAAGAGCACATACTGAGCACTTAGGCAGAGTAGCAGACACCCTGACTATTGTTGAAATGACTAACTGTTGCAGAAATTAAGCTGGGCGGCATGCTGTCACTCTGTTTTTCTGCTTTGTATGCACTCATTTTCAGAAATGCTTTTCAACTCGTCTGCTGGTTGTTGCATCAGAAGTGATTAATTCAGAATAACTGCACGAATATGTGGTTATTATTTTCTATTTGCTCTAATGTTCAAATGTATGTATGCTCTAAAATGTGCATATTTAAGCCTTACGTTAGATCCAGTTTGAATTTTTGACATGGATGCTAGTATGTAGTGCTAAGCTGACTGCACACTTTGTAAAGTGTACGTGAACACAGCACAGCACACAGTGTGAGCAGCACGGAATTCGTTCTCTGCATTTAACCCATTCACCAAGTGAAGCAGCAGGCAGCCAGGAACACAGCGCCCGAGGAGCAGCAGTGTGTGGGGACAGTACCTTGCTCAACCTAGCAGTACCTTCTGACCACAGGGCCAACTCCCTAACCACTAGGCCACCAGCTGTCCCACAATCTACAATGCCCTTTTTGGTCATTATAGATTAAACTCCAAAGCTTGGAAAGACAAATTTTGTCTTTAGTGTGTAAAAGACATGTTAACATATATTTATATTTATTTATATATTATATTTAACTTTGTATGTAGGTGGATTAATAGCAGAGTCTTATCACAGAACTGACACTTTCTGACCAATACTTCACTTTGGCTGCTGCTCGTATTTGCTCTCACTGAGTGTCATTTTCCTTCACAAAATTGGTCCCACCCAAATCAAAACGCGTTTGGTTCATTCCACTGTGAGTTTGCCATTATGTTGGTGGTCAATTTAAGATAATAGTCCTTCAATCCAGTGCTGGAAGGCCAATCCAATAGTAGCTCTCACTTATGTACCAACTCACTTCTGGTTACGTCTGTAAGTTAAATGTTTTTTTTTAGACTCTGATGAAATCCTATAATAACTTCTAACATAGAAGCCATGAGAGCTTTCTGCTCTGCAAGTTCAGGAGCAACTTCAGCATGAACTTCAGCTGAACTTCTGTATTTTTATGTAAGAGAGTGCAGGGAAAGGCTTCGGGAACACGCGTCAGTAGAGATCCCAGCTCAACCTGTGCCACAGACAAGTGAAGAGCAGCGCTGAGCTAACGAGCCCATCTTTCCACTGGAGAATGTGAGGACGCCACGGGCTCTGAGAACAGAAAGCCGTGGCTGTCACTCAGTTGTATTATAAAAACGAAGAAATTCGAGGAACAGGATGGGAGTGTAGCCTTATCTACGTTAAGTCCTTACTATAAACCCCTAGGACGGTTCTCCCCTCCTTCTTTCTTCTGTTAAATTCTGAAAGGTAATAGAAAGTACAGCTTGGCTGACAATGTCATTAGTCTTTTCGTACCCTCAGTCACATTAAACAGTGGAACCACAGCCATAAACCACTTTACAATGGATCTAAAGTGTTTCTCCAGGGCTTTGGAGCAAGAACAGTGCTTACTGGTCCACAGTACATGTAACCAAGGCCCATGGTATGTCTGAAACAACACCCTATTCACTGTATAGAGCAGTAATTTGGGATCCTGTCCTAAAACCTTGCGAAGAATACCCAATGCAGTTTTACACCACAAGAGTTGGGGCGGGAACTAGGATGATATTTATCACTATTGTGATAATTTATGTATAAAAGTGGTTCTTTTATGGCATCATTCCAACAATTTGGAATTTATTTGTATTCCTGTATTAGTAACTGAAGACCAGTGACCCCCACTGGTGAAGTGTCTTTAATTATATATATACTGTAGGCACAGTAGCCTTATATCCTGTTCCTACACAATTTGTGACTGAGAAACCTGAACGTAATTGTGAGGGACATTTTGTGATTGGACCAAATGAACAGTAAGGATCCAAATAAACGGCGAAGTAGTGCTTGACCATCTTCAGTCCAGGCGATTCTTTATTCTGTCAGACGCTCTGTTCATTTTCAGCCAAATTAAACCAAATTGCTTGAGTTGTCTGAGCAGCCTGGCCGTGACTCATGGAGACTTTAGCAGTGGCAGCGGCTCCATGTGGGGACGTGCCAGACGAGGCGGACTGATAAATTCCTCCTTGTGCTGACAGCTCGAGTCAGGTCGTAATTGTTTATTGTAATATTCCAGGGCATGACAGATTCACAGTGCAGATTGTTGGCTAGGCAAACACTGGTGAGTATCAGAGAGAGGGACAGAGAAGGAGAGAGAGAGAGAGAGAGAGAGAGAGAGAGAGAGAGAGAGAGAGAGAGGGTGGCTAGTAAATGAAGAGGAAAATCTCTTCACAGAGTGCCTGGCTCTACTTCAGCATCTCTCGTCACATGGTCACAAGCACAAAACACGCATACCTTACTGGAATGGAATTGTTCTACAATCACAGCCCTTTGAATGGAGTATGCAGCGACAATTTATTGCCAGCAAAATGGAAACAAGAAAAAAAGGAGCCATCCATAATCAAAATGCGATTGAAAACAAGACTGTCCATTCAGCCTCCGGTCATGAGTTGTGTGGACTTCTCCTTTACCAAAGTTAGAGCTGCGCACTAACCCATTCTTCATCTGACTGCTCCTTTATTGCTTTTTGATGACTTCCCCCTTCTTAACGATGGCAATCCAGCCAATTAGGGTGCAAGGCAGTCACACGGCGTCGCCTTAATGGCATTTGTGTTTGAGAGCACTGTTATTGTTCATTAGGTGACGAGAAGAGTGCGCTAACGCTAATGAGAAATGCGCTGCCTCTTCGCCCTCATGCACCGGCAGCCCCACAATTCAATTAATTGCAACATATTGCCTAATAATGCCGGGAGAGTGCGGAGTAATCAGGATTCTTCCCTTGCTCCTCTCCACGCCTCCATCTCTTCTCTCTGCAGGGCTGTGAGGGGCAGCTACCCTGTGTGTCTTGGCAAATACAGACTCAGTGAGAAAGAGAAAGAGAGAGCCAAGAAAGCTCTCAGTAGGACACTGTTACTGTTACTAGGTCATGCTACTGTGAGGAAGATGAGAGAAGAAGAGAATTCCACAACAGAACCTTTTCTGTTTTCGAGAGCATTTGGAATAATGCATGCACTTTTAATTTGTGTGTGTGTGTGTGTGTGTATGTGTGTGTATGTGTGTGTATTTCAGTTAACCCTTAATCTCACAGAGTCATAACTGTACCACTTCACTGTAATGGTACCGATACAAAGAGTTTAAAATGAGTTTATTAATAGCTGCTAAATAGGTCATAACTAGGGTGTAATATGTGGCTTTTTGGGTGTTTTAAATTGTCAAACTAGGCATCTAGGAGCCACCAAAAGTGGAAATGGAGTGGATTAAATAAAATTAGGAGCTTTTGATGAAATTTTAAAAAATCCAAACAACAACTTTTTTACAAGCACTTTTGTACAAACAAAACAAATGTTGATCCTTTTTACTGCATTCTTGTTTCTATTTATTCTAATGTTAAATTTGCTAGCAGAAAGACACTTTATCACATGCTCAGGAAAATGACTTTCAACAATTTGCTTAGTTGCGTAAGACTTTTGCACAATACTCTATTTCATAATGGAAAATCAAGTCAAATTGAATCTCAAAATTAAGCTTGCGGACAGCAAACGTGCACCAACAGCACTGTAGACTGATTGCAAGTCTCTCAGTAACACTGACCTCTGGAGGTGTCTGGTAGTCAGACACATGCATATTAGTGTGCAGACCCAAGCACACACACAGACCAAAATGCCTGCATGCACACACTCACGCAGAGTGGCCATGCAGAGAGGCGCGCGAGCACTCAGACAGATTACTCCCTGAATGAAACTCCCAAATGGATGTTCCCCCACTGTTACACTTAGCATTTAAACCCATTTAAACCTCACATAGAGGCATGCACTCATTCCATTCCTGTTAGTCTCAAACAGACACACCACACATACACACACAAACACACACACAAACACAAACAGGCAGACTCCCGCAGATCTAAACAGGGCCAGGCAAGATTCATTTATGAAATAAATGGAGAGGCGATTGACTCCCCTAGAGAGAAGAGTATTTAGCACTGTCACCTGGGGCCGAGAGAGAGAGAGAGAGAGAGAGAGAGAGAGAGAGAGAGAGAGAGAGAGAGAGAGAGAGAGAGCCCATAGACCACCGAGGCCCAAATGGACCCATCTAACCTCAACCATCTTTCATCCTGATGACTAGTGATTGCAGTGGGGTAGAAGTGAAGGGGGGAGTATAGGGGCAACAGCCCCTAGTCTTCACAACATGATAGATAGAAGGTGTTTAAAAAAGCAAAAAAGGGACAGACTCTTGTGGTGGATGGGAGGAGTGAAAGAAAAGGGTGTGGGGGAGCGAATGAACTGATCCATCACTTGGGAAAAGGATTTAGTCTGACTCTGACTTTAGAAGGTGCTCCGATAGGGACGGAAGGAGAGGGGGGGTCCAGGAGAGGAAGCAGGACGATAGGATTTAGTTTTGTTCATAGCTCAAATGTTTGCTTTTTTAAAGCTTTGGTTGGTTTTGTTTTTGTTGTACTATAACACGGCTCATATAGATAACATTAATGCGCTGCTTAAAGCTAACATTGGATTTGTATGGATGACGGATTTTTTCGCAGCCTAATTAATAAAGTGGCAGATTTTTTGGCTCATATTATTTAGCTTGTGTGGTTTACATATAAAACACACAAGCACATTCTCAGTGCTTTCATAATTCAATTTGAATATTTGATTAAAATGAAATTAATAAGGATATCTGGAGTGCTTCCATTCTAGTAGTGGAATGGCCAGCAGGAGTTTCGCAGGAAGGTGTTAATGGGACAAATTAGCATTTTAAATGAAAAATCTGTGTTTTGTGTTTTAGATCAAAGTAAGAGCGTTGCTTTGACTTGTGATTCTGCACAATTCTACAGAAATACTCTGTAGAAGTACTAGATAATACTATAATATTGACATATAGTCAATATTATGTGATATTGCACATGGTAAGACTGCTGCTCATAATAATAAGATATTGCACATAATGATAATGCTTTAGCCCCTGATAAGTAATTGCTGTATGTATAAATAAGACAAGATTCTGTTCTCTGCTGTTTTTAAATGCACAGCACACCAGGGCAAACAAAGCAACCTTCTTACACCACATGTGTCTTGGCTGGTACATCTAGGAAAAGGAGAACACAGTTTCACTGTGAAAATGACATCTTTTTGCCAAAATATCGCTTTAAGCCCAGCAGCAGATGGGCCATGTTGAGGGACCTGTTAAACACCCGCAGTCTGAATGGAGAGGGCAGACTTAAAAGCTTTGTTTCTGAGGCACATGCTTCAAAGTGGCGGTTTGGGGTGTGTGCGTGTGGGGCGGCGGGTGTTATGCAGGATTAGGGTCAGGCCGCCACGCTGCCAGCTGAGATGAATAGGTACCTTCTCTTGACGGCATATCATCATTTCTTCTCCCTCATGGCCACACTAGATAAACCTCTGCGCAGCCTTTTGATGCGGGCAGCGTTTTGTCGGCTCCTCCAGAACTCTATCAGCCTTGTTTTCTGAGTAAACGCAGGGCTGCTTCATGTGCAGATGCACACACTGTCCGATCGATGGCCGCTCGGAGGGAGTCCAGCCTCGTCAGGGCCATGAGTGTCTCCTGAGTAGCTTGAAAGACGACTGTCTGCTCGAAGCACACGTTTGATCTGAATGTTTCGGTTTCGTTTTTTATGCGCCATTGCTCTTAGACGTATTCTTTCGTTCAAAATCAGACACGCGCTCTGAGTAATATTTCTCTTTGCCTGTTGCCAAGGCAGCAAATAACAGGGTTGGCAGCAGAGCATTTCTTGCGCTCCCTAAATGTTTGCTCCCTTTTATTTATGGCCAATCAGTGTCGCCTGTCATTTAGCAGCTCAATCAGCTGCTGCGCTCCCCACCTGAGAACCTGCCATTCTCAACCTTTAAAGACCAGTGGCGGGCATGTAGCGGCTCTGTCCCTGCCTCGGGCACTTATTTCTCCTTTTAAAGTATCAAATGTCTCCTAATGTGACTTTCAAAAACGCTTGTGTCGAAGAAACCTTATCCATAACATTTCTTCAGCAAAAAAATACCCACGTCAGGAGGCTACACATGAACAGCTTGGTATTTGATACATATTTGATAGATTGACTGATAAGATTCATAGCACTGGGGGCTTTAGAAGATTTTTTTGTCTGTCCCTCATATCACTGTTTTAATGCTGCTGTGTAAAGACATTGTTTCGTTATTCAGTAATGAATTATGCAGTGTAGGTAAAATAATAATTATAAAACTATAATTTTAACAAAAAAGGGCAAGAGGTTTTTAGGCAATTATGTATGGTGAGTTTTTGAAAACAGTAATTCTGTAGTAAATGTCTATATTTAGTCTTTGGTCAGTCTGTTTTTTGATAGTCTTTGTAATACTCTGACCTAAATTAATGTGCTTTGTTGTGAGGTGTGAATATGAGGATGAACATACCATATCCATACCATGCTTAGAAATATGTTGGACCATTTACTTTTTGAAGCAGTAGCATTTGACTTGTGAACGTTCTCCAAAACATAAATACATGAGAAGAATCAGTTCCAAAATGAAGATATCTGGCCCAGACGAGCGTCTCAGCATAGATTTCTTTAAAGTTGTTATGGAAAATCAGACGGTGTTTGTGCTACAAAATTCCAAAAAAATCATAATGCATGGACATTGCCAGGGCATATGAATATAATCTCCAATAGAGCCTGAACTGCATCTGGACATTTGCATCAGATAAACATGGCACAGTGTTACAGAAACCCTGTGAACTAACAGAGTATATTGATGTGACACATCTTTGGATGAGGTGAATTTATTATGCCAGATCACATCCCGGTCTGGATAAACACTGAAACTCTTTATTCCACACAGAAACTGAACCTATGATAGAGCTTTTAGATTAAATAAACAAGTTTGTTCACATTCTTTTTTAACATGTCTGCCTCTGCATTCTAGATATAGTCATTATAATGTGGGTCATGGTGGCTTCTCAGCTACAGCCTCAGCTACAGCTCTGTATATTTGTACCTGTATCCAAAATTTCACCGATAATGTGCATGTCCTGAACATGTTTTTGGTTTGTGTATTAATTGTATATTAATATGTTTCAATAATATTGTACCAGATTCACGTTGGTTTTTGGCTTTGTTGCATTCCTAAAGGATAAGAAAATATTCTGAACAGTGTCTGAAAAATAATTAATAAAACATATATATATATATATATGTATACTTTTAACTGAATTAACTCCAGAACTCACGTTTAAGATATATATTTATTTTGGAGCTCAGTAAGGCTTTGTTTAGGTCAGGCTACTGGAGCAAACCAGGCTCCAGTTGATTGACAGGCTGCTCTGGCTGTACATGAGGCCCTAGACTGCAGATCAGAAAAATTAGGGAAAGCAGACAGGATAGGAAGTTTCAGCTATTTGGACTGATCCACAGATGCTAGGGTGAGGAATTTATGTGGCTTTTGTTGTTTGCTACCAACCAAATACTGAATCCTAAGCAGGTAAAAACCCTCCCATTTTGACCTGTAATTGTATCTATTGAAAACACATTATCTGTTTATTCCAAATAATGTATCCAACCCTCTTTTAGATACTCTACCTTTACATTTTTACAGCTTCGTAGCTTTTTGATAAGTGAGACCTGTGATGTTGCACAAGGGCGGCATAATATTGTACTCTATCCAGTGGCTGGTTTTATACTACTGAACAAAAACACTGATTCCACTTTAGAACAATTATTCCACACTTAAACATAGTTTACGGTTCATTTTAGTTTTACTTGTTTTTCTGTGTTTTGATACTTTCACTGCTGCTTTGTCTGTTCTGTGTTTCTCTCCTCAACCTGATCCCTTCGAGTGTTTGGCTGGTCCAGGGCAGTACTGACCCACTCTCTGATTAAATATTCCCCCATCCTGTCTATCGATTGGCCTGCCTTCAGCAGCTGCCGAAGCCAGAGAGCTGCCTGCTGCCCTGGCCTCCCACACACACACACACACACACACACACACACACACACACACACACACACACACACACACACACACACACAC
>JBBJLR010000001.1:13227184-13249003 GCA_037577145.1 Brachypetersius gabonensis | reverse complement strand
ACACACACACACACACACACACACACACACACACACACACACACACACACACACACACACACACACACCCCCCCCCCAAAGCTTCCTGGGACTTCCATTCCAAGCCTTCTGGCCTTCTTTTTTTTCTTTCTTTCTCTTCTATCCTCCTCTTCCTCTTTTCTCCTTACTCAATGTATGTAAAGGCCGCATTATCCAAGCATGGAGGTCGAGACAAAAAGGCCTTGCTTTGTCCTCAATGGTGACCTTTGTTTCCTGAGTTAACGCACAGTTGTGTGTATCTGTCTGTCTGTCCAGTTGTGTCTTGAATATGTGATATTTAATATCACATACAGTAATGTGATTATTAACAAGGTAACAAGTTTGACCTGTAATGCGTGATTAGTTCTTCTTTTGTTACTGTAGGCATAATCGCATACACCTGATTCCCGCCTTCAGGCGCTTCTGAAAAATTGATAACCTCCATCAGTCATTAGTGACACTTTGGTTGGGATCTTGAAATGATTCAGATCTGCTCCCACAGACATAGTGCATGTCTACATTAGTCATAGTAAAGTGGATCAACATGCAGAATTTGAAGCCAGGTGTCCATCTGATGCTTACCTATCATTGAAGTTTATTATTATTGTTATTATTATTATTATTATTATTATTATAAAATCTTTGTTAATAATGATGATATCTTTGTTAATAATAATGAATTACCCAGTGCGAGGAGCTGTTATTAAGACTTGTCATATACATTGCAAACCAATGGTATATTTAAAATAAAAAATCTTAAACCAGATAAATAAACAATAAACATGTGGTTAACTGAAATATTTGTAAACATTTTTTTTATTATTTGAAACTGCAACTAAACCTACACTTTAGCTGCGACAAAAACCTTTTTTTTTCCGAAAGCAGATCATTATCCACGACATAGGTTTCGGTTGCCGGTATACATGATCCCTTCCATTTTGGCCATAATTTGACTTCTGTAGGTTCCCTGGACAAAACATTTTCCCATAATGGTAATGCACTCTGAATCCTCCCTAATGACTCTGGTCTTTGTTGACACTAGGAAGAATCAATGTTTGTATAAGTGTGTTAGTAGTGGAGCACTTTGGACCCTGAATCAGGCCTTCAGCTCATTCCGGGCTGCTTTGTGTTCCTCTTTGTGACTTGTGTGTGCCTTATCACCCTCCGCCCCCGCACTGCCCGTCTTCCTCGGCACTAAGACTTAAACGCCACTAATTGACAGCCATTAGTGCTGACCTGTCTCCCTGTGTGCGGCAGACTGTCCTGATAAGCAGATGTTCAGGAGATAGCAGCTCCTGTCCCTTCCTCTCTTCTTCCCAATGATGGGATGACCTTTGGCCTTTGGGTCAGGATGGATTGACGTAGCTGCCGCTCCATCGTTAGGGAAGAACGTGTCATCATTTAGGAAAAGGGCGCCCCCCTCATCTTCCCTGTCCCATGGCTGCTGGAGCAGGCCAGAGCCGGGGTCCATTTGTCTTCATCTGTGTCCAGCTGAGAGGAATTGGGCCTGGATAAACGGAAGATGACCCTTTATGCCCTGCGGTTCTCCACTCCTGAAGGGCTCTCCCTCCTCTAATCACTCCCACATAACCTCAGGTCATACACAGTCAGTCTGTGGATGCTTCATTAATACCAACAGGACTGGTGTTTTGGAATTTCAGTCAACTGTTATAGCATAGTATTTGTTGAAGCAACCCATACTAGTCGAATGGAATCAGCCTGAACTGTGTTCTGAATTGACTGTCATTTATCACTTCGCCATGTGCCAGGTCTACCATGCATCGTATGTGATTTCACAACTATAACTTACAAGAGAAAGCTTTTTAAAGCTAATGGCCTTCCTTTAAGCTCTCCTCGGATGAAACGGGCCGCTGATGGGAGTTGTATAGTTTGTTATGTTTCGGATCACAGCCGTTTCTGAATGTTTTTTTCTAGAGGTGTGAAAACCAGAGTTTAGAGTTGATGGTGTCCAATGTGTGTGTGTGTGTGCGTGCGTGTGGACTGCGCTCATGGGTATGATGTGCACTGAGGCGAACTGTAAGGGCTTTCACAGCAGCTGGAGGTCATGAAATAACAGACATCGGTCTGTTAATGGGCCTGTCAGCACATCAAACTCTGTGTGTGTGTAAGTATGTGTGTGTACACATATGTACATATGTGTGTGAGAGACATTAAAGGACAGCCATGATTCTTCAGCGGCATGGCGCTCAGTAAAGCAGTCAAGTGACTCTGTGTGGGCCTGCAGCGGACATGGAGATGGAGCAGGGGGCTAATAGTTTTACCCCCCACCCCTTAAAACCCCTTCACCCAGCCCCCCTACACTTAAAAACGTTTAAGCTTTGGCAGACACACACACACACACACACACACACACACTGTCAAGACACAATGACCTACAAACATTGCTCCATTCTCAATCATAGAAGACATATTGCTTGACCCAGAAGACACAAACATTGAGAGCACACGGAGCAACTGAAATGTCAAGTGAACTCACACTTACAGACACACCCATCCACCCTCTAGCATGCAGTAAATGTGTTCTCACGTCTATAATTAGCTTATACTATAACAATAATTATAGCAAAATTCATACATATAGTAAGCATAATAAAGTACTTAACTATATAGTGTTGTTTTAATGTTTGAACACCTGCTCATCTAATGTTCCTTCTAAAATAAAGGGTAGTAATAGTAGTAAGATAGTAGCAACCTTTACTAATCTGGAAATGCTTAACACTGCTTGAACACTGCTGCATTCAGCCTTAAGAGCACTAGTGAGATCAGGTACTGATGTTGGATCACAAACACTACTCCAACTCAAGTGTGGAATGGAGCTCCATCACTCTCTAAAATGCATTTTCGCCATTCCACAGCCCAGTGCTTGTCTTGCTGACGTTTAGAGTGGTTGTTCCAGCCCCCCATTCAATTACAACACCCCTTAAAGAAGCTAAATCCACCAATTAGAAGGAGTGCATGGATACTTTTGTCATATTGTGTAATAATTGCAGCTATGTGCTAAGTCTAGTACTGATTTATAGTGACACTAACAAGAAAATTAGAGAATGGTTTTATGGCTAATGGCCACCAGAGGTTGAACTGAATATTGTGTAAAGCTGTAAGTTAGAGCCACTTTGATTTTGGGGTTTTTTTCTCCTACAATGTTTTTATTGTGAAATAACTCATTCACTGTGCCTTCAGACAGCTTTAGGGCCTATGAAACCGTTTATTTAGGAAAAGGCGGAAATGATATTGAAATCTGTTCGCTGTGATTGTGTGTGAGCGTGTGGTTGTTTATTCAGCGCTTTGTGCGGACTAAAATGGATGGACAACATGAGCATTTAAACGCTCTAGACACACATGGCTGCTGCCATTAATGTTTCTTTAGCAATAATGGAACTTCATATGGCTGAGTTTGCATTAGACAAGGCAAGGAATTAGCTATAGTGAAACAAAAGGTAGTGGAAATACGCAGCATGGATAGATTTACAAGACAGTTTTAGGGCTTGCGGTTTATTTAGGAAGTGACAGAAATAAAACTGAAATCCATTTGCTGTGTGTGTGTGTGTGTGTGTGTTATTAGGTGGTTCAGGGTTTCTCTGGCTGATTGTGCTGTGGACTGTCCCTCTTATAGCACTCCACAAATGGGATTACAGAGATTACCCAGTGTGATACAGTCAGACCTTTATGGTCAGCTGAACCTGAACACACACACACACACATGCTGACCCATCATCATTACTCCCTCTGTCTCCTAACTGTCATTTCATGTTTTCCTGTAGTCTTTCTGAACACTAGTGTTGCTGGAGTGCTGCTGTGCTTATAGCTGCGGAAGAAATGTGTTTCTTTATTACACTTTATAAAGGTTCTGAAATAAATAGGATGAATATCTACTTTTGGTTCTCTGAGGACATTTGATGGATGGTTCTTTAGAGAACCATTTTTGCAAATTTCAGGTGGGTATAAAGAACCACTACAGAAGGTTCTTTACATCACACATTTACTTTTCTAGAGTGGTTCTATAAGGAAGCAGAAATGGTTCTACTATGGCTGCATGGTGACAGGTTTACCAATACATTCTTTTTAAAAAAGGGATAATTTTTCATTCACTCCCATCAGCATAACTCCCAGTCCTGCCTTGTCATTACGCCTATAGTTTATGATGGAGGAGGCCATTGATTCTAAACGAACCAAACAGAATGACTCCAGTGAGGGCTGATGCCTTTGCGGTTACTCCCTTGAGCTACAAAAACATAATTCAGGGCACCTGCGTATTCCTGGGACTCCATCAGTGATCAAGGGTCTATAAAAGCTGTAATGTCATCAGTTCACTAGGAGGGGAAAAGTTATTCAAATTAACAACTTTGTGAATGCATTTTACTATTTGTTTGTTTAATCAGGTGTTTGATTGAGGCGCATGTAGTTTGAAATATCTCATCTTGTCATTTTTACCCTGACAAAACACTTCTAACTTCTGTATGTACTTCTAAAACAGCACACAGTGTTGTGTGTGTACATGTAGAATCTCAGAGATTGTTGGAACACAAACAGCATTTTTCAACTTTTACATATTTATTAAAAACCCACACACACTGTTGTTTGCCAGGAAATACATTTATAGTATACTCACCCTTTGATTACCTTTTTTAGTGAGAAAATGTCGTATTTTTTATTTGTCACCACTGACCTATAAAAGCTACCTAGTATAATTCTAATTATAATGTGGATCACTAGACAAGTGTTCAATATTCATGCTATTAAATGGCAGCCAATGTGATAAAACAGTCAACTAGTGTATTTAAAGTCAAACAGTGGTCTAGAATTTGACTCTGCATCATCACACAACCAGGTATAGGATGCCAGACTTGCACTGTTACGTATTCTTTCCATGTTATAAAAGAAACTTGTTTTGATATATTTTCACTTATAGTTGTTCACTCAACACCTTAACAATTGAATAAAATTGAAAATCTGCAGTTTATGACGTAACTGGATTGGTGGTAAAAACCTGTTGTGTAAAAACTTTTGACTGATAGTGTATGTATGAATGTACTGAGCTGTGCTTTGGAAGTGCTTTGGTCATCACATTCAGTTGTGAAGGAAGTGTCCTTATACTGATATTGGTACTTACCAGCATTGGTTTGAAACTGATACATCCATTTTCTTTTGGTTACAGATTCAAACTGAGTTACCTGTTGCTCCAGCCCTCAAATCTTCTCTAAATCATCAGGGTCTGTGCTGGCCCTGGTGTCACATGTTTTTAAGAGATTCGACTCGAGGCGAGTCCTAGCTGATTTCATTAGCGTACGTTAGCTGGGATTCCATATAATGCCGATGGGTGAATGAGAGCAAGTCTGTAGGGAAGATTAGAAGGCGCTCTAATTGCAGTGTGCTTTACACCGGCTGCTGTGCGCAAAAGAACGAGGGATCGATGGGGATAGGAGAAGAGAAATAATCATAAAATGGAGGAAGAGGCGGTGTGGCGCGGCCTCGTTACCGGAGGAATGATGTATTGATCGCGTCTGACAGGGCGGCGCGGAACCCATCGATTCCCCCTTCCTCTGTGTTTGTGTGTGTGTGTGTGTGTGTGTGTGTGTGTGTATGTGTTGGAGTACCCTGTTAAAGAATTCACTCCAGGTTGGCAGGGTCGCCGAGACAACCAGCCAAGGTAGGGAGATGAACTCATCACAAATGCGGCCGGATGGATGGAGGGATGCCGGATGGGGAGGAATGCAGATGAGAAAGGACATATGGGTCATTCAGAATGTGGAGAAGAGTTCAGAGCGGTTTTGTATTCCTGTAACATCCAAAGCATAGGAGAGAGATGGGAGCTGGTTATCTGAGAGATGATGTGCTGTAAATCAATGCTGCACGCCGAGGAACCTGTAAGACTTCATACTGGTAATGATCCGCTGAGGAATCCCCATGCTGATTGGATTACTCTACCCTTCTTAACCAACATTAGCGCTTGTTACACACATTTCACCTGAAAACAGAGCATGCAGCTCATCGGCACTGAGAGAGAAACAGATGGGAAAGAATACAGAGAGAAAATCTCATCAGTGATGCTCTCGCTTTCTGTCAAGTGGAAGCCTTGCACATTAAACACACGTCTTTTCAGTTTATTTAAATGATTCATAAAATAATCTTTTGTGTGATTCGTTGGCGTCTCACCCTGATACTGTTTTTTTTTTAAAGAAGCTAAAATTGGGAGTAACATTTTTCTTTCATTAATATGTAAATGTGTCTATTTGTTAGAGTTTGTTAGGGCTTATATCATTAGTATAGTGTTATATTATATTTAGTGTCCTGACCTTATACTCATAGCTGTGTTTAACATTCTAGACACAAACTAATAGGCACAACTTAACACTCTTGCTACAAGTTAATATGTTAGCCCCAATTTAACACTCTAGCCACAAACTAATAGCTGCAATCTAGCTGTCTAACCATTAGTTAATATATTAGCCCCAATCTAATGTTCTAGTTACAAACAAATAGCCTCAAACTAACACTCTAGCCATGAGCTAATATATTAACCCCTATCAAACTCTCATGCCAGAGGCTAATGGCCCCAAACTAACACTCTAGCCACAAGCTAATTTATTAGTCTCAATCTGATGCCCAAACCACAAACTAATAGCCCCAATCTTACACTAGCCAAAAGCTAATTTACTAACCTTAATTTAATGCTCTAGACACAAACTAATAGCCCTAATCTAATGCTCTAGTCATGAGCCTCAACCAAACATTCTAGCTTTATTTTTATGCCCGATCTAACATTCTAGGTCATAGTTACTATATTAGCCCAAATCTAATGCTATAGCCACAGTCAATTATAATAATCCCAGTCGATCAGCCTAGTTAGCTAGTTATGAGAATCTCTAGTAACCATAAAGTAAACTAGTTCCGGCTAGAACACGTTGCAGTGTGATGTGTTGTATTGTTCTATCCCTTCAAATGATCTTCAGGGTAGTATTGTTTTAGTTCTGAATGTGAGAATGACTATATGAAATGTATGATTGTTAGAGCAATTTTTTAAAACAATAGAAGCCCCGTCTCCTTATTGCATCCTGCCATACTAATGTGAGCATTTGTTCTGATATAACATCTGTTTTCATCCTTTAGCTATTTGTAAATACATTTATGCACAGATTAATTAATCCTACATCATCACCTTCTTTTTTTTCTTTGAGCTGCTTAATGTTGTGCGATTGTAGCAGGATGTGTGTGTGTGTCAGGTCAGTGTATAACACGCACAGTTGAACATGTGTGGGAGGAACGAGAATGATCCCAGGGTTATGGTCCATCAAGCCCACTCCGTGGCACATAGCTTTGAACACTTAAACCCCCACACAGACACGCACACACACATGCACACATACCTCTCCTCATCTCTCCTGTCTGTACCTCCTGTGGCCACGCGCTGTCTGCTCCCCCGCTAATTGATTGCCTCATGTTAATTGAAGCCAGGCTTGAGTGGGATCTATTAATGGAGGGTGAAACGTGTTGCCCGGCCTATAAATTGTAGACCCGCAGCGAGGAGATCCTCCCGAAGAGACCTCTGGCCCTGTGAGATTGAGAGAAGGGGTTGTGTATGTTTAAAGTGTGTGTTTTAATGTCCAGTAGTGATGGCATGTTTGTATATGATACCATGACCTCCCTCATGTTCAGGCCCCATCATATGCAAGTCATTAAATATTGCCTGACTGTACTTAGTCATGATCTAATGTTCACGCTTCATTCTTTACACCAATCCAGTTAAGATCTACTCTGAAGCCAGTCCAGATGGTTCTGCGTTTTCGGATCAATACCAACTCCAAACATGGTTCAATTTTAGGACAAATGTCTTAAAATTTCAGAAACTGGAGCCCCCTTGTCCTGCACTTTTGAGTGTTTTCTTTGCTACCATTACATCTAATCCAAATACCCAACTTAGCCTTTCCTTTGTGTAAAAGCTTGAATATATTGTCTGAGGTGGGTGTGTTGGAGCAGGAAAACTTGAAAACGTGCAGGACAGGTGGTCTCCAGGACCAAGGCTAAGAATCTGTACTTTAGGGCTGTGGTTTTAAAATTGACCCTTAGCAATCCACATTTTTCCTTGATGCTTATGTGTTTGGAGTTTGGCATCAAACCATACTGTGTACCATCTGTGTCTTTGAGGTTTAAACAATCTTTCTGAAAAGAACTATTAAATGAGTGTGGGTGTGTAGAACCTTTTTAAGTTTATAGAACCCCCACTAACTATTTTGGACCAAATGCTCCTTTGGCTTTAACATAAGTTTATTATTAAGCAGATAGCCAGGTGCTTTTAAATGCTACAGTAAAATCCCTCCATTTTAAGTATGTACATAGACAGACTAAGCTGTTATTTATTTCAGAATGTGGCCCAGTTTATCCCGATACCAGTGCTGAGAAACATCATTACATACTATTTTAACATGAAGAAAAATCGAAGAAAGTATGTAACAGTATTTATATACTGACTGCTGGTGTTGAGGGCTTTTTCCATCTTTAATCCTATTCATTGCTCCGATCAATGGCTGTCCCCCTCCCGCTCTGCACCTCTGCATGGCTTCCCTTTTACATTTCGCTGGGGTAATTGACAGCGTTTAATGGCTAGCTCATTTCTAAAGCGTCCTGAGCTGTGGGCTGATTATGGTAATCCCCTCACCACCAAGAACCCCCCCCGTTTAAAACTCCAAAAGCTTTTTAAACGCCTGTTTTCTCAGCCTCACTCACTGCTGGAATCATTCGGCGTAAATGGGCATACGTTTAGCAGGATGCTCCTGGACTGGACCTCCGGTGAGCTGGTAGGTCCATGCCCATGGTCTTAAAAGTATAAGTAATAAAACTTTCTTTGGAGCCACACAGTACCCACTTTCAGTGGATGGTTCTTTAACGCCTTCAATTGCCAGGACCAGTTGGCAGATCCATGCTTCTATTACTTAGTCCCATAATTTAAGTAACTTAGTTTGTGTTGTTTTACATGAAGCTACCAAATACGCCTTAGGATCGGATGAGCTGGAAATTTAAAGCGGTAAAAGAACTTCTGTAAGTGCTAGTTCAAGGAACCTTTTTTAAAGGTAAACTTCACATATTTTTTTTTCTAGAAGTGTAAAAGTGAAAAACCTTTAAGGAAACCTTTTTTATTCAGAGTTTTCGGTCTGTCCTTTATTGGGGCACTCTAGGCTCGTAGCTCAGCCTCTCGAGGGGCCAATATTGATGTAAAACATGTCACAATTACCTGCCTGTGTGGCTGCCCTGCAGAGAATACTAATCGGTGGTAGGTGTGTGTGTGTGTGTCTGTGTCTGTGTGTCAGTGCTGTCAGGGACACTTCACAGCAGGGTCATGGATTCCTCTCCTCCTTCTCATCCCACCAGTCTAACTTCAGGATGCCATTCCCGTCCTCCTTGGCTCTAAAACCAGGTCTTAGGCTTTGAATAATTCAACAGAGGGGGGAAAAGCCAACAGGACTCATTCGGGTCAGTGCTTAGCTAAAGACGAGGCCGCGAAAAACATGCATTTTGTCTCCCGCTTTGCACTGTTTATCCTAAATGTAGTTCGAATAATAATAGCAGCACTTGGAGATTGATTAATCTCGCTTCATCGCTTCACTGAATCATTGAATCAACAGTGCAAGTTAGGGAGCCGTCATGTTCAATTTCTATTTGTTTTCTTTCTTTTTTTTTTTATTCCTATTATAAAGAAGCAGGCCTAGGACCAAGCCTATGTAAAAGGAAGTCACGCGTGGGTAGAGCTAATCTCCAAATTTAAAGTGAGCACCCCCTCCCCACCCACCCTTCAACAGAGAAGATGGATTTCTTGCTGTTGGTTCCGCTTCTTTTCCAGTCAAGTGGCTGCTATGAAAAATCAAACTTCATCTCGCCCTCCTCTCAGAGAGGGCAGCCATTCACGACATTAGACAGGCTTGCAAATGCAAGAAAATGGTTTTGGGAAATGGCATTGTGGGAAAAATGACTTCTTTCCGTCGCACAATAGATCTCTGCTTCAACCCCTTGGCTATTATTCCCCTCTTTTCAATTCTGCTTCGGGGAATAAAGAGAAGCCGCTCTGCAGCAGATCACAGATTTTTTTTTGCATGTTTCTGTCCATGTTATATATTATTGGAAGATATTTCTTCGCATTTTTGACTTATCGTTCAACCTGAATCTGTAGAATAGTTCTTTAATTATGCCCAGGTTCATATTTATGAGTTTAAGTTTCATAAATTGAACCAAGGAATGAACACCCTATGCTGCTGTAAACAGACTTCACCCATGTGACGTACACTTCGGCTGAATAAAGCAGGCAGAAAGGGTTAAACTCAGATTTTTATGCTACTGGTGCAAATCTACCAACCTGGCAGAGTGCTTTTTCCACATGCACCCATCTTCAAAGATCACATACATATGAAAAGACACCTTCTATTTCTCAGATTTATCCCCCTTCCCCTTTGACGGACGGAGCAGAAGCGGCACGGCTCAAAAAGGCAGAAGCAGAGAGAGAGGAGGGAAAAGGAGTGTGCTCCTGCACTCTTTCATGTGTGTGTGTGTGGGGAAGATGGAGGTGTTTGAAGGCAAGGATGAGTGCGCGAGACGGCTCTGACGCCGACAGCCTCAACCAAGATCCGTTTCAAGCGTGAAATAGACGGGGAAAGCTGCACATCATGCTGACTCCCGCAGAAGGAATCCAGGATTTTATACTTAATTTAATTATTCGCCTTCTGGATGGAATGACCCCATCTTCCACAGATTCCCATGTTGGAAATCATTCCCGGCCGGCCTGAGAATGTACTCAAGTGTAAAATCGGCCTTAGGATGGAAAGCTGAAGGTAGAATTGCAGATTTCTTCTTCGTTTTCAGCTCCCGCCCAGTGTCTGCGGTAGAACAGAAGCCACCACCGGCCAGCTTCATGTTAAGGGTTATCTCACTATCAGGCAACCAGCAGAAAGCACACTGACACTAATTGGGTTTTACAGCGGCCTGCCGCCCAGCAATAGAGATTCATTACCCAGGGGAAACAGTGGCGGGTCTTGCGCTGCTCCTACATGCTTCCCTCTGTGTTCTTCTGTGTGAGTGTCGGATTGTGTGCGTATGTGTGTGTATGTGTTACTTATCTTTACCCACTGCTCCGTGTTGCAACCATGAATTCCTTGGGAAGTCTTCCGAAGAAAGGGCAGAACAATCATGTGGTTGTTTCTTTGGGTTTTTTCTAAAACGGCACATTCAGCTCAGCTGCCTTCCGAAAGCGAGATCTGAAATGACGTTACGTCATTCTGACTTTTCAGTGACCTGGGAGAAATCTGTCCGAACATTCACTCTTTGCCCTCGTGCCCTTGTTCCTGACTCAGTACAGGCCTTCAGCTTTGCCCTCATTCCGTTTCAGTCATTTATCCCCAGATTATTATTCATTCCACTCCGTATGTGCCGGACCCTCATTTACGCTTCCATCTCACTTACAGTTCAGCAACATTTCTAATCCAAATACGCTTTATGGACCCATATGGCACATTCCTGCAAAATAGTCTTCAACCAGTTGCTCAAATTACCTGCTTACATTTGCAGTGTCAGTCCCAGGTCATTAGAGGCAGGCAAAAATGAAATAATGAGGGAAATGAGGGGATGCTCGTCAGTAGTCTGTGTGATGTGAGATATGGGAGTACACTCTCAGCCTCTAAGCTCCTCATAGTCCACTGTTATTTCCACATGTCCACCGCTTTGCCCTGCTGTTAAGATGGAGATGATATCATGGTAGCTGCTTGTGCATTTAATTTAATGGAGATTAAAAAACACACACACACATACACAAACCCTATCTCACCTTACGCTTGGAAACCAATCTCTCTGCTTATTGAATTATTGTTACCAGTTCGAAGAATCAGTATTGATTAGACATACTGGCCTTTTTACTGATATTAATAGTCCCTTACCACACGTGGTCTATTTTAATCGTGTCATAACCATGTTCTATTTATTTGTTTGTTTGATTGTTGCCAACTTATAGTTAAACTTGAATGTGAGCCCATTCTGTAGAATTGCATAAGAATATTCTTGAGAAATTTTTTTCTAATAGAGACCTAATAGCATATGGTAGCCTGGAATGATGATAATTAAGATTATACTCTAAAATCAATATGGCACAGAGTCAATTTTCAGTTTATATGTATTACACCAAACCGCTCTTAGCTCTAAACAACCAACCTAACCAGCTGCTTTATTGACTTTCATATATCATTAAACGAAATGTGCGGTTGGTATTACTGCATATAGAAACATAATAAGCTGTTACTCTCAGGTATTCACAACCAATCAGGACTTCATTTCTCTTAGTTTTTTCCTAAGCGCATTAAATAATATTTAAATAATAATATCTAAAGTATTACTTAGGATGAGCAATCTATGTAACAGTATGCCTCATATTAAAAGTTTGAACAGCCTTGATCCAATGACATTTTTTGACATAATAAATGTAGATTCATGTTTTAGATTCATGTAGAATATAAATAAATACATATAATTATGAAAAGTAACTTCCGCAAATGAACAAAACATGTACTTAAACTAATTTGGTTTTTGGTTTTTGTTTTTTTTTTTTAACATTTGCATACACCTGTATATGTGCTGGAAAGGGACAGAGCACTCATTTCCTTCTTATTGTGTAGTCCCAGGGTATGTAGGTCTTTGGGCAGCTGTTCTGCCTTGCTCTCTTGTCTTGCTGATGTAGGTCACTCTTTATATTTGACTTCGGCTCTTCGCCCTCTGGCATGCAGTCGATGAAGCTTTGAGTGGACAAAATCGAAGGGATCAGAAGTAGCCTCATTAACTTTGGGCTTCATTCGGAATGATTAACCAAACAGAGAGGGCTGCCCTCGCTATTGAGCCGCGCAGGAGGAGCCGCCGCAGCAGCCAAGTATCGATGCTGTTCATCCACTGCGATAGAGAAAGCGAGTGAGTGAAGGAAAAAGGAAAATGAGAAAGAGAGTGAAGGAAGAAGGAAAAGGAGAATTTTTCATCAGGCTGTAGTTTACGGTGCTTATGTGCGATGATGTGGTCTAAGGTGGCTACAGACGCACTGAAGTTGAATTATTTGTTATTTATTATTAACTCAGCTTACACAACAGAGGTGTTGTAGAAGCCTGCAAATGAGCCTCTAACTGACCACAGACCATGTAATTGTGTTCAGATCAGTGATTGCGGATGTGTAATGTATAGTAATGTAATCGCAACATGGTCATTTGTCTCTGACGTGCAGCCCCTTACACCATAACACAGACACGTATGCATTTAAAGTGATAGGGCCCGGTTCAAGTGCAAGTTGTACTTACACTCTACCTGGCTGGATTTGCACCCTGGCTCTTCTCTCTTTCCACCTGGGTGCAATGTGATCCCCACTCTGGCCCCATCCCGGCCGCTAAAGCCCCACCGCATTGCGGCAGTAAGCTGATTACAGCCGGGACAAACACAATTACTTTCTGCAGGCCTATAATGCAATTAACAGGAATTGGATTGCAGCATGACTGTCAGTGCGGCTCAGGCCAGGCGGAAAAGTGTCATGGGCTCAGGATGTCTGCTCAACTTCATGCTTACACATGTATATGTGAGAGAGAGATAGATAGAGGGAGAGAGAGAGAGAACCTGATCTTTTTTTTTGTTTTTTTACCATTTTTACTGCATACTTCTGGTCTTGAAGCACAAATTGTCCACAAAATAAGCTTCTCGGGCCAGGAGGTGTCCCTCACGCCTTACAGACAGCCCCTTCCCCGTGCATGCTCAATATCTTCAGCAAGCAGCTTCAAGAGTGGCCGTCCCTCCATTGCCAACAGTGTCCACAACAAAGGCAAGTAAACTAGGTGGAGTTTAAAACTAAAGTAAACTTTGAAAAACATTTTCAGAGCTGGAGGAAGCTCCGGAACCTGAAAGGATTCAAAGCTGATGCTGAGTTAGTGAATTTGTGGCTAAAGTATAATCAGGCGAAACTCACTGTAAAACATACCAAACGTACCAAACTACTGCATGCAGCGGCCTCCACTGAGGGGTGGGGCTTTGGAGGCAGGGCTGGAGTACTGCAGAGAGTGAGAGGCAGGGACCTGGAAGTTGTATTCAGTCATGTTTTCGAGCTTTGTTGACTCTCTTCTCAATCTTACTAATCAAATGATTGACTAACATCCAGCCCACTGAATCAAAACACAAAGCCAGGGAAACATTTTCAGCATCAGCCCACTGACATCTACCATAGTAAATATTTTTTTTCATTTTCTTCTATAGTTAGGAAAATAAGTTGACATTATTGTCTAGGGTAATTGACTGTTTGCTACAGAAGAAGCAGACAGAGATGAAATTGATTTTATCCTGGAGTGCTACTTTAATAAAAAGCATTTGTCTTTATCAAACTTTATCTCACAGTGCAGCATTTCCACTATAGTATTTGTGAAATGTAAGTAGGTGTGTGATGTAGGCTACAGGGGAGAGTAGTGATATCAGTTGTTACACCTCTAACCACAGCCTGGCTGACCCTTTAAAAAACATTGTGTTTATTTGCAACATAAAGATCAGTTTTTATGTGTGAATGCACCGGAACAGTACAGTACTTCTGTGCCGCCATGTTTGTAAATGTTTGTGCATGTGTGTGTCTGAGACTGACATGCTGAATTCATTATTCAAGTGCTGAATAAAATCTCAATTTAATTGACACTGTCAGTTATATTGCAGTGTAGCCACACTAATAAAATAATAAAAGGCTTTATGAAATGTTGATATGACAAAGCATTCCAAAGCATAACATAGTATATTAGGTCATTAACCTTCATCTAATTCTAAAGCTCTCTGCAAAAAGAACAACTGACATGGGGGTGTGACTTTATAGCTCATGTGGAACCCACCCAGAATCCTCAGGTTCTCTGAGTTCTATTCCCATCTAACAGTAATACAGTCTATAATGAAGACACAAATGTCCTTTTTTAACTGCATTAATCCGTCCTCTCCTGAATCGATTAGCAGTCTTTTTTATCTCACATCCATTTTCTTACAAGCAGAGATTAAAAACGTTATGAAAGTGGAGAGGAAGGATTAAAGTAGGCAGAAGTGCTAAAGCAAAGGGTGATTGTGGGGTGAAACTTCTTAAAAGTGGGAGGTGGGCCGTCAGAACCCGAAGGCGAAATTCGAACCCGACACACATTCCAGAAATGTTCCAGACGTCTCAGCCCGTCATGAGCAGTTGGGACCCACTGGGTTCGGAAAGATATTTCAGTCTCTAATGCACATACATACGCACATGCATGCACATTCTCTCCCATATTTCAATAAAACATGCACACACACACACACACACACTTGCACACACTCTCTCACACTATTAATGCATATTCACATATCATGTTTCCTTCTTCTATTCACTCTTTCATCTCGCTTTCACTCTCACACACACTTACTTACACACATGCACACACACTCACACAGAGGGATGTCTTTCCCTCTCTGCATGCCGCAGACGGCTGTAAAGGTCATTTGCGTATCCAGTTTAATTTTTGCTCTTCCTCACCCGTTAAGATCCATAAAGCCATCGATAAATCATTTTTAATGTCGGCATGAGCGCTGAGAGCTGACGCACATTTAACACCACCAGACCCTTCAGCCCCCCTCCCTCTCTCTCTCTCTCCCTCCCTCCCTCTCTCTCTCTCTATTCTCTCTATCTTTCATTTTTTCCCCACATACACACACACACACACACACTCACACACTGCTAGCAGATGCGTTCAGCATGGCTGTAGTATTTGTAATACTGTATTGCAGCTTGGCTGTGTTTGACTGATTAAGACTGCAGTTGTGCCCTGTTTGTATGCTTTTATGACAAAAACCCTTTTTACACATCACACACCTTATCTGCAGTGATTTCCTGATTGTAATTATTCTTGATTTTGATGATTGCTCACATATGATCAGTCATGAGAGTATCAGAAGGATTTGTTGTGGAATATCATTTCATATCACAGACAGAAAGCATCTATAAACTGTCAGTTTAAGTGAGATGAGCACAGAAATGACACAGAGAGAGAGATAGAGAAGTAGAAAGCACAATAGTGAGACAGACAGAGAGAGAAACAGAAAGGGAAATGGAGATGGATAGAGAGAATAAGAGGTAAGAATTTAAAAGACAAAGACAGGCAATAAAGTGCAAGTGAAAAACTTAGAATGACAGTTGTAGAGAAAGAGAAAGATAGAAAGTGAGAGAGAAAGGTCTGATGGAGCTTGGGTATCATGTGCCCGTTCTCTGTGGCTGTATTGATTGAACAGTAGACAGTTGTCTGGCACCATTAGAGCCACTGCAACTCATAAGCTGGTAGAAAAGACTGGATCTGATCTCCTATACAGTTATGCCTCTACACAAACACATGGGCCTGCAGCCATTAAACCCTCCACAGGGCTGCAGTGTCTAAGGAGAAAATGGTCAGTGCCTTGATCAGTCCCTTAATGAAATCTGTCCCACGGTAGACACTCTGTTGAGTTTGCATCAGTGTTTTTCTGCACAAAAGACTGGACATTATAGAGCAGTTACACACATGAACTAGCATGCAATTCACATGTTTAATGGTCAGTGTTGCAGTTAAATCCAGAGCAAAATCACCGCAAGAAAAAAAAAACAGTGATTAAATAATGCAATTATACACACCACCTTCAGGCCATCCACATGGCTTCACTGCTGTATCAGTGACACACACACATACTGTTGCGTTCTAAGGGCATTCATTAATGCAGCATCTCCAACAGAGAGTTTAATTAAAAGCGAGGTTCCATCGAAGCGAGGCACATTTTCAGACAACACAATCTAGTTCAATTAGCTCTAGCATAGCATTGTACATAGGGAGGATTAACATGATGATATGATGAGGTAAATACAATCACACTTTTCAGAGGATATAAAGTATTTTTAATATCATTTTTGTCACTTTTTTCTCCAGTTTCTTTGTTTCTTTTAAAATTCAAAATTTTGCGCTACTCTGATGATGCATTTCATAAAAAGTGATTGTAAATATGCCCTCAAGCATCCTGTTGTATTGGTGCACCGTTTGTCGTTATTTCGACCTTCCTTAACGCTGTGTGTGTGTCTCTGATGTGTAAATACTATTGAATGGGGCTTCAGCCATAGTCCCTCTGGCAGAGCTGCGCAGTAGGGCTCGTCTTACTGTACCTCCCTGAGGTCACTCTCTCAATGTCACTGGTCTCAGGATGAGATTAGAAATGCAGGTCATGAATAGCAGAGCATCATATTGCTAGCAGACAGGAATCCGTAAAGCCAAAGCGAGCGTGGTTTTCTGTGAAACCCTCTACAGAAGCCTTGGAAATAGAGGCTGAATATGCTGAGTAAATATCTCCTGATCGTCTGATGTTTCAGTATGTCTTTGTTTTGAAGTATGTCTCAGATGCCTTGTTTTCACCAAATTCTGAAAGGTTCAGATCATTTCCACCCGAAATGACTTGGTTTAGAACCTGAAAAGCTTCCCAAAAGCTGTTTCTTTCCAGAGCAAACTGTGACATCATTTATTTGTTCCACTCTCTCTTTAGTCCTGACCTGCCTGCACTTGTGTTGCTTTTTGTCATTTATGTTTCTTGTGTGTTGCACCATGATCCTGGAGAAATGCTTGTTCATTTTACTGTGTACTGTATGTATATGGTTGAAATGACAATCTGCTCGACTTGCTCAGTGAGATTATCGTTCTAAAGTGTGGAGAGGAAGCAGAGTGAAAAAGGATAAACACAAATCTTCCTGAATAAAAAAAAAAACATCCGGTGGTTTGCTGATTGGTGGCTGAGTGTTTAGTGGTGATTTCATGAATTTTGGGAAATTATCTTCTTGCAACTACTGTTTACTTCCATTGCACAACCCCCACTGTTAATGATGCGTCCTTGATTAATGTTGTTTCATTGAAAATGTGTGTCATTGTTGGCTGGTGTGCCAGGTGGCACAAGTGGAAGAACCCAGTCCCTGTTGATTGAAAAGTGGTGATAGTGGAGCGGAGCTGATGTGTGAACTTCGAGGATATTGTTTATCTTGGCTGAATGAGCAGCCTAACAAAAAGACTGGTTCATGTTCTTCTGCTGTGTGTGTGTGTGTGTGTGCCTGTGTGTGTATGTGTGTGTGTGTGTGTGTGTGTGTGTGTATCTGAAGTGAACATCTTCACATTGTATCTAGCTGCGGTTGGCCACTGACACACCCAGCAGAGTCTGTGTCATCAGACATCAGTTCTGCTTCAGTGAATCACACCAACACACTGCACAACAGCAATTATAAAGTGTAGGGGTGTGTACTGCACTACAGACTTTCTCATACATCAGTATGGCTGACAGACTGTCTAACTATCTATCTATCTATCTATCTGTCTGTCTGTCTGTCTGTCTGTCTGTCTGTCTGTCTGTCTGTCTGTCTCTCTCTCTCATTCTCACTCTCTCTCTCTCTACCTCTTGTAGCTGGAGAAGTGAAATAATAGCTAATGAATGAGAGAGAGAGAGAGAGATGCTGTACGGTGGTGGTTTACAGTGTTATGGAACTGTTTTTTCACACAGTGAAAGCCTTTCTGTTTTGTCAGATATTGACTTTTTGCGCTTTGCTAAACTTCCCTGCTACTAATAGAAAAGAGAGACAGACATAAACCTCTTTGACAGACAGTAGCTACTTCACGTTACATAAAAAACACCCAAAACAAGAAAGGGGCCAGGTTTCCCCTGCTTTCCAAGATCTCCCTCAAGAGCCTGCATGACATTCCCCATCTTGACAAGCTAATTGGAGGAAAAATGAAGAAAAATAGCTAAAGAAACAGTGAGCCATCTCCCTGGCAGGTAACTCCTGCAGCTTCACCTTTTTTAGAACTCTGCAGAAAGATAGGATTAGCCAATCTACGGCTTTGATCTCCTAGGAATGTCCTCCTATTTCTGTCTCCATCTTTTTCTTTTTCATAACCCTGTCTGGTTGCGAAGGCGTTAATAAAAGCGGAGATGGAGCGCGGGTTTAGGCTTTTGATCAAGTTCTCGCTCGGTTGCCTGAACTTCAGAACTCCGGAGCAGCGTTCATTAGTCCAGATCAGAAACGGCAGCCGGAATGTTCTCTATTATATGGAAGATGCTTTTGAAGAGCCTGGCTGTGTGTGGATCTACCACAGCGTGCTTTGGTTCCTTTCACATCATGGGGTTGGAAAGCTGAGGGACCAGATTAATAAGAATTACTGGTAGTGAAACAGCTCATAGGGACCCAAGAGGATGTTCAATGTGGATCTTTTCTCAAACTGGACAAACCATGATTGCAAAGATTAGTTGTCAATGATGTAGCCCATGGAAAAAGTTGAGTAAATAATTTAGAAATAATCAGTAATTATAGCTGTACATGTACAGTATCATGCCAAATTCTTAGACACCGATGCAGATTGTTTGAACCATTTTTCTCAGCGTCTTTCTATTAGCAAAGTCAACATTAGAATAAATGCAAACAAACAAGGATTTGTTTTGTTTGTAAAGAAGTAGTTGATATGGTGTGAGCTGGTGAGGAGAACACAGGTTCGGTTCCAGATTCCTCCTCGGCTCCTCAAGCCGTTGTTTGGATTTGATTTAATTTAATGAAAGACAGATTTCAGAAACAGGTTTCTGATTGAAGCTACAAGTAATACTGGGTAATTTGTGAATTTTTTTAAGTTTATTTATTAATGTGAACAAAAAACACTCAAACAGTTTTTAAATATTATTTCTGTTTAGCAGAACCAGAACTTGCATGATTGGCACTCACAAACATTCTCATGTAGTAGACCTCTTGTAAAAAGCCATAAATGAGTTCCAAATTTATTTTGGAGAGAATCGTCTTTAATTGTGAGGGCTGCTTAATTACTGAGCCACACCAAAACTTAGCCGTGCAGTGTCCGCGTTTATTATGCAAATCTATGCAGATTCTAGTCACAATTAAGTCATTAGAAAGCTGCCTTTCTCTCTCTTTTTCTCTCTTTCTCTCTCCTCTCGTTGCTTTCTTCTCCTCCACCGTTCACCCTCGTCTATCTCTTTGGTTTTCATGCAATATCACAGTAATGAAGCCATTACGTCTCTGAGTGCATTTTAATGAGTTTTTAACTAACATTTTAATGAGCTATACATTACCATAAAGCTGGGATTAGGCTAAATTGAATTTGGAAGTGTGTGTTGGGGATGGCGGTGGGAACAGTCAGGTTCATTAAGAGTTAATTAGATTGTTTTGTGAGCGGCAGCATGGTTCGTTTTCTGGGTTTGGGGGTCCAGTTGGAGCCCCAGTGTGGGGTCTTCCATCGTTACTGGGGTGGCCAGCGGTGGTCTCGTTAAGCTAATAATAAAGTGCCGAGCAAGATGGGGTCTTTGAAAGGAGATGTGTGAAGTGAATGTTTGTTTAAGGAAGAGAAACCATTGGGATAGTTTTGCCGTAACCATCACCCACACAACAGCACATTAATACAGAGCATTATATTCACTATTCAACCTTCAAAGCTCAACCTTCTCCTTCCAGGTCCTGATCTAGCCTGAACGTCACTGTATCTGCAGAGTCTGCAGAGTCGCCCATTTATTGCATTAGAGTACACATATCAAAGTTCAACCAAAGTTTGTTTTTTGTTTTTGTCTTTACTTGCTAGTAAAGCAGAGGACCAAATACACCATCCAGCAGATCCAATCAAAGCAGGCAAAGAGCTTTAGAAACCCACATAAATCCACAATGCTGTGGTTTCAATTTGAGTACATGACTGTATATAAAGCGGGTTCAAACACAACTATTGTTGTGGCAATGTGGAGGCTGAGGACACTTAAGGAAACAACAGTGTGGTTCTATACAGCTTTACCTATACATATTCATAATATACATCACAAACTAGCAATATTTTTTCTGGTAATAAATTCATAGACCTATAAAGGCTTTGAGTTCCTTTCAGAAGTTGTTCAAATTGATTGATTGTTCTTATTTTCAAAAAATATATAGTTTTGATATTTTTATTAATTGCCATCCTATTTAATCATTACATTTTGTGTCAGTAACGGAATTAGCTGATTTTGTGCTGAATCAGATCATGGTCCATCTTTCATAGGAAGAATTCATTTACCATAATGTACCATTGGAACATACTTTGTTGTATCTTTCTGTATAAGGTATGGGAATAGATTATACAGTATAAGCTGCCCACGAACACATCATGTCCTTCTGTCCTTGCACTCCATAGGAATAGATACTATAGAATCTGTCCATAACCTCCATAAGGTCACTGTATTTCTGCTTTATTCATGGGCTCAGTCCCCTGATGTGCATAACAGTATTGTCAAGATTGCATCAGCTTCTGAATGGTGTATGTAAGAGGAGAGGATCGGTATGTGCAAGGCAGAAACATTTGTGTGTATGTGTGTGTAAGTGTGTGCTAGTGTGGCGGCAGGGGGGGTTGAGGGGTTCAAGCCCTGAGGACCAGGCAGGCAGAAATGTTTGTGCAGCTGCCATTCACAGCTAGTACACTGGAGGGGCTATGATGATGTGAAACAGAGAAATAATCTTTCTCTCTATTTCTCTCACTCTATCCCCCTCTCTTTGTGTTTGTGAGTAGGAGTCAGATTGGATAGAGGAGGTTGGTGTTGTAGAGCTTTAATGCATGAGGGAACTGAGGCCATACCGAAAAATGGAAGTGTTTTCCTGCCCACTGTGTCATTTGCCACATTCACACATTAAGTTCTTGCCCCTCGAGCGTCACACACACACACACACACACACACACACACACACACACACACACACACACACACACACACACACACACACAC
>JBBJLR010000001.1:13176053-13189225 GCA_037577145.1 Brachypetersius gabonensis | reverse complement strand
CTCTCTCTCTCTCTCTCTCTCTCTCTCTCTCTCTCTCTCTCTCTCTCTCTCTCTCTCTCTCTCTCTCTCTCCATAGATATCAGTCCTCCAGCTCAGGGTGTGGATCACCGGCATGTTCAGAAAGAACTGGGGGAGGTCATTGTCCGGCTGCACAACCCTGTGGTCCTCAGTCCCACCACCATTCAGGTCACATGGACAGTAAGTCACATTGTAACTGGATAGCAGGCACCATCATCACTTCCCACACTGATCAGAAATGCAGCCTATGATAAAAAGATCTGTTGGGTTTACTGTAACGCTGGCAGTGAGAGTTAGTTTCGAAGATCTCGAAATGTTCCTGGCTCTCTCCCTTTATCAGTCAACCTTAAAGTGCTGCATAATTGATGTACAGTAAAAACTCATTGTCTTTGAAAAATGTCATTTTGATTAATTGCGAATGCTGACTCAATAAGCGAATGTCAAAAAGGTTCTGAGGAAGAGAAGAGTGTTCCCGATTGCACTGTCAGTCACACGCAGTCAACATGGAAAGACTGCAGGCCCATCTGGAGCTTCATCAGCCTAAAATCAGGTGCTTTTTAGCAATGACGACAAATGGCTAGAGCATACAGAGGGGAGGCGTAATTACTTGGAGACTCACAGTAACCCTCAAAACTTTTACTTCATAGAACTTTCTTGACTTTAATTGTCCTCTCAGGTTTCTGCAGATGAGTGCAGTCTTTAAAATAGGCCCCTTTTGGCATAGCATATACACTGACAAGCCATTTTTTAAATTCATATCTACACTTATTATTTTCTCAGCTAGTCGTATCATATGTGTAAACTTTGTATTTTACAGTTGCATGCCATCTGGGCATTTTTATTTGTCCCTTTTACCTTGTTCTATTAATGGACTGGACTGTAGTGAGTAGGTATTATTTGGGTGGTAGATCTTTCTCAGCACTACAGTGACACTGACATGGTAGTGGCTTGGTAGTGTGTCAATACAGAGGAACAGATGGAGAACAGAGGGCCCCTATATGGTAAATGGAGCTCATAAAATGGACAGTGAATGCAAACACAAGGTAGACATGCTTAGAAATGGTCCAAAATTCATAAACGTATTTACATATTTTACATTATTAGTTTAAGTCATTTTGAAGATACAAGGTTTTGTTCCAACAGTATCTTGTATATGCCATATAGGAGTACATGGTACTGGAGTTTTGTCCAACGTAAATACTAACATTTGCAGAGACACAAGCTGATTAAATATTGGTTTGGGGGAAATAAATGTTTGTTTCTCTATTTACTGAATCTAAAACACTAATGTTGACTTTCATTTGCTCATATTAAGTTAAAGTGTTGGTTATTTGTTGATGCCCTCCAGTTTGGAAACTCTGCTGAGTTTAGTGTTAGTTGAACTACATTCAGAGGTTGTATGCTCTGTTAATTGTTCATTAAGACCCAACTGTATTCTATTAATTGCCTCCATCTGCAGTCATTATGTAGGCATACACAAGTTCTTTCCTTTCTAGCTAAAGAAGGAGCCTTTTCAGAAATATTAGCATTAGAATTATTCCCCCAAAATGACAGTTTACTCTCATTGTTTAATGTTCTTGTTAATTAAAATCCAGAATCCATTTGCGTGCAGTCTGGTTTGGCTCCATTATACATTTTTTTTGGGTTTTTTCGACTGATTTTAGTGCTTTTATGTTGAGTTTTGGGTCTGCGGTGATCAATAATTGGTGTATCTGTCTGAAACGGGTAAACCACTGACCCAGATCAATTCAAGTTCCCAAAAGTCAACAACAATGAAAAGACTACATTGAAAAAAAAGTATATCTTGGCAAGTAAAATCATTAATCTTAAGTAATTATTTATTATGTTACTTATTACTAAGTTCAGGTCATTTTTTCTGATGAATGGCAATTTCTCTTATATGTGATTCTTACAACAATGCTCTAATCACAAATATTGGATACAGTAACCCCTCACTTTTACACGGATCAGCAGTCGCGGATTCAGTCTAACACAGATTTTCTCGGAGAACATTTCCATATAAAATATAACTGTATAAATATAGAAATTGTGTCTTGAACTGAAAAAACACTGTACTTAGCAGTGGGAGGTTTGAAAGTAGCCAATCCGAGAATGTTGTGTAGTGCTCAGGCACAGGCCTGCTGCACCATAACTGCTCCATGTCATTTTTCCCCAGTTTTCAACAGTTAAGCCATGGCAACATGCTGTGATAGATAGGTGGGCCTTAATGTTGAAAAGGTTGAAAACCATTGCTTTAAAGAACAATATTTTTATTTGGAAATTACGATAAATATTGTCAGCAGTAAAAAGTAAGGTAAAGCTGTTCAATACTTGCACCTATAAAAGAGAAACTGAACATTTTTGCAGTGGTCTCTTGTTTATTTTTTGAGGATGTATATGGACCTGTTTTTGCGAGACAAAGGACATTATATTACAAAACACAGCACCACCAGGCTGGAGGCAGATGTGCTGTTTGCTGTAATCTGGCTTTAGCGTTTCTGCCTCTCTCTGTGTGTTAAAGTCAGAAAGCTGAGGGGAGGAGAGTAGACGATAGGAGCCATTCTGCTGATTTAATCTGTCTTTAGGGGAGTAAAAACAGCTGTTTAATATCTCTGCCTGAAAGCTGTGCTTTTCACGGCCCTGCAGCTGAGTAGACATTAGTGTGAGTTATGCCCTGTTATGCCCTTCTCTCTGAAATTTTAGCTTTTCTCCTTCATTGACAGCCTCACCTACACCAGAGCCGACACGGTGCTGGCGCAGATATGAATTCCTGGCTTGTTAAAATGCTTCTGTGCTGTATTTGTGTGTGTTTGTATGCTTTCGCCTTTATCAGTGACGGTGCAGGTGCCTTTTCTCCACTTTGGTTTGTGTAAGAATTTATTCTTCCCATTATTCTTCCCACTAATCTCCCGTCTTGGTGTGCTCCTCTCACTCAGGATAACTGAGGTTACCCCGGTCCATGTTAGCTCCCCTGAGCACTGATGTAGTGAGGGTTTTACAGCACATGCGGGTCATGTATATGTATTCCTGCTCGCGGCCGCTAAAAGCATTTTTATGGAGGCGTTGTGAAACCCCTGAGCTGGAGACTCCCTCCAGGCTTTGGCTGGGTTCGAGCATGTAGGCCTATGGAACAACTGCCTTATGCTTCAATAATGTTCTTAAATGTGAATGTAAGACAGTGTCATTAATCAATCAGAGTATAATGACTATATTCAAGCCTGTGGTGCAACAGTATATGAATGGATAGATGGGATTTGAAGCCTGGGGCAATGCATTCATTTTTTTCAAAATTTCTTCATAATTCAATCCTTTAGAGTGATTCAGAGAGGTTTCATATGATTTGATTTATAATATATAATTTGCCTACTCTGATTTCTTTACAGTGATGTCTAGAAATATAGTCAACTATCCAAATCTACCAGCAAACCTGAGTTTTAATGTTGAATGTTAATGCTTGTAAAATAGTGGTAAATCTGAGAAGAACATTTTTACCATATATCACAGTTCATGTACCACCCCACCCTGCATATACTTAAAATACATTTTAAGGCCAGAATCTCTCTTATCTACAGTTTTTTATGTTGAATATTGATGGTACTGGTAAATAACATTACAGTTTTTTTCATATATCAATGGTCATGTTTCTCTCCTCCCTGTATGCACTTAAAAAAACGTCTCAAGGCCAGAATCCTATCTCAAAGCATAAAATGGTCTCAGACTTCATGCAGTGTATTCATAGCCATTTGATGTAATAAAACTCTCAGAGGGAGCTTCTGGAGGCATTTAACAGTCCAAATATCCAGTTCTTGTCAACCCTATTATGAACAATTCTGACTAGTTTCTCTACACATTAAAACGACTCTGAATTACCTTTTTTTTTTACATCATATAGAAATTTTGACACATTAGAAGAATTCAACAGTATTATATAATGGCATAGACCAATCACATAGATTTTCAAATGTTGGTAGCGATATTAGTTTATTATTATTAGTGTAACTGTTCAGGATCAGTTAAGTTTTCTGATTCTGAACAAAAGGTCAACCGGTGCCTTAGTGGACCAAGAGGTCATGGGTTTGAATCCTACCTTCAGCACACCACCACTGGGTCCCAGAGCAGGACCTATAAGCCCAAGTTGCTCCAGAGAGACTGCCCCCTGTAGTTAGGGAAGTCGCTTTGGATTAAACTGCCCGTTCAGTGCCATAAATGTAAACTTATCACAACCAAAAAGACGAAATTAGTGGTGCATTATCAGTGATGTTTCCACTTATTTCAATGAAACTATGTGCTGTTAGTGATATTAACAGGCAGCATTTTTCTGTCTGCTTGTGCAGGTGGATCGTCAGAGTCAGTTCATCCAGGGCTACAGAGTCGTGTACAGACAGACGTCAGGGCTTTCTTCGCCTGGACCATGGCAGAGCCAGGATGTGAAGGTGCCCTCGGAGAGAACCGTGGTGCTCTCCTCCCTGAAGAAAGGCATCGTCTATGAGATCAAAGTCCGCCCCTACTTCAACGAGTTCCAGGGCATGGACAGCGAATCCCGGACGGCAAGAACCACAGAAGAACGTAAGGATTTGTTTTTCATTTCTGCGTACAGTAATGCAGCTCTCCGGATAATTCATGTGACCCAACTGTGTAGAAAAGAGGAAGGCGACAGATTCAAGTGAGACTCACAAATACACAGGTTTGTTGGTCTTGGTTCACACAGCAGTCAGTGGGAACAAGGCTAGATGATGTATTAAGTTAGTAGCAAATTAAGAAAATTACTGTATGATTCTAGCATTTTTCATGCTGATATATTATAGACTTTGCCTTTTTTGTCACAAATTTGGAAGGTGAGTCCCTTGCACATTTGTTACTCAGACTCATTTAATATTGAACTTAATCCACATGGTGGGCAGAAAGCCTAGATCTTCTGTAGAAGCGAGTCCCCTTGGCCTGGCACTGTCACAGACACTATTCTTGCCTTCAGGGCTTTTAGAGCAGCACTAGCAATAATGTCCTGTCATAACCATTATTTCAGTTCTTCTGTTTTATCTCATGACACTGCCCTTATTTTTGTAGTAGTTGAACAGTAATTGTGCACTACTTGTGGAATATTTGTGTATGTGGCCCGGAGCATGACACATCAACAACACCTGTCGTTCCTAGAAGATGGAAGCCGGTTTTGATGGAACTATGGCAACCAGTATGTTCACACACTGCCACACACACCTCACTCTATGATCGGCAACTGTACTGTTTAATGAAGAGTGGCTCCAGATGGTTCTTTAAAGAATAATTTTTTACTTCAGTGGGAGTCTATGAGTCTGTCAGGAGTTTTTTACACACGAAAATCATTCTCTGTTATTTGGAAAGTTATCTGTTAACCTCAAGGCAGCTTTGATGGACACGGCTAATGCTGTGCGCCTTATTTTAGAGGATTAGTAAGAATATTCACATTTAGAAGTTTGTAATCAGTATAATAAAACCGTATAATAATCATCAGTATAATATTTGGTTACAGATAAGTGTATAAAATGTTTAATATGCAAGTCTTGCCTTTAGTGGATTCCCAGTACTAAACTGGGAATCTGAGGAGCATCTGAGGAGGAGATTATATCTTATATCTGTAGAGATATAATCACGAATGTTTGAATAAAAGTGGCCAATTTCAAATTATTCTAATCTATTTGCTATAGATCCCAAAATAGTATTGGGACATGCCTGTTTTTCAGGATAATGGTTTAGCATACCAAGATATAATAGACAATGCTATGCCATTCCAGCATGACTGTGCTCCAGTGCACAAAGCAGCAAAGCAGGCTCCATAAAGACATGGTTGGATGAGTTCAGTGTGAAAGAACTTGACTGGCCACACAGAGCCCTGATCTCAACCCCATCCAGCACCTTTGTGATGAACTGGAACAAAGATTGTGAGTCAGTCCTTCTCACAAAGACCTCAGAAATGCTCTAGCAAATGAATGGGCACAAATTCCCACAGAAACTCCAAAATCGTGTTGAAAGCCTTCCAAGAAGAGTGGAAGCTGTTAAAGCAAATGGGGGACCAACTCCATGTTAAAGTTGGATTTGAATGCAATGTGTGTGTTTGTGTGTGTGTGTGTGTGTATACATATACATATATACATATATATATATATATATATATATATATATACAAAAATATTATAACAATTCCAAACCTTTACACAGTATTTAGATTATTGCCTCCTGTGCTTGTTCTGTGTCAGAAAGTCAGCTGATGCTGCCAGATACACTCAAAGGTCCTCAGTACATACTCAGAGATACAGAAAATGCAGAGATTTGTTCAGTTCATTTAATGAATTGTAGATAAACAGTGCAGCATTATTCTACGTGGTCCTATAAAAAACCACATCAGTGCATCCTGATTCACATGAACTAGCTGGTTAAATTCTTAAATCAGTGACAGGCCCATTTGTTATCCACAGCCCCTATGGATTCCTATCTCCAGCGTGCAGCATTGCCTCTGTCAACCATATGGCTTCTTCCTGTCTACCTGTATCACCCCTTTTATCGTCTCCAGATAAAGGCCTGGGCTCCCTTCGGGAGCTGAGTCCTGGGCCGCATTTGCTACGAGAGTCTCTTTGTAACTACTTTTCCTCTTTGAGTTTGTTCAATGCAAGGGATGATTTATCAACTATTGTGCTTTATTGTGCAATTTTGCAATTATTTTTCCCTTCAAATACTTACTTTTGCTTGGTTTCTTTTTCTCTTGCTTTTTTCTGCTTTATGATTGCTTTTTCTGTGTGCTTCAAAACCAAACTCTTCAAAGCCAAACTGAGTAAATTTTAACTGATAACTATGTTACTAGCATTAGTATTTGTGTTTGTAAGTAGGAGATGACAATCTGTCAAAATAGAATTTCATTCCACTTGATGATGATGGGAACCAGAGGTGTCTATAGCACAAATAAAACTAATTATTTTCCTCATATACATGTGTATGTGGGAATTATTATGCCTTGGATGCCTGGTTCCCATCACTACCACTGTGAACAAATGTGACTTGGAACATTTCCCTCAAATACACAATCTCATAGTGAATCACTGTGAATGACAGTGTTTACACTTTAATGGTTTAATTATGCATAAAATAAGACATAAATCACAGAAAATCACCTTTAACTATGTAATAGCGTATCTGCATTTAAATACTGTGTAAATATTGTCACAGTATCAAAATATGGTAATATTAGGACTATAATAACACAGTGGGTACATATTTCACATCACTGTGTTATGCTTTTTCAATATTTTACTCGCTGTATATCCTTTGTATTTTACTTTAACTGAGAGCAAAAAGGGAAACGTCAGCATAACTGATGTAAAGCGGGCAGTTTCTGCAATTTTACATATATATCCTATCATCATTGGCATCATAGAACACATGAGGATCATATCATATCCCATGCACGGCGGCCGCTCATCTCTTCTGCCAGTATTAAAGCACTACAGACTGCTCCCTCCAGGCAAAAGCAGTGGGAGTGAAACAGAGGTCACGTTTCTGCCAGCCATACATCACCATGCTAATGGTTCTATTAGCATCGCCTGCGCCGTCGCCCCCCCACACCCCCCCCAAATGAGAAATATGTATTGTTTGGCTCAGATACGCATAATGATAAGCCGCTAAATGATTTGCGGCATTAACTTTGAATGACATTGACCACCTTCTGCGGAGAGAGAGCTGTGTCACCTGTAGGCCAATCTAACAAAGTTAGACCCCCACACAATGGCTGGGGGTCTAGTAACTCAGTTTGGTTCAGTTTGGGATCAAATGTGGATTAAAACATGGCAGCTATTTGTCAGAATCTGGCAAATAAGATAAACATGCGTTTGGGCTTCACTTGTCTTTAACCAACAAATTAAATATCCATGATAAAACAAGGCTTATGAGGCTTTTTTGTGCTATTGTAATAGTATATTATTTTGTTACTTTGTTGCCTTGGTTTGTTTGTACTCGATAATGTCAATACAGCTAAACTTGAACTTTGACACACACACACACACACACACACACACACACACACACACACACACACACAGAGAGAGAGAGGGAGACTGTAATTGAGCTGTCAGTATTCTGCTGTGTTGTAGTTCTCTCACAGCTGAAATGAGAAAAAACATTTTTTTTCTGCAGAAAACCTTATTTTTCACAACACCGCACCATCACATTCCTCCACCCGCCGCATTTGGCTGTGTCCATCAGAGCAGCTCCAGTCTGAGAACTGAAATCTGGGCTCTAGTCATAGAGCAAGACTTTCATCCCAGAACTCACACACTCTCTTTTCCTTCATCCGACTGATTCAGTCCACAGTCTGCAGCCTGCAGTTTATTACCCCCCTCTGTCTCTCTCTCCCTCTCTCTCTCTTTCTCTCTCACTCTCTCTCTCTGCCTCTCTTTCTCTTTCTCTGTCTCTTTCTCTTACTCTCTCTCACTCTTTCTTTGCCTCGGTCTCTCTTTCACTCTCTCAATCTGTCCTACTGTTTGTGTCTTTTCTTTTCTTCCTGTTCCTCTTTTGCCTTTCTCCCTCTTCTCAAATCTTTACTTTCTTTTTTTCTTTCTTTCTTTCTTTCTTTCTTACTTACTTTCTCTCTTACTGCCATTATTTCTTTCTTTCTTTCTTTCTTTCTATCTTTCTTTCTTTCTTGCTTGCTTGCTTTCTCCTTATTTATTATTTATGTATTTGTTTGGTTGTTTTCTTGTTTGTTTCCCTTTGTTTCCCTTTCTCCCAATTCTTCTCCTTCTCTCTCTTCCCTACCCCCCATCTGTAAATACGTGCATTGTCATTTCCCTCACGTTCCTCTCTTCATCCTGTGAGCTTGTAGACCTGCATGAAATCTCTTACGATTCACCCTCAAAACCATACCCATGAGCAATGTCTCAGCTCAACTGTCGCTCCACAAGGGGTGGGGATTTTAAATCATAGTGAAATGTGCAGGAGTATCGGTGTCAGGCTAAAGAAAATCCCCATCTAATGAACCTCTGCCCTGGTCAGCACCTGCGGCACACATTAAACCAGCCACACAATCACCTCTCAATTTCTCTCTATCACACACACACACACACACACACACACACACACACACACACAGTTAGACAGACGGACTGAGCATGGTATACATGCACGTGTCTACTCTTGTGGTATGTCTAAGTCATACCACATGGCTTCTCCAGCACTAATGCTATTTTGGCTTCGTTCCATATTCATTTTTCCTTCTCTCTCTCCGCCAGCTCCCAGTGCTCCGCCCCAGCAGGTGACAGTCCTGACGGTGGGGAATCAAAACAGCACCTCCATTAGCATTTCCTGGGATCCTCCTCCTGCAGACCACCAAAACGGCATCATTCAGGAGTATAAGGTAAGGCTACTACTCCCCTCTCTACAGCTTTACTCATCTTTCATATACATTCTTCAGTCTGTGAAAGTGTTTCTCCCTGTATTCTCCAGGGATGTAATTCTAGTCATTTTTCTCAGGAGTTTGTAAACACATCACAGCATATTCTGCACCACCTCTCCTCACACATGTTCAACCGGATAATTAAAACAGTGTTACTCTGATGACAAACATTCTTTCAACACATTTTCCGGACTTGTGCCTCTATCTAACCACTGAATTATCTCCAAATGACAAAGGATATCTTTTGAGACCCCAAGTCAAATGTACTGCTGTTTTTGAAAAGGCAGAAGAAACTCAATGTAAAACCTGTGGCCATGAGGTGCTCAACCTTTTAGTAAATTTGGCATGAGCAGCGTATTTAATATCTTCCCCATTTTTTTCTTCATTCTTCCACCTTAAGTAAGAAAAGGGCATTTTGTGGACACACAATTAGGCTGGAGCACCAGTTTTTGTACAAAATACACAAGCAGAATGCATGCATCCGACCCTGAATGGTTTGAAAGATTAGGGGGTTTTTTTTCATGAGAAACACTTTATTTCTATGTTCCTCTTTCTCAGATTTGGTGTTTAGGGAACGAGAGTCGTTTCCATGTGAATAAAACAGTGGATGCGGCGATTCGCTCAGTGGTGGTGGGGGGTCTGCAGGCAGGGGTGCTGTATCGGGTGGAGGTGGCTGCCAGCACCAGTGCAGGAGTAGGGGTGAAGAGCGAGCCTCAGCCCATCGTCATTGGTAAGATTGGGACATCTTCACACACTTCTCAGACAGTTTTGCATTTTAGAGGAATAATTAAGTAAAAAGTCTTACACAAATGTTGTTAAATAATCAGAGATGGAAGTTTGCTTCTAGGACTACAGCTTGTCTTATAACTAAACCTTCATTTTCATGGATAACTGTGTGAGAATCCACTTTTTGTTTAAGATTGCACCTCTATACAGATTGAAGCAATTGAAGGTGACTGAGGTGCATAGCTTGCACAAGTGATAGTCATAATTGTCCATTACTAACATAAGCCATAAAACTAATGGAACACACTTAGGTCACCAAACATGCCTTGACTGATCTAAAGAGTAAACTGCATACAATTTCATCAAATTGTTCTGTTAATTGTCAGGCTACTAATTGAAGTTGTGAGTGAAGCTCTTAATGTTGTTTGTACGGAGAAATGTCAAGGAGGTTGAGGCTCCTTTTAGTCTTTTTATATCTGAGCAAAACGCTTTTGATATCACTTTGCAGTGTGGAGTGTGATTCATGCAAGCTTTGACTGGTTGTGACTGGTTTGACCCATAACTGATGATTTGGCCAGTGGCATGCCCTTATTTCCCAAATGTCATCCTTACAATCCATCTCCTTGCGCAGCCAGCAGAAGATAGCTCATATATCAGGACTGAAAACTTTTCTGTGTGTGTGTGTGTGTGTGTGTATGTGTGGGTACGGGTGTAGGCAAGGACTTCCGAGATGTAATTGTGAGTGGGAACAAGAATAACAGCATCACGGAGCAGATCACAGATGTGGTGAAGCAGCCAGCCTTCATTGCGGGTATCGGAGGGGCCTGCTGGGTCATCCTTATGGGTTTCAGCATCTGGCTCTACTGGAGGAGGAAGAAGAGGAAGGGCCTCAGCAACTATGCTGGTAGGGGTGTGGCTTAAACACTCACACTAGAGCTTTAAACTGGACCAGAAATTCTGAACTGAGCCCAAAAACTTTAGAAATATCACCTGAGAAGATTCTCAGCTTTTCAGTTTCGAATCAAAACCTGTCTTCTGACTAACACATAACACACAGAATCAAAATTCTGCCAAAAGCCTTTCATTACTGACTGTAAACAGACGGTAAAACTCCACATTCCTGATAATCGCAACCATCAACTTACCCTAGCAACAGGTTTGAATTACAAATCATTTCTTCTGATTGTTGTTAAACAAACAATAAAAAATCAACATCATAAACACAATTTACACTTTTGTTTAAATTCCACCTTCATGAATTGATTTATTACACATTGTCCCAGAGGTTTTTCGTCTGGATAGACATATTGCATTGTTCAAATGCTGGCAATATGCCCCAGGAGTCAACAGCCCCAGGAGTTTGGACTGAACAAATGTATGAAATGAACAAATGTATGAAATGCTAATAAAAAGATGAAGAAAGAATGTAATCAGTGAAATAATTAGGCTAAAATATGTTCCACCCGGGAGACAGGCTGTCACAAACATGGACTGTCAAATTAACCTTTTCTGACAAATATTTGAAAAATGATTTCCAAACCTGACCACACCTGTCGTGAATGCTGAGGTCATGTTAGGTGTGGGCAACTGGCGCTTGCACAGAAATCTTTTTATTGCTCTATTTTGGTCCCATTTTTCTCTGCCCGTATTTCCTGCGCTGGCTGTTTTCTTGTTTGCGGAGCTGCATGCTGTTTGCCTGTGTTTGCCATCTCTTAACACTTTGGGCTGGCTGGTGTCCTAGCAATGGCCATTCACTTTGCCTTCTCATGACACACACATACACACACACACACACACACACACACACACATGGGAGCAGCACACACAGCCCCCCCAAAGGAGCACTGACCACTGCAGGCTTTTAACACACACTCTTCTCTGTCTTCTTGTTTTGCAGTTCAGTCGTTCACCTTCACCCCTGCAGGTACTGTTCATTTGTCCCGTCTCTATCTCCAAACATCCCTCCTTCACTCCATCACTCTTTTTCTCCTAATACAACCTCCCAGTAATGTCCCTCGTAATGTCCCTGCTTGGTGGCCTTCAGTTTCAGCTGAGCTGGCATAATTGTACTGGAGCTACTGCCTCTGTGAGGCTATAGAATCAGAGTGATGAGTGAGGGTCTGGTTTCCCAAAAGCAAAGATGCATTATAACAGGTAATACTTTATTTGGATGGTCCATTGCAAGTGCATGGCAGGTATTGTCATTAAAGTAGAACTACCTTTAAACTAAATTTCTATCTAGCATCTTCACTTTTTCCACTTGAGTGTAACTATGTGGTTGGTGTAGTGTACTGTTGTAACCTTCAAAGTGGAAGAGTGGTGTTCTATTCGAACCCCATTCAACATTTAGGCAGGACTCCTAACTTACATTTGTCTACATTCTGTATAACACAAAATTTTAATTATGTAAATGTAACGCTATCACAGCTGCAAAAAATACTTTCATGGAAATGTAATACAAATACTTATTATTTATAGTAGTTACTGAATCATTTCAATAATAAATGGTAAATATGACTGATGATGATAAGCCTGCAGTTTAAGGGGCTGTCCTTGCTCTATAATATAATCATGATTCAAACCTAAACCTAATCCTAACCCTAATTCTGTAAACTGAATTGTTCGTAAAAAAATTGAAGAATCTTTAGAATATATTTTGAAGACCATCAAAATAAAGTATTATTGTAGAGCATTCACCATCTTACGTTGTGTGTCTCTCTTCGTTTGTCTGATGTTTTTGGGAAGCCAGACTATGGCTAGTTTTAATAGTATCGATATGGTCAGTCTGATTCTTCCCTACGGTCTCCACTCTCCTGCCCATCAGCTTTGTGGCTACTATGTGCCATTCTGTCCGTTTGTGTCTCTTTCTTCTAGTTAAAATTCCATATCATGGTCATTTGTGGTTTTGTGTTTATACCGATCATTTCTGTCTATGTGACGTTCATTAGGGTTTTACTACAATCCTCTTGACAGTTGAGTTGCTCTCTTTCTATATGAAAGTGACCAAATGTCA
>JBBJLR010000001.1:13166053-13171053 GCA_037577145.1 Brachypetersius gabonensis | reverse complement strand
TCTTGCTGGCTTGGCCTGCATTTGAGGGCGAGGAGGGAAAGGGCTCATTTGAATGACACCAGTTACCTGTCGCATGGCTGAGACCCTCTGGAGGGGCCACGGTGAGATTTTCCTTTGCTCGCTGTGGCCTTTATCATACCTGACTGGCTAAATACTCTCAAAATCTATGTAAAGTGTGTGTGCGTGAGAGGAAAACCTGATGGAGGACGGCCCTGATTAATTCTTTATCCCTAGCCTCCTACAGGCCTTGTTTAGTAAGAGGGTTTTTAGCAGGGGGCTCGTTTAGCAAGTGTCAAATGGCTCTGAATTTCCACTGCCTTCCTCTTGAACTAACTTGCTCATGCCCCTCCCGCCGAAAAATACATTTACTTTTATATGAACTGTTCCTCGGTTTGGACAAGCTTTATAGAGTGATGATAAAAAGCAATTCCATTTAAATAATGGGAAATGACAGTATTGTGTTATTCGTTTTTTGTGGTATTCATTTTGTTTAGATGTAGGCTGGGTGTAGATCGTCAGACTAAGCAAAAAATCTACAGCTTCTACTGGTTTAGCATTGCTGTCTAGCCTGCATGTTGTGTTTTACCATTGCAAGCTTGCTATGATACTGTTATACTGTTATACTATATATTATATCTAAAAGTATATTGCAGACTTTTTTGACAAGGAAATAAAGACCTTTGATTGGGCATTATGTATTGTTAGTGCAAGTCCTATTACTGATACCCATTTGCTGTTCTCTTTAAAAGAAAAATGTTTCACCAAGCCTTGTTAGCTTGAATTGGTCTTTTGCCAGCGTTCTGTAAATCTTTTTCAGTGTCTTTGAAGAGCACATTTGGGGCCGGCACATGGGTAGGGCAGTTGAAAGCAGCGTTCTTTTGTCCTCCCTACAAGCCCTCCATCTCCCTGCCGCACCTCTACCTAACACACCTTGACTCCTCATGTCTTTATTGTGCTCACGCTACACCCACAAGTTATGTTCATTACTGATGTGCGACTTCTTATGTATAAAGTCACCTTAGCCATGTAGAAACCCTTGATCTGTCCTTCGCTGTAGGAGCTCCAGAGGTCCAGATGTTCCAGGAGTCCGTCTGCCCGCGGTGGTGAAATGAGCAGTGCAGAATCAGTAGAGAGAATGAGACCATTTGTTACTCTCCCTGTTTATTGCATTAATTAGACAATAGCAAATGAAGCTGCGTCTGTTTTCTCCCTGCACCTCATTGGCTGCTTCCAAATTGCTCTGACTGAACAATTACACTTAATCGATCACAGAATAAATGATTCATGGAAGATGAATAGGCTGCAGATTGGTTGGACCTGGATGCCTCGATTTTGGCTGCGGGGTTGGAATTGATAGAATCAGGTGATTTTTTCTCCCGCTCTCTCATTTTCTTGCTGTTTCTCTTCATCTCTTCTGTTCATCTTTTTCTTTCTTTTTCTTTTTCTTACTCTCTCTTTTTTACTCTCCCTATACCCCCCTTCTTCCCTCCTCTTTCTGTGCTGTGCCTTTCTCTCTCTTCTCTCTCTCTTTTTCTCTCTCTCTCTTTCTCTCTCTCTTTTTCTCTCTCTCTCTTTCTCTCTCTCTTTCTCTCTTTTTTAGTTACTCTACCTCTATCCATCCTTCTTCCTTCCACTTTCTGTGCCCCTCTTTCTGTCTCTCTCCTCTGGACTCTTGTAGGTTGGACAGCATAGCATTCTCTTTCATAGGGCTTCCATTATAGAGTATTGACAGATAAGTGTGTGTGTGTGTTTGCACAGGCGTGTGTATATGCATCCACATATTAAGGCTAAGTGACAGCATCCTGCAGCCGATGTAAATCTAAAATGGAAATGCATGTCTCAACATGCCTTAAGCGTAATTTAATGTGCGGGGCTTTTAGTGCGGCATCTTTTTTTTTGTCTGTGTGTGTGTGTGCGGCTGTAGCAGAGAGCGTGTGGGCTTGGCGAGGCCATTCTGATTTATGAAGTGGCTTTGGGATTAATATCGCTCGCTCTGCTTGTTTATAGTTTCCCTCACACACTCGCTCTGCAGGCAGTATTTCAGCAGTGTGCGCGTGTACCAGGAGCCTGGCAAGGAAAAATGGATCCACATCAAATCTGCCGCCTCCCAAGGCCGCGCAGTCATCTCCCTCCTGTCTGGACGGGCCGATTCAAGGCCTTGAGATGATACACACCTCTCCTGGCTCGGCCCGCGGCTCCGCCGATTTACTTTAGGACTATACCCAACCGGCTATATTTCTTTATCTAATCAGCCCGTGTTGCAGGTGATGAGTGCAAGGACATAGGAGCCATATCCACTGTCAACATCATCATCACCCCCACACACAAATGGGTCCTCAGAGGGGGACTCTGAATGGTTTGTGTTTGTGCGTGCGTGCGTGCGCATGCGTGTGTCTGTGTGTGTGTGTGTCTGTTTATCTTGTATGTGTGCTATAGTTTGCTGTCAAAAGTGTGTCAGCCGTAATCATCTGTTTCTCTTTTACTAACTGATTGCCTTGTTCTGTCATGTGTTCCTCTGGTTTAATTGTGTGCTCTGCCCCTGTCCTGGCCCCCAATCCTTTTACTGGTCCCACCTGTAGTCTGTCCACTTCCCAGTTGTGTGTCTTAGGCAGACATTTCTCAGTGTGTGATAAAGTCTTTCTGCTAGCAGAGTTAACATTTGAATAAATGCAAACAAAAAAGGAAAGCACTAAAAGGTATTAAGAATTGTTTTAATAGTTGATATATTGTGAGCCGGTGAGGAGAACACAGACTGATTGAGTGAAACCAGATTTCTGAAGGAAAGTACAGTAGTACTGTTCAGTAATCCACAATCTCTTTCTGTCATAACTGCTTTTGTTATTGTAGCCTTTAATTTTTATAACCACCTTTGATATTTTTTGTTGTTGTTGTTTTGCTTTGTGATAAATACCTACTTTTAGTCATGTTCTGGTACAGCTTGCATTTCTCACAACATTAGGAAACTCCCACTGAAACGTGGGAGCAAAGCTCACAAAAGGGAGTTAGAGAGAGAGAGATAATAACAGCAAGGGATGTACTGACAGCTGAACAAAAGAATAGGAGAAGCAGGTAGATGGAGTGATAGCAGACAGAAAGCGAGAGCATAGACCAAGGGAAAAGTGAGTAAGGAGGAGAGAGGGAGCAAAGAGAAAAAAAAAAGATCAACAGAACAAAAAGAGAAAAATGAGTAGCGATAGAGACAACAGAGTTGTAAAGAGCGAGAGACAGGAAAAGAGAAGAAGGAAAGAGGAAAAATAGAGATGAAAGAGAGGAATGAGAGTGAGGTTGAGATAGAGAGGAAAAGAAGACAGAAAGAGAGAAAGGGTGAAGACAAAAAGAAAAGAGAAGAGAAAATGAAAAATGAGAGAGCATAAGAGAATCAGAGAACTGAGGAAAATGAAAGAGGCAGAAAGGATGAGAGGAAATAAGGAAATAATGAGGATATGAGATTATAAAGAAAGAAAATAAGAATATAAGGGTGTAATGAACCTTTGTACCGGTGGGATTTGGTGGTGGAGCAGGCGATTGTTTTGCAGACGGAGGGTGGAACAGAAAATGGAGGGGGTAGATGTATTAGCCTGTAAAAAAAAAATAGTGCATGCGTCTGATGTGTAGCCATCAGTTTGAATGACTTGCTTCCCTGAGGGGCTGTTTTGGCATTCGTCTGCATGTGGGGGGCTCTTAGCCTGTCAGGACCCCCGACTTCATGGCCCGAATGCCTCATTAAAACCTGTGGCTTGGAGAGCAGACTTGCAGCCAAACGTCCATTACCTGTGCATAGAGCCTCAACTCTACACACTCACACTGTCCCGCAGGCCCTTAGAGGACAGGGCACCGCGGGGCAGGACAGGCTGATGGAGAAAGGACACAATTACATTTATTTGCCTTTGTGTAAGTGTGGCAGTGTGTTCAGCAGATGTCTTAAACCAGCCAGGAAAATTGTTTAACCTGTTTATCTTGGTGGTAAATGTGTCAGAGGGCAAAAAAACAATATCTTATGAGATTTAAAATGGTTTCAAACTGTACATTCAGACATATATGTATGTTTTTGCTCATAAAGCCATGAGAAAAAGCTCACCCAATACTGTAAAAGTAAGAATTCAATAATTAAGGTCTTGATACTGTTTATTTTGAGTTGTTTGGAAAAATACAGTTTTGGCTGCTCTGTAATGAAACTGGTTCCGTGGTATAGTGGATAACACCATCTGAACAAGCTGGCTACACTTCAGTAGTAAGAGTGCAGGACTCCTGTTTAATATGTGTAACATAATTCAGCTGTAAATTACTCTGGGTAAGAGTTCTACCAATTTCTTCTGTCTAAATGTGTTCTTTTGAGTGGACCCCAGCCAATGCATACATTTGTTCATTTTGCTCAGAAATAATGAAACAGCTGAAATTGGATTTGAACCTCAAATACTGATAATGCACCATGTAATGCATAGTAATGTTTGTGTTTATGTGTGCGTGCCACTTTCAAATAAACATATACTGCTAACAAAATTATCCAGACATTGGATTTAACATCTGGGACAGAAAAAAGATAAATCTTTATTGTAGAACGTCTTGAGTTTGTAAAAAAGCAAGAGACAAAGAGGTTAGTATTAAATTTAGCATGTAGAGACATACACTAGAATATGTAAGGAATGTAATTACATACACGGCAGTATGAGATGTATTGTTTCATATGGGTCCTCATGTATATAATACACATGGGGCATGTGTGTGACCGATCATCTTGACAAGGTATAAACAAAGTATGTGTGTGACAGCCCTTGTTTGCTTGTACCTGTGCCTGTGGTGTCGTCATGTCATCATCCAGAGCTTATTGTCCTGTCTTTCTGGCTGCAGTGGGAATGGCTTCCTTTGTGTTAAAATACAATAAAAAAAAGACCAGGATAACAGCAGAGGCCTTGAACACCCCTCTACCACCTCAACCATCTTTCTCTCCTCACTCTCTCTCCCTCTCTCTCTCTCTCTCTCTCTCTCTCTCTCTCTCTCTC
>JBBJLR010000001.1:13135044-13146215 GCA_037577145.1 Brachypetersius gabonensis | reverse complement strand
GTGTGTGTGTGTGTATGTGTGTGTATGTGTGTGTATGTGTGTGTATGTGTGTGTATGTGTGTGTGTGTGTGTGTGTGGCACTAAAGGGTTAGACGTCTCGTTCCTATCACTGCAACTGTAAACAATTTTGATAGGTTTCAACACATTTGACTTAAACACATAGTTAACAGCACAATAAAAGGAGATTTGGAGTGAATGCAGACGGACAGAGACTGAGAAATATGATGTATTTAAATGGATGTTAGGGCCAGTAAGACAAGCAGAGAGGGAGTTTTGAATGGAGTTGTGTGTTTTGAATGGGTTTGAATGTACTGTGGTTTTAAATGCACTTTTTGTGGCATGATGGAGCAGTGCCTTTGCCTGCTCTGACATTTCTCTGGGCTAATATACTTAAAAAGAATAGTAGTGGTGTGCCTAGCCCTAATCTGCCGCATCACCCTGCCACTGTATTACTGTGCAGACAGCACTATTTCCCTTTATCCTTTTATCTCTCCACAGCGCCTTCGCTCCCAACTCTGCTAACAGCAGTAGCCACCATCCTGCCCTGAGAGAGAGAGGGAGGGAGAGAGAGTGGAAGGGAGAGGTTGAGAGAGCGGGAGTGAGAACGAGAGAAAGAGAGGGAGAGGGAGAGAAAGAGAGCGAGAGAGAGTCATAGGTAGGGAGAGAGAGAGAGAGAGAAAGAGGAAGGGAGAAAGGGCAGTAGGTAGGGAGTGAGGGAGAAAAGGGAAAGGAAGAGAGAGTAAGAAGGGGAGGGAGAGAAAGAGAGGGAGAGGGAGAGAAGGGGAGGGAGAGGGAAAGAAGAGGAGGAAGGGAGGAAGAAAGAGGTAGGATAAGGAAAGAGAGAAAGAGAGAGAAAGATTGGGAGGGATGGACAGAAATGTCGCTGTACCATGGCTAAGGTTAAGCTGAAGTATGGCATTTGATGGAACTATCTGAGGCTGTTACACTTTCAAGGCTTAACTCATTCTGTGATTAAGCTCCTTTTGTTTTTTTCGGCTGTTCAAAGCACTTTAAAGGAATAGTTTAACCATACATACTAATACTGCTGTTGCTAATAGTGAATAGAAGCTAGTTATCCTCAGTTAGCAAAACGTCATTAAAAACAATGCTGTTCTTGACTTTTGACTTTCGTTCATTGTTAGCAACTTTAGCATGTGTGGTTGAACCATTCCTTTTGGGCCTATTTGTTCTTATATTAGTTATTACACAGTTACGTTTATTGCTCTGGCTTTAACTGTGCAACCTCATTGCGTTTTGATTCTATTGAACAAATATTAAGTGAAACACAACTTAATGTTCTTTTAGCTTAGCAATAGAGGTTTAATACTAAAAAGTGTAAGAAGATTTCTAAGTTAAACCACTGACTCCTATTTTACAGTTTTTATCTTTTTGAGAGTGCGGAAACCCAGACCGAGCACAGTCAGGCACCCCCTAAGTATTTAGCCAGTGAAGGTGCTTTATGAGCCCCATAACATGACCAGTGAGCTCACTCCCTCTCCACTGTGACCAGACACACTCCCATAAAGCCCAGCCTGGGCTGCGGAGAGCTGGGTCACATGTCCCCAAGGCGGGCGGAGACAGCCGCTCGTCAAGGGGAATAATTACGATGCTTAACGATATGCAGATGAGGGCCAGGGCCGCTGTAAATCAGCTTTTAGTGGCTGTGGGGTGCTGGACGGCTTTTATGACCCAGATAACTCTGCTTAGCACAGTTCAGAATATTAAGAAGCACCTCTTGTGAAGGAGACTGAGAGCTCCAAACCTGTGGCTACAGCGCAGATGTTATGCAGAAAAGTAATGAATTTTCTGCTTTCTTGAGAAGAGGAGCTTACATTTCCAAAGATTTTGGAGCTTCAGAAAGAGATTAGGTCCAAAATCACCAGAGTACTCCTTAGAGCTGTATCAAAACTAAATATCTTTCATAGTAATAACTTGTCCATAACAAATAATTACTGAGGATATAACCAGGTTAAAATTGACTGACGGAGACAAACAGTGCAAATAATGGTTATATTTTTATTTGTACCAGAGATATGTGGGTTGCTTGTATTAAAACATCATGAATCAAATGTTCACATGTAGAAAAAACTTCTTTTGTTTATCCACTCCAAAGCAGCAAATTTCTGGATCATATCCTTATTTGATAAGTGATCATGCATCAAGAAAAAGTGATCATGTATTCCAAAAGACTGAAGAGTTATTTATGGTTGTTCTCATGCTGCCAGTGTCTTTTCCGGCATAGCAGTGAAGAAGGAAAGCATTGTTTTGTAAGGTGCGTTTAGCTCCTGATTGCTGATGGCAGCCCCTCGCAGGGGCCGGTAGGTCAGAGCAGCGTTTGATAGCGATGTGGGCTCGGAGTCGGTGCAGGTTTTCTGCTGTTTTCTGCTGAACCTGTCCTTCTGATGAGCAGCAGCGCAGGGCCTGGGCGCAGGCTGTGGCAGCACGTCCGATTCAATACATTCCGTGTTGCTTTGTTGAAAGATGGGCTCGAGGGATGCAACTTTTTTTTTCTTCCTTTTCTTGTGAAACAAAGGCTGTGCAGCTTTAGAACAGAGACAGCAGGAGATTTAGCTGCCAGGACGGAAACAAACACACTTTTGTAACAAACACATTTTATTGTTGTGCTGCTGCAATTTTTTTTTTAAGTGTGCCCTGTTTTAACCCTTAGAAGCAACATCCATTTATGGCAAGAACAAAGACGTGTTGTAATTCTGTTAATTATTTGCTTTCCGAAGCTCATTGAAATAAAGAGCGGGATTCTGTGGGAAGGACAGATACAAAACTTAACCACATTTGTGTCTGTAAGTAGAGGATGTATTTTAAATTTAATATGGCTTGAATTTGATGAGTTTGTATAGTTGTCCTTCATAATTGAATAAAATAGCATAGCAAAAAGTATTTTATAAATGTTTGAATATTATTATTTCTATGGTAAAATTTGATCATAGTAACACTGAAAGGTGCACAGCTATCTCCATTAAATCTATACGTTTAACCCTGGGGTCATTAATAGATCACACTCTGGTTCACAGTCTGGTTCACAAACGCATATCAAAGCACTGTAGAGCAGACATGTTTTTGCTGTCAGTCACACAGAGACCAGCTTTGAATCGACAGTCAGCGGAAGGCAGCGACGAGCTCTACAGTGCTTTGATATGTGTTTGTGTGCTGTTTTATCTCTCACCCCAGGCCACTTACAGGTGTGTGCCATTTCATTTCTGACAGGCCTGCCCAAATGAGCTGAATGCAATGGGCTCAGTTTGCTGAAAATGAGAGTTTTCTAGTAAGACAGTGCTGAAAGAGCAGAAAGCCATTTACCCTGACAGCACAACAAATGCTAGTAGCACTAGGAGAGCCAATTAAGATGTGAAACCTGTGATTAAAAGATATACATCCACCAATCAGCCCTTGCGGTTCTTTCTTATATAACGTGTGAAATGTGAAAAATTACGCGTGAAAGTTTGTGGGTTTTTTTCACATACAGTTTCATATTATTGCTTAAAAGGAATGTGATAAATGCTTGTCGCTTTAAAGCGTCATATAACTCTGGGTCAGAGTCATTTGAAATGAATGGAGCAGGGGTTGTGGAATCGAACAGTAGTTAGATGTGGCTGCAGGTTTTCATTCTAAACAAGCAGGAACACACCTGATCAACTGTTTGAAGGCTGAGACTAAAAGGAGTCAGGTGTTCTCCTAATTGGTTGGGACAAAAACCTGCAGCCTCTCCTTTCCACTCTGTATTCGATTGATTCTACAGGTGTGACCAGCTCCATGCATTTTAATGGACTGTTTTGATGTTCTGAATATTCTACACATTCGTGTGGAACAGTGGGGGGACAAAAGACATATTGTGCAGCTTTCCAAAGAAAAAACTATCTTGGAGAACAGAGCTTATTCTCAACTGGTGGTGAAGACTTTCCAACCAGTCAGAATGTGTGGCCAGAACTAACCGTTGTACAAAGTGCAGGACCTTGCTCAGACCCCTCCAGAGCTGGATTAACTGAATGGGTGGGGTGAACTCATTCCTTGCGGCCACTGCTTGTAGGCTCCATGGTGAATGGTTGGGGTTCAGCATCAGAGGAGGATGACAGGCCCTTTTCCAGCCACAGGTCCAGCGCCGGTAGCTCTTCCGACGGCTCACTCTTCACTCACTGCAACTTTGCCCGGGCGCTGGCGGCGGCCGCAGACAAGGCCGGCTACCGGCTAGATGGCACCAGCCTCAGCAAGAGAGGTTTGTGTGTGGTTGAGGGGCACGAAGAACCTTAATCATGTGGATCTCTGCTGGCTATTAAGTAAAACCGACCCCGCCTTCTTCTTTTTCTGTCTGTTTCTTGGCTATGTGGTATTGTTGCTTCCCTCTGCTAATGATATTTTACTGTTTCTGAAAATAAGTGGGTGGTGATGGTAACATGGTACTAACACTTTGGTTGGTTGATTACATGGGACGTTGGAGTTGCTTTATTCTGTCCACACTGGAGAATAAAGGTGAAATTCATACTCGCAGGCAGACCCCTGGGATCAGCATGGCACAAATGTGTACTATTAACATGGGATTAACAGGCTTTATGGGTGTTCACTTTCATTTCTCAAGCTATTTGACCTGCTTCGCACTGACTCTTCAGAATGGCTGCTTGGCCAGAATAGTGACTTCTTCCCAGGATTCCCAGGATTCTAAGAAGTCTACTTCACCCTCTCAAAACTGCTCTGTGTCATAGACCCTCACCCCTACAAAGTATATATTGGTTGGGGGTGTTGTGTTACTTTATAACCATGACTCTCAGTAACCTTGCCTTAACTGTAAAAGCTGATTTATGACTGGTGTTATCACTTCCGACCCCCTTTAGATAAAGGCCTGGCCCTGAGACCTCGTCCTGCTAGTCCGTTTTCCACAGATGGCAGCACTATGGGCACACACAGTCTGGGGCACCAGCGGGCAGCACGGCCCACCCGCAAACACAGAGGACCGGGCACCGCCCCGCACCGTAGAGATGCCAGTGCTGATGGTGAGAATGGAATACTGTTAAAAGCATCTTAAAGTATCTGACCAAGCATTAGCAATTCAGTGACTGATGGTGTACTGAACATGCAATTCAGAATTAATATATATATAAGTCGAGCCTCCTGTGGGAATGTACACATACACTTCAGCTTATATAAATCGAGCGTTTACATTTCAGAACCTCCTTTGGTAAAACTAATCTTTTCTTACCTGACATAAACATGGCTGTTATTCAGCTTCCACTACTAGCCTTGTAGCTCCATTGCAAGACTTCAAAAAGAAACAAACTTTAGGCACCAAACATGTCTTGGCTGATGGACAGCAATTTGATTTACACAATTACCATCAGAGCTGCAGTGCCATATAATGAAAATGAAGCTGAAGTGGGAATCAAGGTTAGAGCAGCTCCTGTATTCATACATTGATGCCAAGGGCGCCGTGTCTTTTAACTGTCAAAACGCAATTGTGCTCATTTTTCTTCAGATTTCAAAAAAGTGATTTGCCTTAATGAGTTGTAGAGCTGTTATCATATGATCATTTTGAGAAGCTTGACATAATTAGAGCGTACTGGCAGGCTGTTTGTTCCCATAGAATGACAAGGTGCCACGTGTGCGCTGCTTTTGGGAAAAGGATTCTTCTGTTTTATTAAATTGACCTTGATTATATTGTGCTATGTGTATATCAGACCTACCTCCTCCCCCAGAACCCCCACCCTGTCAGGCCCTGCGCATTCAGGGCCCAAGAAGTGTGGGAAACATAAGCAGCTCTGCTGACCGCAAGGCCTCGTCCCTGGAGAGGCAGCCAATGTCTGGCTTGGAAGAAGTGAAGAGCTCCTTTGACAGGCAAGCCCGCACCTCTCTGGAGCGCCATCGGCAGGCCCAGGAAAGGCTGGGCTCCATGGAGAGAGCAGAGGAGGCCAGGAGAGGGCAGAAGAACGGCCCAGTTTCAGGTACAGTCTGCAGGAGAATCTATGTTACAGATATAAGCCAGGACACCATGGACATATAGTCACTCACAGATACTGTACGACTTAATTACTTCATCTATTAAGTATATACAAAATGTAGTCAAAAATGTTAACATCAAGCCAAGACATTTCCAGGATTCTGCTTCTTTACATTTTCATTTGAGGCTAATGATGAAAAAATATAATGTCTGATTAATGGTAAATGTGTTATATTTGAAGAATCTCAAATATACTCTTGGAGTGTAAGTCAAGCTTGGAACTACAAAAGTGAGCTTGCCACCTCAACATGGTCTCTAGGAGACGGGCAGCTCCAGGTATAAACCCTGGTGTTCAATTAGTCAGCCTGCTAGGAGCATGCAGTGAACAGATTGGCTTGTCTACCACTCTTTCTTAGCGAATACAGCCACGACCGGCACTGGCCTCTCTCAGCTGCAGGCGTACCAGAGGCAAAGCACAGATGTGCAGCAATCACCCTAGCTTTCATTTAATTAATTCTTGTACACACACACACACACTCTGCAACCAATCTCAGTACATCTGCTTGAGAGACCCTTAAGAGAGCTTTGAGGTCAGAGAGAGTAGTTCTTAGCTGTACCAACTATCTTCGCCTAGGAGTTAGAACTAGAGGGAACATGATGGATGGACCAATAGAAATGGAATAAAATCTCTCTGCAATGTGCAATAACTTTAGATGTGTCCAATCTGCTTTTGATGTGTCTTTTCTCTAAAGTGCTTCTGTTTATTTCTAATTGTTTTATAGAAGAGGCCATGCTGCCCTATAGCAAACCATCCTTTCCCTCTCCTGGGGGCCACAGTTCATCCGGGACCACGTCCTCCAAAGGTTCGACAGGCCCTCGAAAAGGAGAGAGCTCACGAGGTCAGCATCAGCGCGCCAACACAGAGCATGACTCCAGCTACCTGGGGACCAACGGCCAGGGACATTACTCTGGAGAGTTATGTACGTCTGCAGTAATAATACACTGTTTTCATACAGTTCAATTCACATGCACTTTTCCACATTAGAAGACGACACCCAGTGAATGATGGATCAAATACTCAATTAGGCAGAATCTGCCTAATAATGAAAAATTGATCTGATCAGTAAAAATCAATGTGCTGAAAAGGCAACTCACCACCGACTAATCACAATATGCACTGCGTGTCAAAAGTATGTGAACGCCAGTTTGTTTTTAATACATGTGCACACATTATCTTTGTGAGTTTGTGTTCCCATATTAAAGACCAAGCAGATAAAAAGGCTCATACTAGGAAGACACTTAAAAATATATTATGAAACATAAAAATATGTATATTATTATTATATATTATGAGTCCAAAGAAGGCACAGTGGTCTGCATATTTCGCCATATGATTTATGATCCAGTATACTCACTCACATTCAATTTTATGTTGATTACCTGTTTTTTTTAATTTTTATTTTATTTATTTTTTTTATTCACCTGTGTGTTTGTGTGTGTGTGTGTGTGTGTGTGTGTGTTTTCTGCAGAGTGAGCAGCCCTGTGTGTGAACTGGAGAATGCCTTTATCTGCCCTGGAGATGCCTCGCCTGCTCGGTGCAATGGACTTGTGACAGTGTCTGAAGGAAGAACAGATGGGATGAGGGTGAAGACGAAAACGGTGAACTGTAAATGTGATGTAAAGAAGGACATGCGACCCACAGTGTTGATTTGATGTTTTCTGTCCTTTCAAGAACAAACAAAACACCTTCCTCTTCAGAAACAAATAACATTCATCCAGAGAAAAAAAAAATGGAGAAAAAAAATTGACGGAAGAATCGTCTGATCGTCGCCCGACGTTTGTGAACTGGAAAAGCGAATTTCCGAAAGGAAGTGAAGTTCATGTAAATATATTCTCAACATTGAAATTGTTATTGCATTGCTATGCAAACAGGTTCTGTACGCTCCACGCCCCCCTCTTTCATGCGCTATTGCTCATTTGTATTATATGTGAATCGCTAGGCTGTGGTGCCATACAAATGAGTTTATCGTTTATCATTTGTTAATACTTCTCATGGGTTTTATTGTTATTATTATTATTATGATTATGATGATTATAATTAATTGTTTTGTTTTGCACTGCAATTTTGGTGAAAAGCACAAAAAAACCATAGCTCCTGCTGACATGAAGCACCGGGGGAGAGGAGATGTGAAAAGGAGTTGCTGTACTGTAACTAGAGAGAAGAAAAATATATAGCCATGTACAGAGATATATTAAAGTAAGCCCGCAGCAGCGCGGGCGTTGGATTGCTGAAAGGCAGAATTGCACGAACGTTGTTGGCAGCAGTGGGGTTCTCCTGAGGCTATGACGGAGGGTGGCACCCTCTCGATGTTGGAAAAGTGCTAGAGAGGTGTCGGCGCTCGGTCAGACGATTGCTGGACGAGTGCAGTGTTGTTGGACCCCATTGCAATAAACGTCAACCCACAAGTGGTTTTCAAAATCGCTCCTGTTCACCCCTGAGTGTCCCACTCAAACACATTTTTATTCAGCCCGCATAAATGTGGGCCGCCAGACAGAACTTCGTTTAGCGCCATTGTAATTGGCATGCCGCTGTCCTTTGTCGTTTACTTGTTTTCTGTATGTCAGCCTTGCTCCTCTTTGAACATCCGACAATGTCTCGCCCATTCTCTGTCCGTCAAAGTGCAAGCAGGCGTCAGGTGGACAATGTGAGTGACGCTGGCGGGCGATTACGCCATCAGCTTTGTGAATACGGTCTCTCTGGCTGTAGCTCCATCGGTTTTGTATTTCTGAACTGTTTCTGTTCATTATTGTTTTCTCTTTTTCCCCACTTCTCTTATGTTTTCTCCACTGACAAATGGATCTTAAAGCACTTAAAATGCGAACAGTTTAAAAGCCATATGAACAAGAATTACATTTGGTCTTCGGGTATGGTTTCCATTCAGTGAATCCGCTGGTCTTACAAACACTGGGAAGTCATACATGAAGACGAGTCTTGTGTTTTGGTGCTTTTTTAAGGACCATAGTGTGATTTGAGTTTTCTATATTAAAAAAAATGTTTTAAGAAAGACAGCACGGTTCTTTGAAGTGTGGTAATCTTATTTTGGAAACCTAAATTGCGTCATCAATTCATTTATCGACCATCGCTTCTCTCGCAGTCATGCTGAAGGTGAGCCAGCCAGTGGCTGCAAATAGATTAGACCAAGAATGCACGTTTTAACACTAATTACGTGTAGAAGCGATCAACTAATGCCGAATCATTGTACAGTGTGATTCATCTCAAATATTTATTTCTTAATTTTAAGTTTCGAAGCACTTAATTCCTTTGGTTTACTTGACTCACTATCACATCCGAGGTTCTACCGTTTCCAGATACATCTTTATCTATGCAGAGATGTGAGTTACTCATAGTGGCGAAGGCCTGTAGGGACGTGAATCTATAATTGGCAGATTAGCTTAAGTGGCATGTATTAACAAACATGCAGTATGACATCACAATGCACGATTTGCATAATCGTTCCCAGCTTACTGTGATACGTTAACTGTTTTGGAGGAGATGTTATAGCGATGAGTGACTCGCCTGGTCACTGTATAGGCGATGTCAGAGTGAAGGAGTGAAGCAACACATCTGCAACAGCGGTTCTCACTGCCTCTATCTCTAAACAGGGCAGACCACTATCTACCAGTTCCATTCTACATATTTCTGACCAAGGGTCACTTCAGTTCACATGATTTTCTTAGTTTTTTTTCTTGCAATTCTTTTATATAAAACTGTACAAAGTTTTGCTCAAAAAAAAGGATATTTTTACTGTTGAGCCTTCAGGAGAATAGAACAACGACTGTTTTTCCCTTCTTTTTTTTTTGGGTTTTATTTCTCCTGTTTTTATGTATGGATGACTGAAGAATGCTCGGAACTAAAGGCTTTCTCAGACTGACTGTTGTCCGCTCGTGTCCACGTTTCTCTCAGAAACCCCATCTCTTTCAGTTCTCGTGTCCAGTTGTTTGGAAAATGAGGTGCGGAGAGTATCTCAGGTTATTTTACATATATTTTGGTGGTGTCGTGAGTGTGTGTGTGTGTGCGTGTATATATGTGTATATATTCATATGTATCCTCACACAAAGAGTTCATTCCGAGTCGGCTAATGAAACTTCTTCCCCGTGTCCGATGGGCCTCGATTCTTTTCGACCCCGTCCCCGCCCGACCCCGCCCTGCCCCTGTTGACGGTGGAGTCCCATGCCTTGTATCTCATCAGAAGATGTGCCGGTACACTTTATGTTCATATGTCCATAAGGCAAAGATGTCAGTTACAGAACATACCAAAATTAATATTGATATTTCTAATGTCTAATGCATTTAGTGTCTTTTTTAATGCTAATGTTTTTTTCCTTTGAAAATCACAGTGTTGTTGTTTTTTGTATTTATTAAGATAATAAAGGTATATTGTGAAAAATGCATACCAATTTGTGGAATATGAAATGTCTCTCCTTCAGCTCAGAACCTCCCCTTTCCCTGCGTCGTCATTCATGGAAAGCAACTCAAGACACTTAGCTCACATTCAGACTGGATCAAACCGCCAAACCTGAGGTGCTCACGTCGTTTTTTTGGGACTTGTACATGCACAGTGCTGCTTCCTCAACCAAAAAGATCCCTTTTTTATTTACTTCTTTGATTTTTAAAGGGTTAGCCATGTTCTTTCTCCTTTCCTTCCTCTCTCGCGCTCTCTCCATCTCGATATTTGACAAATCTTTGTAGCTTTTATGTGCGATGCCTTTTTTTGCTAAAAAAAAAAGACCAAAAAGACAAAAAAAGTGAAAGATGTCGGGTGAAGTCAGTCTGTACAGAAGCCCCGCCCCTTTTTACGTCCCGTTTCCTTCCTTTAAGCAAAGCGTCTATAGTCACTTGCATTTGCATGACCTTGTCCAAGAACAAAGGGATAAAAAAACCTGAAAGAGACAAACTTTTCCTATTCTCATTTCCATGTCCTGTAAAAAAAAATCAATAGCAAAAAACAACAAACAAACAAAAAGAAAAAGGAAAAAAGTTTCTTTGCTTTCCTTGTACCTGGATCACAAATAAAATATTTTTGAAAAATGGAATGTGCCTTTTGAATGTGAATGTGGAAGTTTGAACTAGTTCTGCAACTTTGACACATTAACATTTAAATACATGAAGTATATTCCCCTTTACTCTCTGTGTGTGTGTGGGGGGGGGGGGGGGGGGGGGCAGGGG
>JBBJLR010000001.1:13077748-13114324 GCA_037577145.1 Brachypetersius gabonensis | reverse complement strand
GTGAGAGTGAGAGCTGTAGTTAGTTTGAGTGAGTTAGTTTGTATGTGTGTTGAGTTAGTGTTAGGAGACGTGTGTGGGATAAAAGTATTGTATGGTGTGTTTGAAGTGTGTGTAAAAGAACTGTGTGTTTGTTGGCTCCTGTGCATGAAACTGTAAGAGTTGTTCATCGGTTGGTCAGTAAAGGTGCAGTAACGCGGCCGTTTACTGAATCAAAATAACCAGCCTACTATCCCAGAAAACTCAGTCATTAATCCTCGTGTCTCTCTTACTGCATTTGAGCTCACTTGGTTTGTTTTGCTCTCAAAACCTGCCGGTGACCGTTAGCTGTAAAAATCCATAGATAAGCCGCACCGTTGAATAAGCAGCAGGGTCCAAAGCAAGTGAAAAACAGTATGGTTGTTTTTTTTTATTTAAAGTAATGCTGCAATTCACAGTTTAAATAAAATTACATTATATAAACCAGTTTCTTTGTGTTTTAATTTTTATTTATGCATTTCCTGATACAAATTGCTATATTGTGATATATTGTTATCGAGGTAGAAAATTGCTTCGACCGTGATAGAAGATTTTGGTTATATCGCCCACCCCTAGTATAGCAGCTGATTTTTTCATTGTAATTACAGTAATTATCATTTTGAAATACCATATAGTGTTGAACCATGATCTTTTCTGAGATTATCATACTGTTGCAACACTGACTATCATTAACCTCCAGTTCAAGAAGCAGATACCAACTCATTACCTTTTAGTGTTGGGTGTTCCTTATGTAAGGTGACTTTTTGCCAAATTAGATAGTAACAGATAGTAATTGTCTCAAGCAGTTACTTATTTTTTATTTAACCTTTTTTTTCCTCCCCAATTCTCTTATTTTCAATTTATTTCTTGCTCTTATTCCTGGCGGATGTCTGGCATCAACAGGGTTCAATTTGTGATCTTCTGATACTGGGGCAAACGCTTAGGATGTTGTGCCACTTGGTAGCCTGTACCATGTTTTTGAAGCCTTCGTGCAGGTGCTCATGCCTGTAGAGATGTTGAGTGAGTGCCATGGTGGATAAGATGGAGTAATCATACAAAAGATAGGTGGCATTTAATAAGTGTAATCTGTAATAAATGATGCTTCTGTAGCACTCAGTCAGTTTAATTTCTCACACTGTGTTGCCATCATTTACTATGCAGACCCCCTCTGGTTTTCAGATGGATTGAAGTTGCCTTCGCATCCTGGCCTGATTTCAGCAGATGGACTGTAACTGTGCATCGAATAGCATGGGAAAAAAGAAATGGCTGACACAGGTAAAGCCAGGTAAGTCCTAATAGTTGTATGTTATAAATGGCTGCTGATCTCCATACCATGCATATATTCCACACATCATAGGGACAGTGTGAGAAAGTGTGAGCTTTAATCACCTGCAACTCATGGGCAAAGCACATACACAACTTGGCTCATTAAAATGATGGATGGAGGAAACCAGGAAGGCTCTCTCCTGCTCCAGGTTTGTTCTCGTTTACAGGGGCGCTTATTAGGGGAACACCTGGGGCGAAAGTGTTGTTTTTTTTTTCTCCTCTAGACCAAACCAAGTTGGTGGAAGTGCCTGGAGGATGTGCAGGAATTCAGGACATTTTCGAGTTTGGATACATAATGCAATACCAGCTGTTGCCAGTATTCCTCCCCCTTTTTGGTATTACTGTAAAAAATTATTTTGCAGTATTAGACTTCAACCAATCCATCTATGTGCAGTACAATGCAAAAGTAGTCTTAGACACCTGAAAAACATTTAAAGCCTGTTTAGCTGAACAATATGTTTTAAAATAATAATTTTAAAATATTAGAATTCATGCTGGGCACCGATTTAAATTCTTTTAAAATCTCGATTAATTGCATTGTTATACGCAAAATTAAATAATGAATTTAAAAGGTGTATATTGTGCATGGTAAGGTAAAAAAATATGAGTTTGGGTGCGTACCAATACATTAATGTAGGTACTAATTAGGGTACTACAGCAAACAAATTGTCAGCCCCTGCAAATGATTTCAGCCTTGTCTGAGATAAATAAAATATGTTCCACAAAAAGACAAGTGGTCCTTAACCATAAGTTCTTCATTCATGAATCTGGAACAACATGTGTGTGTACTTGCGAGAGTTTGTAGCAAATCAACATTACTTTAGATTCAAACGCATGATTCTGTCAGAGAAACAGGTTTACTGGTGGATCATCGTCAGAACCTCACTGATGATCCACCAGCTGAAACCAAGCTGCTTCAGAAAATGTTCTAATGAAAGTCACACTATAATCATTTGTTATATATAATATATATATATATATATATATGTTTTATTTGGAAAAAATCAATGGGAAAAACAATCAGTTAAGTGTACAATGAACATACATTTCCTTTTTTTTTTTTTTTTAAATATATATACATAAGCAACCCCAACAACCTCCCCCCACCCCACCCAACTTTTCCTAGGCGGGAACATTGAATTAGGAAAGCACATACACGTGTATATATATATATTAATATATATACACCCAGATACACACATCTGTACATACATATACATGCATATTTACATACCCATAGAAATATTGCTACATACTGAAGTACAAACAACATAAATCCTATACCTCTAACTAATTAACGTAAGCTGGAAATAAATCAAACAACCAGGCTTTTTGGCATTTTTTCAGATGTCTAGGGAGGTTAACTGGTAATAGATTGGCTAAGGAATAGTTTTAGCCTTACTCAAGTAGGACAGAATCGGATCCCAGACAGAGAAGAATTTATCCCGTGATCCTCTGAGTATTTCATCTTTTCTAAATGCATGAACTTTGAGAGGTCGGCTAGCCATAAGGACACGTTGGGTGCATTTGTTGATTTCCAATGATATAATCTTTACCTCATCCACCACTGATCTTATCCAGAGCTCATAAAGTCCTTGTTCTGTTAAGTCCGTCTGTGTTCTGTCAACCAGAAGCCAAAGTACCAACCAGAGCACCAAACTTCAGAGAACCTGATAATTGCAGATGGTTCAAATCAACAGTCCATTGGCAAATTTCTCAAAAAAAAGATTCATCTGAGTCACTTACTGTTTAAATTGTTCCTCTCACTTTAAACCAGGATCACTTAAGATCTCATAACTAATCATATTTTTGCCCAAGATGGGCTCATTCAATCTTGGCATTCTCTACCTAGTTTCAAATCTTCGAGACAAACCCCACAAAAAAAGCTTGAATTGCATGAGACTTGGTGGAGTAGTGGTAATGTCCTTGCCTCTAACATAGGGGAGTCTGGGTTCTAATCTTGCCTAACAGGTATAAAGATTCTAGAAGGAACAAACTTTTAAGACAGTTAAACCTAACCAACTTTAGCTAGTTAGTTTGTTCCAACTGTCTCAAAAGTTCAACGCCGTGTTTTGCACAGGAAAACCCCCACGTGTCTCTTCTTTCAGGCTCTATAACCCCAGCTTCTCATCGCTCAGGAGCCCGGGGGGGGGGGCCGACGAATAAGTCTCAGGTGAGGTCTGATGTTCAAGACATAAACCTGAAGGCTCTGACTAGAACCCACACCTCCTAGTCTTGGAGGGCTTGCACTTACCATTGAGCCACAGGAGCTCACAGCTAGTATGCATTTTTTTTGGACATTTTACTTTCAAGTGAGGTCTGCTGTTCAAGCTATAAAGCTAAAGGCTTGGATTAGAACCCGCACCTTCCAGTCTTGGAGGTAGGGCTTTTACCACTGAGCCACAGGAGAACACTGCTGGTTTGCCTTTTCTTTGGACATTTCACTCTCAGGTGAGGTCTGATGTTCAAGACATAAACCTGAAGGCTCTGACTAGAACCCACACCTCCTAGTCTTGGAGGGCTTGCACTTACCATTGAGCCACAGGAGCTCACAGCTAGTATGCATTTTTTTTGGACATTTTACTTTCAAGTGAGGTCTGATGTTCAAGCCATAAAGCTAAAGGCTTGGATTAGAACCCGCACTTTCCAGTCTTGGAGGTAGGGCTTTTACCACTGAGCCACAGGAGAACACCGCTGGTATGCAATTTTTTGGGACATTTTACTTTCAAGTGAGGTCTGATGTTCAAGACTTAAAACTAAAGGTTCTGATTAGAACCCGCACCTCCCGGTCTTGGGGACTGTGTTTTCACCACTGAGCCACAGAAGCCCACGACTGCCATGCCTTTTTTTTGACATTTTACTTTCAGATGAGGTCTGCTGTTCAAGACATAGAAGCCCAATCAGTTCCCACAACCTTCTGTTCTTAAGACCACTGCAACCTAACCAACTTTTTAGTGATATTTTACTTTCAGAAGAATGTGACATGCAAGATATAAAGCACACGACTCAGACTTGATCCCACAACCTTTGAGATTTCAACACACGGTTTAAACCAGTGGTCTATAGAGCCAGGCTGCAGGTTTCACTTATTTCCACTTATAAGTGTGACACACAAGACATTAAAAGTAAGACACTGCTTAGATCCTACAACGTTTCAATATTGAGACCACAACTAAAGCCAGTTCACTACTAAGCTTGATAAATTGACTTTATTACGATATATGACAACCATCTGTTTTTGAGACCATGTTTTCTGTGAGCTACAGAGTTAGGCCAGAGGCTCAGCTCCTATTTTGGATATTTGACTTGCGGGTTTGATCTCATGATCTCATGTTTCTGAAGTTACAGCTTAAACAAGTGAGCTATATGGGTTGACAAGCAATGCTGCTTTTTTTTTTCAGATTCCTAAACCATCTCAGCCAGAAGACTGAGACCAAATATGAAGACAAGCCACTGATGTGAGCCAATGGTCCAATGAAAACCTTCCCTTAAGGCAGGAAGACTGCAGGCCCATTACCTTCTGGCTCTTATAAACAATCTATGTTTCCATCTAAGCCCAAATCCAGCGGTGCCAAACCTGTGACGAGTTTCCGCAGTCATCGGCATTTTCTCAGGTATGGTTCAAATTTACACTGACAAATCACTTGTAAAATGTATGAATGCATTACATCTCAGTCAAAAGAGTCTTTTGAATATTACATCAGTGATGTGTTACATAAAAAGGTCAAAAGCATCAACCAGGTTGCTGACATTAAATGAAGTAGGAAGAACATTGTAAGTTTAATGTGAGCTACAGGTGTCCCAATACTTTTCTCCATATAATAGGAAGTAATGGGACGATTGACCCCCACGAAAACCAGCCAAGACGTTGAGTGCTGTGTGCTGTGTGCTCCCACAAGATCAAAAAAGCGAGGAACTTTCAAAATAATAGGATTTTAAAAAAACCCTGCATTAACGCACAATAAAGTAATTGATGGTGTTAAGTAAATTAGAATATATTTGAATTAGAATATATACAAATATATAAAAATGTATGTGAAATCAGGAACTAAACTTGTGTTCCTCTAACTAGCTCATAAAACATCAAAACATTTCTACAAAGAAAACATATCTTGATATTATTTCATGCTTCCTTGTTTGTTTGCATTTGTTGTAGTTATTGTGTATTTGCTGGCAGAAAGTCCCCCACTGCTCGGATAAACAGGTTTAGTTATTCGTGGAGGGTCTGACAAAGATGAAGCTGGTTGAAATAAATTAATATTTATTGATTTCAGTTGCAGTGAACACAAACACCTGAGAGGCTCATACACTACTATCATCTAAATATTAGTTTTCAGTTTTATGCTCCGTTAATTACTTTATTCACCTGAGGAAATATCTGTTAATTATAACCCTCGTGTTTTTTGAATGTTTGGTGTTTAATGTTTGAGTTCACATGCCATCAGCAGTATTATGTTATAGCCTTTGAGGTAGTCGGGACTCGAATTGGATTTTGTGTTCGAATATGACAACGTCATTAAGTTTATGGTGCAAAGGCTTTCAATAATGCCAGTGATGTAAAGGTCAATAAAAAGAATGTAATCTGTAGGACTAGTTTAATCTTAGTGCTATGATAAATACCTTAATTATGTTGTCTGCCCTTGAGTAATGTATATGGAGGAAGAGTTCAGCAGAATCAGAGTATGTCAAACAGCAGCATATTCCTACTTTTTCAAAGTGTAGAACCAAAGACCATTTATTTGAAAATGACTGCTAAAATGGCTAAAAAGCATAGCTTTTAACAAATAACACAACACAAACACCTTTTAATTATTCTTGTTTATTGTTTTTTTGTTTTATTTTTTTCTTATGCTTTTTTTACTTTAAGAAACAAATGTTTGCAGATGCCCTATGAGTAAACACTTGCATCCTCGCCTCTGTGAAGGTGACTGGCAGTGTCCTTACCCAACTTAACAGCCCTCAACTAGCCAATCACACCTCCTCCAGATTCTCAAGCCACTGCCCAGTTCCTAATTTCTCAAGTCTCTAAGTGCATAAATAGGCGAAAAATCAATTTAATAAACGAAGGTGCAATGATGGAACGATGCGTAAATGTAACTTTTCCAAATCTGAGGCTCTTCATCAGGGCTGGAGAGAGAATCTGGCAAAGAGCTAAGAGAGTGGGACGCAGGGTCTAGTTTCCATTCATTCGCCCCTTTGTAAACAGCTTATCCTCTTTCGCCTACGCAATCAGGGTTAACGAAGCCTTTTGTCGTACAGTACCTGTTCTCGCGTAAGACAAAAAGGTTAATCGATAACATGGTTCAAAATAAAGTTTAGTGATTGTGCTTTTAAAACCAAAGTCAAACAAATAACGACAAACATTGACAAACGACAAAAATAACAGTGCATTACCAAAAAAGAAAAAGAAAATAACATCTCAAATGTGGCACTTTTTCCTGGGACAGTTCAAATTAAATGACAATTTACAGCCAGGATGGGTATGATAAAAACAATTATTTACTGGTATAATAAATGTTTTGTTTGAAATTATTCAATAAGCCAAGGAAGACAAATTTAAAATACCACACAGATTATAAAAGACAATTAGGCATGTATACATGTCTATTTACAAGTAAGTCCATCCCTTTCTGCTTGAAGCTAATATTAACAGTAATGCCTGACTTTGAGGGCTTGTTAATGTTCCAGCCTTGGTGAACAAAGTCACCCTCAGTACCTGGAGTAGCTGTTTACTCCATATTGCATTGCATGAAACAACACGTAGTGATTGCTATGACTGCTTTCACCCTTAAATGCACCATTATTCTTTTGTTTTTTTCCCCACCATTTTTATGAACATTTAATGCACAATAAAAGAATTAACAGTTGGTCAGTCTTCAGAATGCAATGTAATCCAACATTGGTAATCATGAAAGAAAAGATATTGTTGAGATGGTTAAAACTGAAGATGCTATAAGAGTGTCCACACTGACAGCACTTCCATTTCAGCTTCAGCTCTCCACCATCTGAGAAGACAGATCAATGAAAAGTATAAACATTAGATACTATATAGATGTATTATGTGTCACTGCCATCACACTCTGTCACACAGCCACACAATATTCTGTGCAGCAACTACTTTGATGCTACTTCGTTGTGTCATTTCTTACTGGGTTTAAATCATTATCATATTTGCAATAAATCTTATGTGCAATAGTCCACCATGGCCAATATTACCTTGTGAAATACCTCTTATTGTAATATATTACTTATATATTACTTGTCTCCATTATGTGCAATAACACTCCTAAATACCATTTGTATCACTAGTAATTCACGTTACGGCAAGTTACTCATCTATATAGTATTTATACCCATTATTTCTGTATTTAGCATAATGTATTTCAAATTGACTATACAGTAATCCTCCATTATTCACGGGGGTTACGTTACAAGAGCACCCCCGTATAGTGAAAAACAGCGTTGTGTTTTGGTAAAAAAATGCCTTAAAATTTTAATAGTATAAACCCCCAAATGTGCTCCCAGATCCCTTTAATTTCATTTTAAACTCAGTTGAATATATTACCCTTAAAGAAAATGTAAAGATAAACCCGAGGTTTAAATACGGAAAAGTCACGAACAAGAGAGACACAGAAAGAGAGAGAGAGAGAGAGAGAGAGAGAGAGAGAGTAAGAGAGAGATAGAGACAGAGTAAAAGAGAGTAAGAGAGAGAGAGCGAGAGAGAGTAAAAGAGAGTAAGAGAGATAGATAGAGAGAGAGAGAGAGAGATAAAGAGAGACGATCCACGCGCTCCGGAAAAGTCACAAACGAGAGAGAGAGAGAGAGCGAGAGCGAGAGAGAGAAAGTAAGAGAGTGAGAGAGAGTAAGAGAGCAAGAGAGGTTAAATATGGAGTCCCGACGGCCATGTACAGGATCCAGAAGAACTAAAATTTTGCCACAAAAAAAGCAAAAAAAAAAAAATATTTGCAGGTTCTGCGTTGTTTCGAAGATATAAAACGATCAGTTTCGTTCTCAAAAAAAACCCCCCAAAAAACGTATGTGACTGGATCCGCGAGTCCCGATCCGCATAGAACTGGGGGATTACTGTAAAATGATTTATATTGGATTCATTTAGACATTATATTTTATATTGTTCTCGTCACTATGTGACTGTGCAGTCTGAGATCAATAAAGTTTTCTGATTCAGATATATTTTTATGTTGGTTGCATTTCTATACTGTATTGTTTCCACTCATTAAAATTAGAAAAAAAAATGACTACAGTCTCAAGAGATTTTGTAGATGTACGTACTTCCATTTCTTCATCTCCTGGCTGAAAGGCTCCTATGGTGTTGAGGCCAATTTCTTGTGGGTTCCTGCGGCTACCTTCTCCTCTCCTCCTGCCGCCAGAGCCTCTGGAGGACATGGAGCTGGAGGAGCTGGGCTCTCTATCACCTCGAGGGCTGTGAACGGCTGGGAAGGAGGGACGGCTATAGGGCAGGATGTCCTCTGAACCAGAGAGAGAAGTACAGAGATGCAGTGTTAGTCATTAAAGCTCAGTGCACACTATTCAAGCATTCCACAAGTAACAAACTTATCAACTGATTACTGAGGCTTTTGTATGCCTACTTAAACTTGCCAGTTCAGTTCAAATATGGCTTGTTAATTAGCTGGTTAAAGCACAGAAAACACAGATATGTGAATGGCACTGGGACCAGAACGTTTTGAAAATGTGGCGCTTTTCCTCTGGCACAAGGAACAGCGCTTATGTTTTTCCATTACAAAAAAAGTACTCCATACCCTAGCAGTCACGGCCCTGCTCTATGGCACTGCTTTCATTGGTCAAAAAATGTCATAAATACAATGGGAAATCAAAGGACAAGCACTACTGACTATATGGCCGGAAGATCATTTTGAATGGGAGTTTTTTTAACGCTGTGCGAAATGCAAAGGTTTATCAGGACTACTTTATCAGTTAGTTGGGTCAGGTATTCATCGCTTGGCTGAAATGGAAACACACAAACAAGTATAAAAAAAAAACCCACAATAATAAAGGTGACTCTGACAGAAACACTTTCCACTGGTATGATTCTGTAAATGTGGTTTTAAAACAATAAACACCCATAAACAGTGGGGAGGGAAATTTACTGCGGATGAGAAACACTGTTACTTGGCTAAGACACTATAGGAAATCAAAGCGTGCTACAACTTCCATCTCATTGACGTAGTTTGGGTACAGCATGATTTCTGTAGACCTATGGAAAAACGCCTATATATACTAGTAACGCCTATATATACTTGAGTTTCAGCTCAAAAAGTGGTTGATAAGTTGATAGTTGCACATTGGGAAGGCACAAAATTGTAGGCCGGTGTCACTGTTCTAACACTCCTACAGAACAACCTGCAATGTGTAATATTAAAGGTGGAGCTGCTGTACCTGGATGCTGGCGGGCCTTGCTGCCTGCGCTTGCCTCTTTGCTGGCTTTCCCGGCTCTCTGAGCCCTCTGTCTGTCCTGGGCATCTCGCCGTTCTGATGAGCTGGTCCGTGTGTCTGAGGCGTCTCTGGGCTTTGGTCCCCCTGAGCCTGATCTCTTCTCTCTCCCCTCAGCTGAGCTGGACCTGGGCGATAGTGCCCCCCGCCCACCTTCTGGTACCATCTTTCCTGGGTGAGTGGGAGACTTCAGCAGTGCAGGAGGCGGAATGGGTGGAGGAGGGAGGTCTTTAAGATGGGAAAAAGGAGAATCAATCACTGTTACATGTATTTGTGTGTGTGTGTGTGTGTGTGTGTTGTAAAAACATAAACAAATAGAATTATGCAGTGTGTAGAAATGTGAGTCTTTAGATTTGTGGTCCTCACACTGATCCTCATGGGTCCACTGACAGATCACATTACAACTCAAGTTGTAGCACAACTGGCTGGGGGAGCTATGGACCCATTTGAGGACCACTGCTTTAGATCAAAATGCAAAACATACATTCAGTCAAGGGTGTGGAAACTTTTGACAGCTATTGTGATTCTCGCTAGGAGTTTATTTTAACTGTGTGCTTACTTGTGCTGCAACTGTAATGAATCGTGAGAGTATGTGCCCTTCACAGGCTGTTTGACAGTGTGCTAATTTGACACCAGCACTCATTTGTCTAGCACCTGTAAGGTGTGAGAGAAGCACAGCTGTACCAGTGCGCCTCCAGTCTCCGCCACACAGCTGCGCACAGTCCTTCCCTTCCACTTGAAGCCCAGCAATCCACTGTGAGTAACTGGCCAGCACTCTAAGCAGCCAGCTTTACAGTTTGCTCCAGTTTTACTTTAGTTTAACCATATCTCTGCGATAGAAAGTGTTTTACTGAGTTAACATTAGAAAATCCACTTGCACCACATGAGCTTGCCTTAATGGTGGCCACCATGGCTAATACTTGTCATCCATGCCTAAGCAAGTATAGGGTGTGATTTAACGTGTATTGCAAATCAGTTAACACTCAAAGCACGAATATACTGGGTTTAACTGGTGTACAGCAGGTGCAACTAGCCACAGTCATTTTTTTCGTCCAGATTATTTACCTTCAGCAGCATCTCTGAAGTAAACAAAATTCCAAAAATCCAACGAAACCACAGACTGTTGAGTAAAGACACGATTTTGTTGGGAAGTGGAATCAGGACATCCCTACACACCCCACAAAATGACCATTCATCTCTAGAATTTAGTAAACACAGCAGTTCTTCAACCTTTCCATCAGCACCAGGGGATGCACTACAGTCACTACTATGAACACCAGCACCCAGTACATTAACATTTTTACGCATTTAAACAAGCCTGACATCTTCACTGAGGCCAGGCCAGTGTTTGGGCAGTGGAAGCTTTAATATACTTTCACAGCTATCATGACACGGAGGCCAGCGCTGGAATCCATAAGCAGGGCGATGTCGATAGTGAGTGAGGAAGGGAAGACACGTCGGCAGTTTTTTAATGTGTCCGTTGCCTCTTCGCTGCAGTCCCTGGATCGATGCCATGCTGCAAGGCTGAGATGCAAGCGACAGGAGGGGAAAGGTGCCGGCTAGATTTATGAAGGGAAAGCAAGCAGGATGGATCCCCTGGTTTTATAGAGCACCTGCTGGCTCTGGCCTAATTTGCTGAAGTAGTGTCCCTGATCTCCTCACAAAACATCACTGGATGTATTAAAACATTGCCTGCACTGATGTAAATAAAGTGTCCAACTTGCATTCTAGGCATGATGAGAAAAAGCATGACTGAATAGGAGCAATACACGTCCGTGTGCTGTACCATGCTTGAAATTAGACAGATAAACGCTGCAAGATATTGTACCCTGTTAAAACTCTCCTCTCTCGTCAAGGAATAACTCCATTACAGTGAGAAAATGAAATGTCTTGGAAAAGGGAAATTATAAATTACCCAGCACAAAAAATATTTTATCTTATTGTGGCTATGCCAATAATGCTGTCTTGGACAGTTTAGTCAGGCTGAATAAATAAGAGAAAGAAGCACTGAAATGAGAGAGAGAGAGAGAGAGAGAACAAGAGAGAGAGAAAGAAAGAACAAGAGAGACAGAACGAGAGAGAGAGAGAGAGACAGACAACCTGTGCATGCGTTTGCACAGGCAAGGAAGGCAGCTGGGGACAAGACGCTGGCTTTATGCAGTGCAGCTAGAGAAGACGCAGATAATAAGCCTGGTGTTGCCCAAAGCACTGAGCAAACAAGAACAAAATTAACAGAACGGGGTGAGACTGTGTGCATGTATCTGCAAATTCATGTGCAGTGCGGCAGAGAAATGAAATGTCATTTTACACACAGTACGTTAAATTACACCCTTCGGTTTACAGCCACTGTTGTATTATAACGTAACCCGCACACCAGTAGACTTAACAATGCCATGTAAATGTTCATGCAATGAAAACCTTTCTGCCGAAAACAGGATTAATAAAGACCCCGTCAAAGATAAAGCTACACAGCGAGCGCACTTCATCTGTCTACAGGCAACAGAGGGACAGAAAAGGAGAAAATGGTCCCCCAAAAAATGGAGAGAAGAGCTTAGGAGGGAGATGGAGGGTTGAAGAGATTACAGCAAGGCGAGGGGTGGGTAGTGGAGGAGGAGGGGAAGCTGATCTGAGACATCAGGCCAGGGTCTGGGTCTGTCTGATATTAAATCTCCATGTCAACACACAAGGACAAGTGACTCAATGATGAAGCCCAGCAGATGACTGTGATTGCACACACACACACACACACACACACACACACACACACACACACACACACTCAATGACCTTTCTAAAGGCCCCAGAGAAGAGGAAGATGAAACCCAGCCAGCAGAGAGCATGAACGCCCAGTGTCTCCCTCACTGCAGGGCAGAAGGAGTGAGTGTGCACAGCCTGGGAAGTGTGTGGGGGCACTTGAGTACAAGCAGCTGCACCTGAGACGGTTTCATTAGTGTGAGGAAGGAACGTGTCTCCAAGGACATAGCTGGTGCCTGGACAGCAAAGAGACTGTCCTGTCACTAGGCAAGTATCCAACTGTTGAATTTTATGTGATTTTTTTTTTTTTTAGGTCAAATTCTTTGATATATTTGGATTTTGACATTTGTGCAAATGCCTTCTTTTAAGCCCCCTTGCCTAATCAAAATGTTAGCAATTAGTTCCAGCAACCTTGGAAAGCAAAATTCAGCCAAATTATGTTGCCAGCATTTATTGATATATGACACAAATTGCTTAGAAATTTAAAACCTTTTAGTTTAGACCCTTGGGGTCTACTCAGGGTCCCGATTTGTCAGTTACATTGCCAAAACGAGTTCATTTCCAAGAAGAACATGCAATATAATTGATAACTGGGAAATATTTAAAAAGTTTTGAAATGAAAGTTTTATAATAAAGTTTAAGAAAGAATGTTTGGCCTTGGCATTTTGGCAAGTTTCATGAATTTTTTGATATAGTAAACCAGGCATCTTCTTACAATTTTGGTCATTTCTATACTTGATATTGACTATACATTGGTTAATGTGGACGAAATAAAATATAATTATACTATACTATAAATATAAAGATACTTCCCAACTAAAATGTTGTAAAATGCACATAAATGTCAGGAAATATATGCATATTTGCAAAAATGTATGGATTGCCATATGCTTTTAATGGTTTATTTGGCTGAATTTCAATATAATATAAAATGTGGAGAGATTTTCCAGTTTAAATGTTTTGTTTATTCTTTTTTTAATGAAATTTTGCACATGTATTTGGTGTTTCATATAGAGGGTACTTGGTGTAATAAACATGTTTTATCGATAGTTGAAAAAAATGTTTCATCATAATGTTATGATCAGTCTGGATTAAATAGTTTGTAATAGTTTTTGCACTTTTTAATTTAATTGTTATTTTATGAGCAGTAAGAGAACTGTAGAATGGAAAAACATGAAAGAGCAAGTCTGTATTTTCAGAAAAATGTGTTGATAACTTTAGTTATATGTTTTATTTTTGAACTGGTTCCACAAGTTTCTGCACTCTATGATAATGTGATCTCTGTAGACCCCTTTCTTCTTATTTACATTTGTACATCATACAAACAAACTCAAATGACATAAGCAGTGCATCCATACCGTCTGTGTAGGCCTCTCTGCGCTGGTAGCCTGAGTGTCCAGCTGCCTGCTGTTTCTGTTTCTTCTGAGGTCTTTTCTGGGCGACAGCTGCGCTCATATTACTGTCCGTAGACAATGGACTTGCTGGACGGTGGCCTGAAGGCAGGTTTTGGTATTTTCGTGCTGGGGGTATTAAGTAGGCTGAGTAAGTATTAGACTCTCTGAATAAACATTACATAAAGCTGCATATTTTACCAGAGTCCAAAAATTGGTGTTTTTTTATGTATTTAAAAGGTTTTGTGCAACAGCAACAATGTACTAATATTAAATAGTGTAAGTTTAACAGCCTCACCTCCAGGCACTGTCTGTTGCTGCCCTTTCCCAGAATGTTTTGCGACTCGGAGGCCAGCGTACTCTGCGGCGGCCGCCACTGCCTGGGCGAAGTCTGCGTCTGTGAAAAAGGATCCATCAGAGGAGCTGACGACGCTGGAGCGGCCGGACGAGGCATTATCCTCCTCAGACGCTGAACCCCAGCCATTGATCATGGAGCCAGTGACGGAACTCTCCAGGTCGCAAGTGCTGGAGGCAGGCGTCTGCTCGAGTCCACGCAGGAGCAGTCTCTGCTGACCCCCGTGATGCGGGGCGGGGGGGTGCCGCTGGTGGCGTCGCTGGTGCACCCGGGCCACCTCTGCATCCGTCTCGTCACCTTCCTCTTCATCCTCCTCTTCCTCCAGGCCATCTGTATCGAGACCCAGAGGGCTGGAGATGTAGCCATATGTGTGAGGAGGGGAGAGGGGCCGTGGGGGAGCTGGGGGGCTTACCAACTGTCGTCTTAGGAAACAACAAAGGAAGAGAGAGACAATTTCAGTCATAAACATAATAGGTATAGGTGGGATGGAGAGAGTAATACAGGAATCAGCTCATTGACATTTAAGCCTTAGGGGTTGCACTTGTTGGCAATAAGAAAAAAACTTTGATCATTCTTTGATCACAATTAAGTTGTAATTAAGTACAATTATGTCATTCTGTCATAAAATTTACAGTACAGTAACTTTTAAGGGGTAACAGCAGTTTTAGGCACAGTTCACTCAAAATGCTGAAGCAGTGAATTAAATCAGGCAATGTCTCATTTTGATAAAGCTTATTACTAATAGTCGTCATTGTTTGCAGTGTTTCTCAGTAAATTCTGCAGACCTGCGCTCATGCAGGGCGTCTGGGTTCTGCTGCAGCATAGGCTGCAGCTCCTCTTGTGGAGATGGGGTAAGCGTGGCAGTGGACTGGTGGCTGTAGGACACAGCGGCAGGAGAGGAGGCCGTTCCGCGGAGGGGAGGCGTTGGACCCCGCTCCATCTCCGCCTCTTCCTCCTCTAGCTCATCGGGCTGCAGGTACATACGGGACGGAGGGACGGGACACTGCAGCTCTGCGTCATAGCTAACGCCAGACACGCAAGGCAGAATCACATACAACATGTCAGCAAATAATAAAATACACTAATATTGCATCTTATTGCATTGAATATATGTTTAATACACACATATATTTAAGTAATTCTTTTATATATTGTTATATATTATAGTTTTTATAGGTTATGCTGCTTCTTTTGTACTGTAAACTTTAATGTGCAAATTTTAACAGTGCAAATTTCCCATCATAAAAAGGGTTATTTTACCTAAAATCTGAACATGGTGTGTGTGTGTGTGAGCGTGTGTGCGCTCATAGTACCTACCTGTCATCCATGCTGTAATCCTGACATGGTGGTGGGCTGATGGGTGGAGGGGGCAGGAGGTCGGCCCAGTTCATTGTGCTCTGTTTGGGCAGTTTAGGTGTCCGCACCCCTTTTTTCTGCCCTTGACTGCCTGTTTCACAAACAAAGAAGCACAGAACCATAGAACATGGTGAGATACACACACGTGCACATGACAAGTGTATTCACCGGCGATATCCATCTCATCGCCAAATTCATAAATCATTTGGCGGCAAATTAAAATGCATTGCTAAACACCGGCTCATTTTTCCAGAGCCTGATGTGACTGAGACAATTTTACACTCCAACACTAATGGCAGCCTCTCTATAATTTATACAGTGTAAAACGCTCAAGCGCATTACCCTTCTATTTGTAATTAATGCCAGACCCTCCAAAAAAGCCATTTTTCAAAACTAATACTCTCTCGGCCGCCTGCAGGAGAGGTAGGAAGAGAACGGAAGAGAGAAAGAAGAAAGAGAAAAAGCATCAGAGGCCAATTAACAGCAAAGCATTAAGATTCAGAGCCAATGAGCTGTGAGGCCTTTCCGCACTGAAGTCTTCTCTTTAATTACCTGAACTTCACATACGATATAAAAATAGATAGGGTGCATTACACTGGCAGCCTTGCATGCACGGCAGAATGGCCGTCATTTGTCCTTGTCCTACAACAAACAGCACAGCTCTGACAACATTATCCCCCCCTTTTATGATGGGAGATGAAAGCCTGGGTAATTAATGGCTGTGGCAAATTGCAAGAGGGGGGATACCCCTAAAAGGCTCCATCCACTGAGCATAATCTGGCCCGGAAATCCTAGGGGAGCACGGGCTTAGAGTTTGGGCTCACACAGGCTGACGCTTTTACTGAGATGTTACAGACTGCACACCTGATAGAGCAAAGGCTCCCCATTCATTTTGGTCAGACATTAATGCTCTTCTTTGTCTCCTAGAATTCCACTGTTATTCCCTGCCCAGGAAAAGCAATCTGAAGGTGTCAGGCTCTGAATATGATTTATTGCTCTTTATGAAAAGCTGGGTTTCAAATGGGACATTTATGGGCTTTGTGATAAAAAAAAAGCATAGTAATAATAATGAAACTAATAAACAATTAAAATCTAAAATGCACTCGGACGAAAAATAAGGCTTGGTAATCTCTCGCCTGGCAGGGAGCATCTTTGCAGGGTCCATCTACATATTCACATCCATTACAGCCCCCAGAGTTATAATCTTTAGAAACGAAAATAAAACCTTGGGTACTGATGTTAGAGGTGCCAACAATAATCAGAGGATTTTTATATGCATCTACATGTGCACAAGGGCTGCCAATTCATTTGAAAGGTTTGACTTTTCTTGTCGTCACTGTTCAAGGTAGTCCAGACTAAAAACTTGATAAAAGTTTGTGAATTTGTAGCATCATTAAAAAAAAAATGTACTAATCACAGACGTTGTTTTTAAACAACAAAAACATAAAAGTAACATAAAAAGTGCTCTTTAGAGATCTATGGATAAACCAACAAGCAACAAACTAACAGAAGCAACAACAAAGAGAAAAGTTCCAGTTCCTATCAAGAGCCTCACGAAATATACATATATTTACACACTATATATACAGTAAACCCCCACTTTTCACAGGGTTATGGTCCATGAGCACCTGTGTATAGTGAAAATTCACAACAAAATGCCTAAAAATGCCTTGAATTTCATTTTAAACTAAGCTAAATACATTACCCTGAAAGAAAATGTCAAGGTAAACCGTATAGACTGTACTGTAATACATGCACGGACGTTTTCTTTTGTATGCACTGTCTCTTTCTATGGTATAAACAGGTAAAAACAGTAATAAATTCATTTATAATAAAGATACAGGGCTTTAACAAGAACAGACCAAAAAACACGAGAACACTCTAGTAGTTCCACGTGTGAAATTCTGGACTGCCACTGTGTTGTAGGGCATCACCATCCCAATACGCACTTTCTCTGTTTCTCTTTTTGTGTTGTTTTTTATTTTGAAATGTCGCTGAATTTACGTTAACATTTATGTTACCAAAGTAGTAATTTATATTTTTCTTAATAATTCAGCACTTACATGTAGTAAAATGTATACGTTGCCACAAAAATGCTGTGATGTCCCGGCCTTGTCCGCAATGTGTCTGGGCCTCATTGCTTTTGTACCCGGAATGAGGACGAGGAGGCGTGGCGGACAAGGCCCGGACATCACAAAAGTACAAAAAAGGAGATGCCTCTAACCACTACGCATGTATAAAGTGTACGTAGCTAAGGTAGAATTTATTGACAAACGAAAATTAGCATTTCTTTTTTGGCAAGCTAGATGTCAATAAAAAAATTTTTTTAACCAGTATCTCCTGGTGACTCTTACCAGATGTGCTGCTGCCTCTGTCCGAGCTGCTGTAGGTGCCAATAGGGTTGTGCTCGGGGGGCTGGTTATAGGGAATAGTGGCGGGCATGGCACTGTCTCCTCCTCTGTAGTGATCTGAAGGTTTGCAGAAATACCTCAATCAGTACATGCAATAACAAAATAAGTATCTCCTTTCAGTTCTCCTCTCAAGCACATGTATAGTAAGCCTTCATATACAGAAAAAAGAACATTTCAGGGAAATGAATAGATTCCAGTTGTGTCATATTTGTGAATGCCTGGATAAGCAGACTGGAGGCAGTAGACAGTAAAGGAAAGTACATTTTCCCAATATTAAATGACATACAGCCAGGCTAGCTGAAGCATGAATATAAGCCGACTGATAAGTGACTGCCTGCGATTGTCCAATGAAAACAGTGTGAAATATCAGACCAGCATGCTGTTAAGACACATGCAACATGCTTGTCATCATCAAAGGCCGAAAAAGAAAACACTTGTCTTTTAAAATGAACAGAATCGGGCGATACATAAAGATACACATAAAACTTTCAAGCTTGAGTTACACACCCTTGTATTTAGATAGTAATCTCAAGCCTTTGGCTTTGCACAGTTCAAAAGACAGCTGATACTTCAGAGTGGGCTCATATTTTCAGCACCTTTTAAACAGTGAGACAATGAACACAAATAAAGAGAAACATTGCAGGATAAGCTCGAGGTTTTGGATTACGGATAGTTGTAATCGAAGATGCGCGGCCAAAAAAAGAAAAAGAGAAAATGACGCGAGGAGGTGAAGGAAGTGAGATTGGCAGCATGTAAAGATGCTTGAAAGATGGAAAGACAGAACACTGAGCAATAAAAGACTGAAGACTGAAGAAGGAAAGGCTGGAGTACTGTTTTTAAGATGGATTTGACACATTACAGTATGTCCACATGAAAAGGAAAGACCGGGAAAGCTTGGATGATGGTATTTGATGGTATTTCACATTGAAATGTACTGATTCCTCAATCAGACTGGAAATAGCATTTGTACGCAAATAAGGAGTTAATGTGCACCTGCACATGTGAAGATCAATCACAAAGCAAAGCAAAGCAAAATAAATATGCCTTTGGCATGGTCTCCTTACTCTCCTCCTCAAACTCACCCTTGTTCAGCTTGTTCTGCTCCATAATGTTGTACTGCAGCTGTGCCGTCATTTCCTGTTGTTTCTGAGGCGTCCCTTGGCTGCTCTTCCAGCTCTGCTTGTCGTTGAGGTCGGCGCTGCCCCCCGTGCCGCTGCCCAAGCTGGACTGGATGAGCTGGGTGGTGGCGTAAGGGGTGGGCTGGCCTGCCCCCAGCCGCCCATCCTTCAGGTTGGGGCTGTTGAAGGTCTTCATCTCGTTGATCTTGTTGGAGAGGTCCACGTCTCCGTACAGGCCTGAGTCTGGCGCCAGCAGGTTGCTGGGCTTGCTCTCCATCTGGTTGTTGTAATTGGCGATGCAGTCGGCTGGACGACAGGAGAGGAGGAAGATAACTGTCTAACCGGGCTTTCAGAAATCTATACTAAACAGGTAACGCGTGAGGGGATGTGGATGCGATTTGACACAGCTCATAAACAAATGTACAGTTTTCAAGATGCAACAATTTGTCTTTACAGACAGCAAGGACTGGTAGGCTGTTACGTTTACATGAAATCTGATTCATATCTCAAATGCAGTTGGACAGCCAGGATATGTTTTGAGCATGTACCACTTCTTTACTGTAGCTATTGTTGGTATTGGAAGCTTATGCAATACCATTTCTAACTTATCACAACACACTTAGCATTGAAATATGACATATAGGATCTAAGATATAGGATCACAACTGGGCTTGTCTATGTGGTTTGAGACTTTAAGTCACCGTTATCTACAAAAATGAACATAAATTAGGCTTATGACTGACACAACTGTATTTAGAGATACCACTATGTTTCAACATGAGACTTGACATGATACTGTCTATTAGAAGAAATTATATTGGACACTAAGACATTATGCACTTATGAATACACATCTAGACTGTATTAAAACAGCCATATCAGAATACTTGATTCCAGTCCAGGGTTTAGCAATTGTATGTAAAGAATCAGTTGTAATCACTTGGCCAATTACAAACAGGTGATTTCAGAACATGAAATATTATTAAATTTATGGATCTGAAGACCTTGATAGTCTGCAGAAGAACAATACTGGTCTGCAAAGTCACTGAAAACCATCAACATCATGCCTAGTGATTAAGCTCTGCGGGGTCTAGTTAATACTCCTCATTGTGGTTCTGAAGCTTGTTTGTAACCCGTGCCAGATGCGCTGTGTGTGTCACTGCATCTTCCTGAAGGTGACAGCTCGACTCATCGAGCCCGATGTTCCACCGCATCCAAATCAAACCCCTCGCAAAAGAGTGGCGCTGTAAAAGAAACCTCCTTCTGACAGATCCAATTTTCCCCCACTCATAAAATATTCAAATCCTCCTCAGGATCAGAGCAAAGAGCTCAGCGGTAAATACCACGCCGCTGCCATTGGTGGATTTTTGTGAGCGGCTCAGATTTCTGTCGGTACGAGGGATATTGCGGCACTTCAAAGGTAGACGTGTCAATGGAAATACACCCTATGAAACGAGACCTACTAAGTTGTCTTTCAGGAGATGCCTCAGAGCCACCGATGCAGTTAATTTCCTAAAGGTTTTAGTACTTTTGGCACGCCAGGCAAGCGGCTGGCAAGCTTTCATAATGTCATGCAGTGAGTGGCCATGGCATTTATCCTTCCTTACCTTCTTTTAGTAAAAAAGGTGATTCAGATAAAGCTCATGTTAGCAGAAAAAACACACACCTCATAAAGGGAGGACATTAAATCTGCAGCGAAGCTCTTTCGGTTTGAAGAGCCCGGCCTAAACTCTGCCTACAAAAAAATACCCATTTAAACAGAGCACTTTTGCTGTATTTCCTGATACTTCCACTGCCTGTAAAGACTTAACTGCTTCATACAGGGATGAGGAATGAGGTCTTTTACAAGGGCTTTCCACAAGTTCTGAAGACATATAAATGGACAGCGGTGTCCAAATTACTTAGATGTTCCAGCTGTCCAATATTCCAACCTGTCTACAATTTTGGGTCAAACACCTTACCATAGAGCAGTGATTATATGCAAACATTTTTCAGACTTATTCCAAATGTCACTTATAACACTGCCTGAGTTAAAATATCAGAACAGACAAACGCAGCTGTAGTGACAACTGATGTGTGTTGGAACAGGCCTTTGTACATTTTGTCAAGAAGCCGTATGTGTGAAGTGTTAAGGTTTGATTACAATACACTTGATAACCTGGTCGTTTGCATGATGACATTTATATACTAGAATTCTCCTACCACTCTTTCACAACACACTCATATGTCAAATGATATATCAAAATTTATATATCAAAATAACCCATACACTGTCAGTAAATGTCTTCTGACATCACTGTGCAGGCCCTGTCAGGGTGTGTGTGTGTGTGTGCCCTGTCCTTGGACAACCTAGCTCTCTTTTGCCTGTGAAGTCACTGCTGACACCTGCAAAAAGAACACCTGGAGGTGCTCCATCCCTCTTTCTGCACTCTGCTTCACTACAACCTACTTTTCCTCCATCACCATTTCACAAATAGATGTGTGCTCAGGTGCTCTCTCCTGAGCTCTCTCTCTCTCTCTCTCCTTTTCTCTCTATTTGACCTCTGCTACTGCTTCCTGTTTTCTAAATAAGTAAGCACTTAGAGGAAATTGCATTTAGTGGCTATAACGACAGTATGGAAATCAGCTGGCCAATTCGATTAGCTGGCAGAGAAAAGCCCATAAGGCCGTTCCAGTTCCCGTGTTCGCTGCCTAAAATGGCCCGGCTCTAACCTTCAACAAATTACACCCCCTCCGACCCACACACCATACTGTTTCATAGTGCTTGACAATCTATTGTTCATTATTGTAATATTGGCATCTGAAGTATTGGTATCACATGAGACTGCAATATGCAAATTAGCCTCCAGCTGATCTTCATTATGTACCGTCAGCATCCCGATCAATCACAGCTCCAGAGAAGTGTGTGTGCAGGTATGTGTAATTCAACAATACTATATTATTTTGATTAAAAAATAACGCAAGTCAAGCTTTACCCATGTCACATTATTGAGTCGACATTGCATTTTTATGCATAACAATATAACTATCAATACCCAACAATCCAGCACTATGACTCACACACACATACACACATGCGCAAACTCACCAGGGCGGCTGTAGGTGGTCAGGTTGCTGTCGCTGTTGCCATTGCCTGCCGTGCAGCAGTTGATACTGCAGTCATTCTGGTTGGAGCAGTTGTTGGGCCATGTGTCCGCGAGCCAAGGCTGACTAGCTGGCTCACCGATGTTCAACAAACCCGGCCTGCAGAGACACATTCAGAAAAGCAGTGGGATCAGTTTCTCACCTTTAAAGCAAGATGAAGGGATTGGGACTCTCCCTTCACACATCGATCACATTATAGTAGAGTCATGAGTTTGGTTTAATGGAATATTTAATGACTCATTTTTCAAACTTTCTGAATAATTAAACACTGAGATGTAACTAAACTCACTCAAAGTGGATTGGTGGGAAATGGTGCATTGTTAACAAGATTTTCCTTGCCAGAAATGATCATTTCTGCAATGCTTATATCCGTAATGACCAGTGAACTCACAGCATCATCTGCATTTTTATATGTAATGTTGCTAAAAATGTTGGTAATTCCATAAACAAAGTGTCTTTGGTGACATTTCTGACTTGCATGTGCCTCTGTGGATTTAAAGGCATGTTTTAGATCAAAATCTTATCTCAAAATGATCAAAACTGTCTCAAGCATTAAGATTGGTATTGATAACTACTTAATCTAGTGAGGTGGCCTGTAATGCTTTAGATGTCTGGTTCCTATCGCCACCACTAAGAACAATTCTGCTTTCTTGAGAATAGCATGTTTATATTGTAACCATTTGTGTGGAATTCCTCTTCAGTCTGCACAAGAAAAGGATTTACTTTATGGCAGTTCATCTTACACTCTCCCAGGGCATTAGACGGCTCAATGGACTGTGTATGCTTAACTTTTCAATGGCTGAGGATACTTCTCCTGTTGTCAGAGAGTGATAGCATGTCCATCGTGTATATACTACCAAACAAAGCTGAAAGTAGAAGGTGTAACAACAAAAAGGTTGCTGTTGCAAAAAAAGAAAGACTGCTACAAGGTCAAAGGCAGGAAGAGAGTGTGAGATTTATAGGGACGCGCATTAAAGACCTGCAAGGGAACATCAAAGTCAATGTTTAGTGCTGTGAAATCTCCGACTCCGTCGTTCAAAGTTAAACATTCTCGGTCCCGGCCATGTCCCAGGTGCTGGCCGTGGATTGTGTTTCACTACCACTATCTTAGAGACCACAACACTCCCTTTACTGTGGCTTCAAACGGGTCAGGGAGTTTTTCATTGGCAGGTGCAAGCCTCCAAAACAGAGAGTGCCCCAAAGCTCCAGCATGTGATCCTCCGCACTGCCTCATTCACTTTAGGCAAGTCGTCTCAGGAAGAATTTCACCTCAAGCCGTTACATTCTGGACAAGATCACGGAATGACAGCAGCCCATATGGCCATGTATGCACAAACATAGCACCCAGGCTGAGGTATGCATGAGGATATGCCATACTGCATTAGGAAATGTGCCTAATTCTTGCGTCCACAGACAAGAGGCATGTTGAGAGAAAAGATGAGCTTTTGTCTGTGCTTCCTCAGCTTCCTCCACCCACAAAAAAAACAAGTCTATAAAGCCAAGATTGCCCCCTAGTGCTGTACAGAAGAACTTACATCTTTAATGACCACAGTGTATTGTTATAAGGGTGTGCAAGTAGACAGATCTCTTGGGGGAGACATGATCTTATTATGAGAATACATGTCTGGGGAGAAAATATTAAACTTCTGGTGCTACACCGCCATAAACTCTGCCACTAACAAGGCTCTACTCTTCTAAAATGCATCCTCTTATACTAGCCAAGGGGCTCACAATCCAGGTCCTGGTCACTCCACACTATTTACATTTTTTGTGGTCAGCTAATATACCTGTGGGGTATTCCATGAAACAGGATTAAGGAAAAGTCTGACTTACTTTCCCTTGAAATAAGCCAGACTTTTCCTTAATCCTGTTTCATGGAATACCCCCCTGGTAAACTAATGAACAAAGTCTTCATGGCATTGTAAGGAAAACACATATCTTGTTTTTTTTCCCCCCAGTCATGTGAACCTACATGGCATCAATGGGGAATGGTTATAAATCAGTTTGTTCCTAATCTAGTAGGTCTACATTCTCACACACATTTCAAGATGATATCCAGCTCAGAGTGACGACTGTACGATGGACGGACAGATAGATAGTAATACATAAGACAATTGCATCACTGAGGAGTGCTCAAAGATAAAAAAGCATTACTGGTTTCTGGACGTACCTCCCAGCACTGCTTACAGCTTCTCCTCCTCTCTGATAGGAAACTGCAAGACAAAGAAAAACATATCTGAGAAATAAAATAAAAAATATTAGAAACACTTTCTTTTGTAGGGGCAGCTTGCTCTAACAGTTAGCCGTGCACACTTTGAGTTAGCCATCCTGTAGCCATTCACACTCAAACACTCAAGACACTTCAAACTGTTCGTTAGATCTCCAGGAGACCTTTCCAACAAGCCCTCATTTGTATTTTTAGCCCAAGTAGATGAGGTTTTATTCTCTGAAAACCATACACCTTGCTTCATTTTTAGGCTTTTTTTAATTTTTTTTTTTTTACCAAAACACAACAATGTGGTTTTTCACTATACGCGGGTTCTCTTGGAACGTAACCCCTGCAAAAAGCAGGGGATTACTGTATTATACTTTTATTATTTGTTATCTTAAATGTAGACTTTAACAGACTAACGTAAGGCATATTTTCATCAATTTCATATTTTCATGCTGTATCCAAAAGTGTATTTGACAATCAAGACACAGCTGAATCAAATACAATTTGTTATTCTGTGTGTCGGATAAAGCGGACAATGAAAGCATGCCTTGGTGAAAACACTTCCAAGCATAAGACAAATTTTTCAATTGTAATTCAGCAGCCTGTGATTTAGATCCTGATTTTTAAACAGTTTGTCGTATGAAAATGGGTGCATGTGTTTGTGTGTATGTGCAAGTGTATAACAGAGAAGGGCTTAGTCACTTCACGCTAAGTGTGTGTGAACTTGGCCCAGTGTAGCGTGCTGGCTCTCGTGAGTCTGGAGTGGTCGCTTCCTTTCCAGCATGGCAGACAGAGATAAAGTCCAACTCTCATTCCAATCTCACTAGCCCTTGGCCAGAAAACGGCACACGCACACCCCTTCTCCACTTCAGATTTTCGCCTCAGCTACTACACAGATAATGTCCTGAATAATATAGTACAGATGCTACATTTTGGCCCGAAATGTGTCACTAAACTGTTTCTGGATCTATGAATACTGATTTAGGAAACAGTAATAGCAGACTAATGCTCCACTTGCAGAGCCTGGGCTTTTACTCGACGGCTGACAGTGCGTCATCGTTAGCAATCAAGCCTCATTTGCGATCACGCGCAGGAGATATAAAACATACTCTTTCTCTGGTCCTTATGAATGCAGATAAGTCAAAGGCAAGATGATGACAGCAAGATGAAACAAGTGACACAAAAAATGAGCAGGCGTGTGATGGAAGAACAGAAAGAGCCATAAAAGAGTGGGCGAAAGTGACATTCTCAGCCACGTTCTCCTGCCTGCTATGGAAAAGTCACCCTAGTTCACAGCCAGTCTTCGTGCTACAGTTCCTCTCCACTCTCTCTAATTGGGCCGAGGGAGCTCTGGTGACACCTCATCAAACCCTGGCTGAGGCTTGGGCTGGACGGCCTTGCTTTGATCCGCTCCTCGCCCGTTTTAAAGGCCCTCTTTAGTGGAGCATTTCTCTCTTTCCTCGGTTCCTCTTTAACTGTATTCGCAGGGGCCCGGCCGGCGTGCTAAAGCAGCCTTTGATAGCTTCGTGAAAAGCTTTAGACTGGTTTTTAGTGCCCTTTCTTGTGGGAAGATATATTTTTAACAGCAGCTGCTGTCTCTTGTCGTCCACTGTGACCCTTGAGTGAAGGGTGTGAGTGAGGTTATGGGAGAAACATGAGCCTGAAGCTCTTAAACCATGTATGCAAAAGCAGAAAGTTCCTGCATTGTTGGTTAAGGTCAAAAATAACCAGCAAACTTCTACGTATGTCTACATTTCTGTTAAATCCCTGAGTCTCCGAATAACAAACAAATAAATGAACACAGACGAGATTAAGTGGTGGTGGACTGATCTCTCACAATAGTGCTTACCTGTAGGTGTAAAGGTGAAGGATGGCACTGCAGATCCAACCAACAGAACATATGAAAAGAAGAACAACACCACAGACGGTTACAAACAGCCATTCATTCACATATACAGACAGCATAGGTCTGCATGTCTTTATATTTTGCTTTGAATACATTTTTTGTGCAAAAATACAATATTGTAAATGTAAAGTGTCTTTTGTCATATGTGAACACACCACAGCACACTGAGTAGATTAAATGAAAGCAATGGGAACAAACGTTTAACTGTGACAGGCTGCAAAGTGCCTAAAAATACAAGGAGCCTAGATAAAGACTGCATTCAGCACCACCAGTATACTGACCACAGTCTGATCCTCTGGAATCATCTGTACCTGTTTCTTTACTGGTCAAGGCCTTTAGTTAGATAGCTTTTTATGCTTGAATGTTTCATATGTAGGTCACTGTGTGGCTTAACAAACAAAAAAACATTCCTCTGAAACTGGTCAGGTTCAGTAACTGGACTGTAAATGAGAACCTTTGAAAGTCCTTCAGGAAGCCTGGAGAACTGTTTCTATATAAAGAACAAAAAAGTCTGGCTCTTTGAAAGCAAAATATGAACAAATAAGGGGTAAAGACTTCTGCGCAATAGTGCAATACATAGGATACTGGTATCCTGTAGCATTACAAGTACTTCCCTCCAGTGAAGTGCTACCAAGATCTGCTCTGAAAGCTGACTGTGGTCATCAGGGTAATGCAACGTTACAGTTTTAAAAACAAGGATGCAGTGTTGTGCTTAATGGACCATTGATATCACATTTGCTACCTCAAAATATAAACAGAAGCAATGAGGAAATGGGCTCACCATGCACTCATAGCACAATCCATTGTAAAATCCCTAAAGATGCAAACAACTGATGCATGGCACCAACACACAAACACAAAAAGGAAAAATTGCATGCAAAGCGCTTTGGAATATATTCACATTCTTCTCTTCCACGATAATCCCCACATATATTTCTACAATTTGATCAAACGAAGCCCATAAACAAACTGACAAAGACTAAGACGTTCCGCTGTGAGTGATTCAGGCTCTGAATACACCACAAATAGGCAATTAAAATATCAAAAGAAAGAAGAAACCTCTTGCATGCTTAGCCACTCCAGCTGCTTTTGGCTGCTCTACAACAACGTGTCAGGCTGAAACGCTGTAATGTTATTACTACTGTCTTCACCTTCACATATCGTCTGTATTCCACGGCAGCAGTCGGGGACCTTCCCTTTAAATGTCACCACTTTTCCCATTTTGTCTGCCTGCTTTCAGTAGCGCTCTGAGGTCCGGCCGTATGAAAAGATCAGTGTAATAGATGCGGCCCCTTTTGATGCTGTTATCATGTGTGTTTATCTATTCAAAAGTAAACAGAGACGGAGGCTTTTCGTGCGCCCCGCAGCATATAAAAATGCTAATATGACGGACGTCAGATATATCAAATGAACACAGCAACTCAGAGACTGTCAGGTTTGCAGAAACTGGTTACAGAGTTTTGAGGGGGATATTGCTCAGATGCCTAAGGCACAACCTGGAAGCACAAATAGTGCACTTGAGACCATACACACCTTTGCATGGAACAGGGCTTCATGATATGGACAGTATTAGTATTACTATTCCGCTATATATACTACCCTTCAGTATATGAAAGGGTCCATATCAGCATATTAAAGGCTACTATCACACTTACTTGTGCTTTTCACTCCCTGATCTGTACAGTCAATAAATCAAACTCAAATCGTAGTTTTTGTGATGTCACAAAATCAACACAATTACTTATTCAGCACTACATCGATTTTGCCCCGCCCATTTATGCTTAAGTTTCAGCCCTGTGCTTTGATCACTTACACATATCTGTCTTAAAGGCACAGTGTCAGCCCATTTAATTCTATGGGAATACATTCTTTTTAAATGATCTGTTTGGTAAACAAACCAAGACAAATGGCATGGAAAAAAATCTAACAGAGTGACTAGAGGATCATTTGCATACTGTGGCCTTAAGAGATACCAGTTTTGAAGACCCCAAAATTGCAAAGCGATTAACAGACAATATATTGTGCATCCCTTCTTCAGAAAGATCACACACGCCCTCTCCATCCTGACAGCACATTCCTTATTTTTATGAACACAATTATCCTTTTCCTCATATCTGTGTGTATCAGTGCTCTGTACATTCGGACAATACCATAAAAACACAGAAAGCTGTAATCATTTATGCCACTGACATTATGATTTGAAATTTCTAGTCACACTTTCCTATAGAGGTGCATTTATAAGGTTACATTGCATCTGCATTGGCCATTCATAACAACTGACATTAACCTGACATTTAATCCAGACATTTATAAAGGCTTCTTCCAATAAGCATCAGTTGTGATCACCCTGGCTGAAGGACCGCAAGAGCCATTCTGAGCACTGACAGTGTTGGAATAAGCCTTTATCTAAGGTTTGTCATGTAAGGATAATGTAGAAATGATCTAGAAATGCTGCAGTTTGGTGTTACCAAATAATACTGTTTCATTTCTACACCCTATGAAATGCTAAGACATCAGTGTGGTATTTCTTTCTAAGGAACAACTTAACCACATTTAATTTCCTCATAACAAACCAATGCTAAACTATTGCTGAGGCCCAAAGAGATCCAAACTGAAACGCAGCTTTTTGAACATTTTCAAAGAAGATATATACCTCTTCCTGAAGTAATCCCAAGCTCCACTGAATTCTGTACTAGACTTCAATAACTCAATGCTTCACAGGATTCACATTCTGAAGCTGAGCGCACCTCAACCTTCAGAGTATGTGAATGCTAATGCAAATGAATAGCCGGACTCCCGTCTCTTTTTAAGCACTGCTTCCAGCCTGCCAATAAGCATTCCATTAGCTGAATGTCCTTGAGAAGGATGTGCCTGCAGCCTGTTGCCAACACCAGAGAAAAAAAATGTCATTGTGCGATCTCCCATCTGCATGAACTCTTGAGCACAAGATATGAAAGAGCCTTCACCGGGTTTCCAGTGTACGGTTCGAACCTTCAGGCTCCGTGACTGAAAAGAGACTTTAAAAAAGCAAGGACGTGGATGGCAGAAAATAAGGCCGTTCTCAGTCCTTTCCTTCCTTTCCTTCTCCTCCCTGCGAACTTCCTTCAGTGTAAAATAACAGAGTGTTCACTGCAAAACAAAGGCTTATGAAGGGCCTTGGAATTAACGAGATAATGACGTCCAGGATAGATTATTAAGCTGGAAGAGAAGCACTGGCAGCTGCACAGCCTGGAGACATACGTTAAACCCGCGAGTGGAGAATAGACATCATCACAGAGTCGATCCTGTTGCGGTGGAGGGGCCAGAGCCAGCGGAAAGATCTCTCCAAAAATTTCTGCTTAAAGTCTTTTGACATGAAAGAATCTGAACCAGAAAAAAAATAGATGTGGCACTTCTGTACAAACTGCACACCGGTGAAAGCACTTCAAACATAACCTTGAAGGATTACTTGAAAACAACCAAGGAAATAATCCTTGAAAGGTGTATTTTTTTCACACATTCCAGCATCGAGGATAAACCAAAGCTTTTTCTAAGTGAAGGATTTCTGTGCAATGATGATTTTATTATTAAGTCATCAATATTACTTCATTATTTGGTAAATATTATGAATTATGGTAAGTGCCCTGAAACGTGTATGTAGATTCTGTAGCTTGGGGTAAGAGGAATGTTTTTGAGGGTTTGAATAATCTAAAAGTGCTTCTTTCTCATGTCAATATTTCTGTTGAAATAAATTTACATAGCTATGACAGTGCTAATACTTAAATAAGCATTTCAATGTGTTAAAACTTTGATAAAGAGATTGTGAAGAACTTTTTTAAATGGAGAACTTCACCAAATGGAGAAGGTTCTTTATCAATTTAATAGCTTTTTCAAGAAACTTTAAACTATGTGAAGGTTCCATTCCTTGAAAGGTCTATTGAAGTTTCAGTGAAAGGCACCAAAACTGACTTTTCTACAAATTCACACAAAGATGTGGGTGTAGCTGCTGTACCTTTGCGGATGCCGGCGTAGCTGGTGCTCAGGCCACTCCTCTTCTTGCGGTGGCGGTACAGCCAGACGCTGAAGACCATGAGGATTATCCAGCAGGCCGCGCCGATGCCCGCAATGAAGGCCGGCTGCCGGACCACATCTGAGATCTGCTGAGACAAAGTGTTCTCTGGATCCTCTACTGTCTGGGTCATCCGCCCCGAAGAGTCTGAGCCAGAGAAACACGAAGAGAAACAGTGAGAAAAGCGTAAGCCTGTTTATGTTATTTCTACAGTGCACTGTATGATATATTCATATTTCATATCTTTCGCTGCAACCATTTTAAACTCTAAGGGTGACAAAATGAGAAAACAAGATTTTTTTTCTTCACTTACAAGTTGGCCCTTTGATTCATGAAGGAAATTATACTAATTATTAATACAGTATAAATATGAATGGGAACATTATTGTACGGATCATAGAAAACTGCACATTCGTGTTTCCTTCAAAAGAGCAATGGGCGGTGGGCTTAAAAAGAAGAAAAAGCATATCTGGCAAAACAGCACAAACAACAAAGCGTCTGCCTCATCTGCCTATTCTCTCTGTCTCCCTGACTCGCTCCCACATTAGAGAGATTGGGCGAGCCCCTCCCCTACTCCTGAAAATGACTTCTTTCCATTGACTGGTGTTTTTCCTGCTATTTTCATATTATTTCCCCCAGCTCGCTATCTCTTTTTGTTTCATGTCACAGGCACTTTTATCACTGCAGAGACGTTTCAGAGCTGGAGGCAAACAGGTTTCCACAAGCCCCACGTTTCCACTCCTCTGTCCCACCTTCAAAGCATCTGCTCTCTTCTACATGACTGAGCGCTCTCTCTCTTCTCCTCACTGTCTCTCTCTCTCTCTCTCTCTCTCTCTCTCACTGTCTCTCTCTCTCAGGACTATGGCAGATGGAGAACAGGTAGTCTACACAGGCTTGAGTTGGGTGATTACCTTGCTCACATACACTTCATTTGACCCACCAGTTAATTACCAGTGTAGCAGATGCGTGTTTGTGGAAAAAATGGTCCTGGACTCTGGCCCTCCAGGACTGAAATACATAATCCCTGCCCTAAATGGCCTAATGTACTGCTACCAGGTACCTTGTGAGGTCCACCAGGTTTTGGCCTTTCCATTTTAAATAGTAAGAGACAGAGTGCAGTTTCCCATCAGACTCCTCTATCTAGTACAGAGAAGTCTTAATACTTTTGTGTGTACAGAGTGTATAATGTGTGTATATGTGTTTGTGTGTGTGTGTGTGTGTGTGTGTGTTTATGTATGTATGTTTGTGTATATATATATTGGTAATCAAAGAAATCAAAAGTTTATTTAGTATAAAGTTGAGTTTCAGTTAATTTTCTCGTCAATTCTATACTTTGTTAAGCAAGCAACTAATTAAAAACACCAAAAAACACCGCATCTCGCTCCCAGTTCCACCAGACTGATCAAGGCACGTGCCAGTAAAGTCATCTCTCAGCTCTTAGCACATGTAGGTGTGTGCTTGTTTATGCAGTTCACAGTCGCATTAAATCCACCATTAAGGAGGGTGGCCTTCATCTGCTGTCTTCAAACATACAAATAATAGTCCATTCTTTATTGCCAACAGACTGACAGTAATCAAGGCTCAAACCTCAATTAAATTAGAATTACTTTTACCCTGAAAGCAGATTAAATTTATGAGCTCTCCTGTCATTCAACCACCTCACGTGGCACTGTGCCAGAGCTAACGCTGATCTAATTATTTCAATTGCACCTTTAACCAATGACATCAACTTCTTCTGCGGGGACAAGTCAAGGCTTATAACTCTCCTCTAAGCAAAGGTGCAAACTGTTTATATAATAAAATCTATTGTTCACGATCCAGTACGTTTGGATTAAGAGCATAAATCTGGATCTAACAACAACAAAAAAACAACAGTACAGTGCAATACACCAAAAACTACTTTCAATGTAAGTTAATGTAACAATGATGGAAAGCAATTTTGCAGCATTCCTACGTTTCTGTGCAATCACCTTTTGACATGAAGTAAAACGTAGCTGATAGTTTCTAATTATGCAGAAAAGGAATATGAAATTCATTACAAGCTCATAACTCTGAATTTCAGGTCTTCTTTAAGTGACGACCTGTTTTTTTACAGAAGTTGTCATGTCAGGTTATGACCATTAAAATAACTTCACATGGGACCATCGCCCGTCATGCGTCATGACGTGTCATAAAGTTTGATGTCACGACACCTTACACTACCAGTCGATGGTTTCTACACACCACACACGGTTTTTACCACTTTATTTCATAAACTGCAGATTTTTACTCTTGTTAAGTTGGAAAGTTGTCGAGTGAACGACTATAAATGAAAATATGTCAAATAAAACAAGTTTCCTTTATAAGATGAAAGAATCTGTAACAGTGCATGTCTGCCATCCTATTAACTGGTTGTGTGGTGATGCAGAGTCAGATTCTAGATCGTCCTTTAACTTGCACTCCTTAACTGTTTCACCCCATTGGCTGTCACTTAGTACTTCATTACTACTACAATAACTTATTCCAAACCACCATTTGTGCCAATAGTTTTTCAGCTGTATTACTTACAGATACATATTATACCAAGCATTTCTGTATGTAGCATATTCATATTGTGGTTGTTTATCTACTGTTTTTTAGGTTTTATTTAGAGTTATTTTATTTTATATTGCTCTTGTGTCTTTGTGTGTTGTGGCAGTCATCACATAAGCAATTTCCTCTGGGATCAATAACGTTGTCTGATTCTGATTAATAGCTCATGAAATACAGTTGTCTGGCGATTCACAATATAATTATAATGATATTAGGTGGCCAAGTAGGTGGTCAATAGTGATGAAAATAATGACATTTTCTGGTTGTTTACGGTACTCACATGGTGAACATACTGTAAATGTATTTGCTAGCAAATAAATATTAAGTGAGTAACATACAAATACAGAAAATCTCAGTCAAAAGTCAAAAACCTTTGCCTGGTAGTGAATGTCACCTTTTCACTGTTTACTCTAGTCAGCTGTAATGGCATCAAACATGATGACACATGTTCTGACAGTGCATGGCAATGGAAACAACACCATAATAATAATTAATCTGACTTGACAGCATATGACATGTTTATGTACCAGGGTTCAAATAAACAGTTGCAGCAACTGGTCTCATTTTTTAATGCACGACTTGTCATAAATAGGTTAAAAATGTGGCTCAGCAGTCTAATAGGCGTCTATAGTGAAAGCCCCGACACTTTCTTTACACAACAGTGAGTTGTAATGACCAGAAACACAAAAAACAGTAAGTAATAGAATTTGTTTATCTTATTATCATTATGATCAACAGTCTTACAATATTAAATATCACTACAATATAAGACTGATCTCTTTTACCTACAACAACACATTCCTAACCAACCTGTTATTAGTAAATTAACTTAATGAAGTTACTCATCTACAGTATTTATATAGACATTTGTCCATCTGGCATACCTTTTCTACAGATTTATTTAGACTTTATATTTTGTACTGCTATCATCTATGTGTCTGTGCGGTCCTAACATAAGCAGTTCCCTCCTGGATTTAAAGTTTTCTGATTTTGATTCTGATTTATAGCACATTGAGGGGAGTTTATTGAGGTGACTCACCCAGCTGGAAGGAGGTGAGTTCACTCTTCACTCCAGGTCCAGCTCCAGTGCTAGCCGCCACTTCCACACTGTAGCGAACGCCTGGAACCAGTCCTGAGATGATTACGGAGAAGGTGGACCCGTCCACTGTGCGGTTGATGTGGTAGCGGCTTTCGTTCCCCAAACACCAGATCTAAGAGTAGAGGAAGAGAGTTGGACTGAGCGAATGGCCGGGCTGTAAATAACCAATGCATGATTAATGCACTGTGAAATCTCTAACCATAATCAGTTTGGTTTGTTTATTACATTCATTCAGAAATGTGTTTAAAACCCCTTTTTAATTTTATGCTTGAAAATAGCTGGATAGTTTAGTTTTGGCACAAAAATGTGCACATATTTATAAAATGACAATACATTATAATGAAGAATTGACACAATATTACATTCTTGGCATTTGGTGTTACTATGTTATACCCTAGAATGTATTATTGAGGGTTTTCCTCATGTGAAATAAGACCCATGTCATTTTCGACAGTGTTATGATGTTTCATAACTCAGAGCTTCCTACAGGTCATGTAATCTGATTCAGCCAAAACCAGCATAATGGAAACTTCTCTGGGAATGGTTGTAGTTTTTCCCCTCACAATTAATTTCTGTAAGTTCAGTCAACCTTGAACTGCTTCCGTTAGTGTAGAGTCATAACAGACTGCCGTCTGTACATGCCCTATATAACCATGTAAAAGCTACAGCCTGCACTATTATGACATTGCTGTCCGAGAAAAGTGCTGTAACCCTGGACTGAAAGTGATACCGCCTTGGCTCTCCAGTCTAAGGGGTCAGAGAAAAAGGCACATCACAGGCTTGATGCATAGCAGTTCAGTCTAACTGCGTTTTTGGCCTGAATTTTTCCTGGAAATGATGACAATCCTCTGGCTTTTGAGGCACGATGGGAGTAAGAAGCGGCGGGAGCGAACGAGGGAAGCGATTAGGGAAAGAATTGCATGCTCTTGCCAGATTTAACAAGCATGAAATTATTTGCAACCGCCCCTGCCACCGGCGGAAAACATTTACCTGGACACGAACGGCCACTTTACTTCAAACTTTATTTTTTATGCACCCCTTCCAACTCTAATCCACTTTTAAAACGACAGCACACCAGGATCCCATTAAACAGTAAAGACCTGAGCAGAATATCATATAAGCACCACAGGCCGAGTCACAAAAGCCTCTAACTGGGTGTAGAGGGCATAAAATGAAAAAACTATTAGAAATAAATGGGAAAAAAATTACTTATAAAGACTTATTGATTAAAAAAATTCTAATTAAAAGAAAGGAGACACAAATTGTAGACTGCTGCGCATCAAATACCTGGAGACAAAATCTTCCCAAAAAACAAACCAAAAAAAAAAAAAAAAGCCTAATGTACTAAAAGCATTCTGTGCGTTCTGTGATGTTACTTCTGCTTTTTCAAATGAATTTTGAATAGAAAGATCTCTGGAGATGCAGCAGTGAGTCTACACATGACCACCAGGTGGCAGCATTCTACTATGATTGCTGTAATTTCCCCCTCGAGTCCTTCCTCTGCTTCACTTTCTCAGCTGAATCTCTCACCAGACTTCCAGTGATGCTTTGTGAGACGGCCTGACTGAGTGACTGTCAGCATTTTCTCATCCTTATCACCCCTCTGCCCCCGTCTCTCTCTCACCCTGTACTCTTGGACCACTCCGTTCTGCTCGTCCTCTGGAGGTGCCTTCCAGGACAGCAGGATGGCCGTGCCGTTGTCTCCACTCTCCGTTACCGTCACTCCCCTTGGGGCCGCGCTGGGGGCTGAGAGAAGACAGTACAAAAGTTCAAAAGTGGCAAATTCATGCTTATTCTTCAAAGATGAAAATAGTTTACGCAGCTGCCTTTTATGCTGGGTCAAAATTTCTGGATGAATGGACCAATTGAAACATTTGAAAATCACTCTAAATAAAAACTGCTAACATTTACTCACAGTGAATAATGTTTTATTTCCTTCCCTGTTATGGAGATTTGATGTCTGGCACTAAGAGCGTTGATATTAAAGTTATTAGTTAATATAACCCATAAACTGGTGTGAATATGGTATGTACATTAGTAATGTATATTTGCACTGTATGTGTGTGTGTGTGTGTGTGATACAGAGCTCAATAAAATGTAAGATATCCGTTCACATGCCTGAAACAGCATGTTTTGAGATGTTTATTTTGAACAGAGACGAGTCACTGGAGCACTGAAGTAACTCAGACGCTAAATTGCAGTGTGAATGTAAGACAGAATTTAAAACACCAGCCCCTTATGAGCAATTCAGCGTCTAAGAGCAAATCCAGCTGTTTTCTAACTCTTTTTTTTGCGTTCTTTTTTCACAGTCATTTCCCGCTTTCTCATAAACACACACACACACACACACACACACACACACACACACACACACACACACACACACACACACACACAC
>JBBJLR010000001.1:12992934-13004334 GCA_037577145.1 Brachypetersius gabonensis | reverse complement strand
GTGTGTGTGTGTGTGTGTGTGTGTGTGTGTGTGTGTGTGTGTGTGTGTGTGTGTGTGTGTGTGTGTGTGTGTAGTTGAGTAGACAGGTCGAAGTAAGTCTTGGTGAAGGGAGAATCTGTATGTGAGCACAGTGGTTTGTCAACCCCAGGGTTTGTTTTGGCAGGGATTGAATCAATCAGTAATGAGCTGCACCAGGCTCAGAGCTGGAGGCACAGGCTAAGCAGCAACACACACCGCAGAGTCCACTCTCCTCCCTTTCCATCACTCTCTTCCCCTTTCTCTCTCTTTCCCTACCCAAATCCATGCACTGGTTCAGAGATGTAGTACATCATTTCTTAGAAACAAACAGCCATTTTAGACATAATGTATCCAAGCATATGATATGATATATATGATGCATGGGATGCAGATTGTATCTTTGAATCATCTCATTTAACTCTACTTCAAAATGAAAAAAATAAACTGTACTACTACACACATCAACAGTTACACTCTTTCAACCAAGTCACAAAGAGCAGCACATTGTAGACTGATACAATCATTTTGTGGCCAATACAGATTTTAAAGTGCTAATATTTTGGCAACCAGTGGTATAATTTAACATTCATATTTTAATGTTATATGTATTTCTATTTTTGTTTACTGCTGTATTAATGGACATTAATGGATCATAATTCTTCAACTTAAATAAACAGCATGACTTAACCTCATAAACCAGTGTAGGAAAAAATGACTACTGGCCATTGATCTGTAGTCACTGTGATCTACTGTGATCTCTGATAGGGGGTGGTGGTGGCCTAGTGGTAGGATACTTGCCTCTGGTGCAAGGCGTCATGGGTTCGAATCCTACCTTCAGCACCACCACTGAGTCCCTGAGCAAGACCCTTAACCCCAAGTTGCTCCAGGGAGACTGTCCCCTGTAGTTAAGGAATGGAAGTCGCTTTGGATAAAAGCGTCTGATAAATGCCGTAAATGTAAATGATCCACCAGGCAGATAGTCAGGAATATTTCTTATGTGTATCTTCAAACTGTTCAACTTCAAGAGTATAACATGGGGGTTTTAAGCAGTGTGATGTGTGGAAAGCTTGTAAAGTTATTTAGCCTTAAATGCAACATGTCATGGACGTTTCTGCAGTGACGCATTCAGCATTAAGGGATCAACCGACTCCAAAAGTAGAATATGAATATAGACCTGTCTGTTGAAGCTGAAGCTCAAAGCTTAACCTCTCCTGTGGTCCTTGTCATCTGCGCTAATGGCCCAACATTACATAGCCGCTGAAAGATCCAAGTAGTCTGCCTCTGCTTGGTCGCAGTGTTAAAATTTCTGAGCGCTGTACCACTTGAGCGTTCATCCACGGTGTTCCATCCACAGCTAATCAGTCATTGCTAACCAGCACCTGTTTATGGTGAAGTAATGCCTGCTGTGTGCAGCCAAATGGAGCGATGCATTATGGACCACGGGAAAAAAAAAAAAAAAAGGCTGGGCTGAAGTTTTTTTTAGGTCGGGTCATACTTTTGGCCCACGAGGGACACTGGCAATGTTAGCAGCAGGTTTTCCAGCTGTATTTATTGGTGGTTGTATTTGTTAATGTGTCTGCGGCAGCGCTCCAGCAGAGGAAGGAGAAATAGAGGGAACTTTGTTGGGTCCAGGCTGGCAGCGCTCCATCCCCCCTCCGGCCAAACGAGTGTATTCACACACTCTCCAGAAAGGCTCTGATGAACTAGCAGCAGTTTGTGTGGGTGAATAGTCAGACCCCCTCACACACACACCTCTTCCACTCTAACACACACGCTCACACACCCCCTTCACTTCTTCTTAAAAAGTTCAAATGTCAGCCAGGCTGAGAGCTATTGTCTCTAGGCAAAAGGACCTCCTCTTCTGCACTTTTTCTTTCCTCTCACCCTTCATTCCCTCTCTTTTTCCCGTCTGTCTCCTCGAGCTGAGGAGAATGAATGGCCACTCTTTTGCTTCTCTTTATGCACCTCTGGCTTTTCTCCACTTCCATCTCTCTTTTCCGTCTCTGGCTATGGGATTCGGAGGAGGGCGGCAGGGCTTATAGAAAGTCGATGGATGGGGGTGACATTTGAGGCTGGGGTGCAATGGCAGGGCCTTTGTAGCGCCACGACATCGGCCACAAACACTTCGGCACGGAGAGAGGGGCCAAGGGCTCTACTACAGAAAATGTTGCAGCCGCTGACAGAACACAACAAGAGGCCCTTAGGCGTCTATTAGAAAACTAGCAATAATTCAGCTGCTGCCAAAAAAGCTGGTGGAAGTCAGAGGCTCAAGCATTTCAGCAGGGTGAAGGGAGAAGACAGGAGAGCGGAGAGAAAGAGAACAGAAGAGAGTGGGTAAGAAAGAGAAGTGTAGAAATACAAAGGGGCGTCCCAGCCTGCACGGCAGTTTAATGTCTTTGGTTGAGTTGTACGCATGTGTATTCTTATTACATATCATTTAATAATACAGCTGTCTAGCACTAGTTTAGATCAAATTAATCTTCCCAGCAATCTGACCCCACTGCTGGACCCTCATTCCGTTTGGTAAATGCTGGACGTGGCCTAAGTTCGAGTTATCAACTTTACGATCTGGGTATTGTTTCATGTTTTCATTCATCTGTGTTCTTTCACTACAATTCCCAACATGCAATATACATCATATATCACTACATCATAGTGCTCAGCCAATCCTGCCTGCTAGCCATGCCACTAATTATACATACAATCAAGTTAGCTTTAGCATTTCAAACTGACATTCTGCTAAAGAAGACACTCAGACATGCAGTTTTGCAAAACCCACCTTCAAGATGTGTCATAAGAAGGTGTTTTTTCTAGTCTTTCAAACTGAAAATTTGACTACTACCACGGAGGCACCACTGTAGGAGGTAGGTTGGCATATTCACATGAACAGATTAGTTTGGTTTAGCTAAAATGTTTAATTTTGGCTGAAGTGCCCCTTTGTACCAGCAAATACTGCATCTTTTTCATGGCCATATACTAAAGACACACAAGCCCTTGATGCAACATGCTTAAGGATTAGTCTACAATGCAGTATAAGTAGTTATAGTACATTTCGCATCTCCTGTGATACCAATACTGTTTTTAACAAATGATATAGTGTTCAGGTCTCGTTACAGGCAACTGGAGGCTTAAGCAAGAACTTGAGCACAACAACAAGCAAATCGAGGGATGATGGGAGATGAAAGAAGCATTATGATTCCAAGCAACTGGCAGACAGGAATCCTGTGCAAAAGATTTCTGTCTGGCACAGACGAGCACTCCTCCACCAGTTTAGCTGCAGCGGCCGTGATTTCACAGCTGTCGTGGCGCTGTAGTTTTCCCCTTTCTTCAATCTCGGAGCATTAACCAGAGGAGGTGCCAACATGTCGCATGGAGCTTCTCACAGATTTGGACTGCTAACTGCCTATGGCTCAGTGACAGGAAAAACACTCCTGAATCATCTCCCCTGAGGAAGGACAACACAAAGACGTTCATCACTTTATCCTGGTGGTAGACCTAACACTGGGCAGGAACCAAAAGAATAAAAAAAAGGGTGTGAATGGATTCATGTATGATCAAACTTATGTCAATCATTCAGAAGGACTTGATGCATATTCATAGTCATCTGTCACTGCTAGCTTTCTATCAGAACTGAAATGAAACGCCTGGGCAAAACACAAAGCCCTTGTTTCTTGAACAAGGACTAAACCTAGTTTTGGACTATAGTGCAATGCCAATGATGACACTTTATTTAAAATAATGAGGCCTAGACTAATGCCACCAACCTCACAGGACTGCATACCAGACAGAAAGGGTCACTTTCTGTGTACTAAACAACAGAATCCACTTCATTTTACAGTTTACAGTGTTTGTCGTCCACAAACTGTCCAGAAACTCAGCAGCCCTAACATTTAGAATTTGTATTTTTTTTTCTTCAAACATTAGATTGTATTTCGCAACACGCATTTGAAGCCACTTCTCATTTATTATGTATTTCTGTGGTGTTTTTCTTATTATATAATGCAGTAAAAGCAAGATGCTGAGTGGCTCTCAGTGGCTCATAAACAGCCAGTTGCCTCTCATTGCCAATTGCATCACTTTTGATGCAGCACTTTGTTTGAATCCTATTATTTAAAGAGGCAAAACGTTTTAGTGTAAATTACACTCTGGCCAGTAAAACAGCAAATCATTTTGGGTAATAAAATACTAATATTAGAGTGCTAGCTGCGTTCACTTAGCCCACACTGTAAGAGCTTTGGGCTAAAAAACTTAATCTCTTTGAAAATATAATAAAACAAAAATTGTATTTAATGAAAAAACTATTTTAATAATTACATCACTACAAGTGAATACAATTAAATTTAAGGTTCATAAAATCCAGCCAATGAAAACTGCCCACTGGCCAACTTAGCCTCAGGTAGTTTTTCTCCCAAAAGTGATGTTGACCTGGTTCAGTGAATAGGCAAGAGCATGCCCATAACACGGGGGGTGGCGTGATTTTATAAAACCCAGAGCATGGACCATTTTACGGTTTCGTGGCAGAAGGAAGAGTCTCTGTGTGAGCTGGCTTGAGCTACCCTCACTTATGTGTGTCCTTTATTTGACATTGCAGCCTTCAACATCCTTCTAACAAGACAAGAGGGGCCCAGTGTAGCCAGTGCTGAAGACAGATCCAGACACACACACACACACACACACACACACAAGCACGCAAAGTCAAAGACACACACAAACACACACACAGAGTTGTGATGACATCCGCAGCTGTTCTGTGTCTGTCAAAGTGGCTCAGGGACTGTTTTGTGTCCTTAACTCAAGACACCAATGACAGATGCCATATTTCTTCCCATGGAGATGTAGGACAGGGATCTGGATGTGACTCTTTGTCTACTTAACCCCTTGGGGGCCTTCTCAGAGGGAGTGTATTGGGTACGAACCCTAAATAAATCATTATAGACACTTTTTGCAAAGACTAAACACAAGGCTGGCACAAACAAGCGTAGCCACTAAAGTAATTTCTAAAAGTAATTATATATATATATATTCTCTATAATATCCAGTTAATGATAAAGTAGAAGCTACAGTAATTTTGAATTTAAGTAATCCAATAAAAATAACTTAACTGAACAAAACAAGTGGGTATATTATCAGCGTTTCTTGCCTTTAATCAGGCAGCCAAGTATGAATCATTGTGATATTCCTACTAACAATAAATAGGTCTACTGTAGGAAATGCCAATGTATGACAAGTGGCTTATTTCCAAGCACTTAACTAATCTAAAATATCTCTGCATTTGACAGAAGGCACCTGTGTGTGATAAAAAGGGGCAAGAAATAGCTCAGGTGTGAGAATGCGTGGGCTCTGAATGCTTCCCCTGGGTCAATCTTTCCACCCAGGACAGCGGAGGACACACACAGGGCAGCTCAACTTAAATCATCATGGGCACAAACGCGCAAGGTCACAAAACGTCCGTTAACACAAGCTGTCCACACGCAGACTTTAAAAAAAGGAAAAAACGCTTCGCATAGTATCTGCCCTGTTTCCCATTGGCTGGCTCTGTCCATTCAGCCTCCGCAACGGCCCGTCCGTGTGAGTGTAAAGCGGGTATTATTAATAGCTGGGTCATTAAACCATTAGGGGATTAATGTGATGCCGCATGAGCGAGGCTCAGCACTGGCATGTTAGCAGGGCTGGGGCTCTTTCTGAATGCAGCGAGTGGGCAGGATGCCAGGAGGTCACAGGGGAGAATGGAGTCAAGAGGAAGGGCAGAACAGATGGGGGGCTTGTAGCCTGAGGATCAGTCAAACTTTCTGACTGCTATGCTTTATCATCTGATCGCACAAACATCCATTAGAAAATGTTTTTTATTATTATTTGAAATTTGGATTTCTCTGATCATTTACTGAACTGTTGATGTAACTGACAGACACTTAGCGTAGATTCTACCAGTAATCACAGAAGCTAAAACTGATTTTGGTTCTTAAATTTGAAGTTCTCTGGCCCTTTCTGGTACATACTCATAGCAGGCCACCTTAATCATATACAATTGCATTGTGAGTCTAATAAACTTCTAATAATTCATAGTACGGACAATATTTGCTTTAACTTCCAAGTGTGGACAAGGCTACGGGTAGTGTCTGTAAAAATGTAGATAAGATCACAGTATAGGACATGGCAGTTTAACTCAAGAACATCTTTATTTTTATCCTTTGGATCCGTTCCTATAGGCAAACACAAGTGAAAAGTTTAGTCAGCCTCAGTTTCGCTGGCGGGCATGAGGCAGGAGGCCTGAGTGCTTTCACAGTTGACCGCTTTTAAGGTGAATTCCCTGGCATTCTGAGAGACAAACGCAGAGAGAGAGTGAGAGAGAGGTGGCATGATGACCATCTGTTGAAAATGTCAACTGTCTCTTCTCTGTTTATGTTAATGGTGGATGAAGCAGCAGCATGTAAATAACTGTGTGAGAGCTAATGATGCTAGCATGGCTCTGGCACTGACACGCTGGATAAAAATACACCTCAGAGCAAACAGTTTGAGTGCTCACTAAAAACGTCGCACATCGATAATATACAGAGCCTTCCCGGGTACTTTAGTCAGACTGTCTGGCCCAGAAGCAGCTCCTCTCTCGCTCACATATGCACAAAGACTGCTCTATTTTCCTTCATCCCTCGTACCTTCCCAGAGGCATTGTGTAGGCAAATCGCACAACAAAAGCAATTGGATTAAAACAGCATGAAATAAGGCCAGAAAACAAAGTGTACAAAGTGTGAACAGTGGAGGGATGACAAACAAAAAGCTCTTTAAAAAGAAAAAGAGGCTCCAGCAACAGCAGTAGGACAATCATCCCTCTTCTGCCTAATATCACTCTCCAACAGCAGCATCTATGAAGTGGTGTGTAGGAGTCAAAATACCCTGCAAGTGATGAGTGTGTTACACATAAATAGACATAAGCACTACTTAGGTGTAGAGCCGGGGTAATGCCGTATTTACCAGTGCTTTTCAGCGACTTAAGTGCCATCAAAATCCACCACGTTAATCATTTTTAGGGATGGTACGCTCCCAATGCAGACTGCAATGCATTTAATGTTCTACAGAAATAAACCCAGGTTAGGATAATCCCATGCAAACCATGCAGATCTGCTCTGTGCTTTCTTAAATGTGGAGGCACTCAAAGAAGTGTGTACTTTTGCTGCAGCCAGTCCCATCCAACATTTATAGCATTTAGTAAACGCCTTTATCCAAAGCGACTTTCATTCTCTAACTACAGGGGACAGTCTCCCCAGAGAAACTTGAGGTTAAGGGTCTTGCTCAGGAACCCAGTGGTGGTGCTGAAGGTAGGATTCGAACCCATTCTACCCACTGAGCAACCACCACTACAGATACACACATTTACAAATATACTGATATCTAAAGAACAAAATTTAGGCAAAAACACACACAAACATTTGGGCCACACAATATAACGTTTGTTAATGGCTATTGCAATGCCAGCCTACACAGACGCTGTACAACATGACAATCACTCTATAAGCAATCACTGAATGCTTTATTCTGTGCTGTGAGCACCCTGACCAATCACATGGGGTCACATGATTCAATATGCAACCAGTCAAATGGGGTTTTTTTTCCACTTTCACATTTATTTCATAAACTGCAGATTTTTACTGTTAACTGTGAATAATTATCAATGAAAATCTGTCAAATGAAACAAGTTTCCTTTATAACACGGAAAGAATCTGTAACAGCGAGTTCAATCTTTAACTTTAAATGCACTTGTGAACTGTTTCATTAAAATTGGCTCTTACTTAACGGCCCAAAATCTCAGTGTGTGCCAAAACTTTTGAATTAGAAAATAATGCAAATCTTTAATATGATGCAAAGCTTTAATATATTGCACCGTCTTTTCAACAGCTAGACTCCCGAAACCCTCAAAGGCACAGAAAGCGAAATAGAATATCTCACAAAAAAAGATAATAATTTCACAACCATGCAACCACAACAGCTCCAAACATGAAGTTATATCTGTCTTCTAGACCAGAGGACTGGAAGGTATCTGTGGTGCTAATACATCACCTCCAGCAGCATAATAAAGAGCTAAAGGGAGCACCACATGGAAGGGAGCACTGAAATGTGTTTCAATCACACCAGCCGCACTGAGCGGCAGACTGGTGGGTGTAAAATTGAGCGTTGTACCACTGAACTACACAAAAGAAGAGGATCGGTTTAAAATTTGGTTAACAATGCCATGTCTTTCAAGTTAATCCATCTGGCCTATGCCCCCCCGTCCTCCAAATCCTCCGGATGCCAGTTTGAACTCAAAGATCTGCCAACCTGCCTTTGTAGAAGGAACGGAAATATTTAACGGGACCTAAACAGTGCCTGGGCAATCTGAGGAAGAGGGGGAGCAGGAGGAAGAGGGAACCAGCTGTTTATAAAAAAACTGTAGTTCTTTTGAAATATTGTTAAGATTAAAAACCTGCCCAATGCTGATTTTTTAAAGAAATTATTTGCCAGTGTCAGTATGAAACGTTTGGTCTATTTTCTTTTTTAATGTACACGCAAACATTCTGAACACTATGAAATATTACTTGAAAATGTACATGCAGTGTGCAGTAGTTTAGATTTTGTAACAGCATTTAAAGCTATTTGTTTTGCAGTGAATGGAAACCAGTGGACCCTGCATTGCCAATCCCAATGTGGCATCATGCTAGAAACAACTTAAAATACGTCGAGCTAAATCCATGTCCTCAGCTAAATCCCTGTGAAAGCAGCAAAACCAGTTTCACTGTGATGATCGTGAGCGTGTGAAGAAGCTCAGGCCCGATTGTGGAGATTACTGAGCTTCTCTGCCCCTAAACCTCCTTCTAGGCAAACTAACATCAAACATCACCCAGGCCCTGCGTTCCCAGACAAATCTGACCTGAATCATTAAAAACACGGCAGATCCAGCAGGAACTGAAGGCTGCATACAAAGGTGCAATATGCTACTGGCTGGATAACTATATGTTCTGAATCCTGTTGTTTTCAATTCTTCCATAAAGAAAAAAACTATCAGCGCTTTCAATTGTTTGGACTGAGCACCACCTTCCATTAACCCAGTCTTCATTAAAATTCCTAACTTTAGCCAGGCACCCTTTTGAAAATTGTACATTTTATAAGACTGATTGAGCAATGTTTAATTAGCAGTCACATTAGAAGCAGCTCAGCAGGAAAATTACACAACAGGAAAATGATACTTTAATTACGGTACTGTAGACCTCACACACCAGGACACCCAAGCGATACTTACCGACACTCTCAGAGCACGGTAGAAAGTGCTGTCGCTGCGGTGGTCTTCAATGCCTTTAGTTAAGGGGAATAATTCTTTTACAGGTACATGTTTAAAATGCATTGACTCCACACATGCTGCCTGACTTCAAGCTTGTTAATTTAATGTCCTACGTGAAAAGGGTACGCTCAAAAGGAGCAAATACGCCCCTTTGCCCTAGGAAAGTGAAAGCAGTGTACCTTTTAAAACTCAACTGAAATACCCAATTGAACCTAAAGAACCACATTGTTTCTGTGAGGGTGCATCTACACTGTCTGCAGCTAGTACACAGTACTTTTTTTCAGCACAGCGACATATCAAACATAGTCTGGCGGCTGAAATGTACCTGGCAGTAGTTTAACCCCGCTGTCACACATTCCAGGCATCACCCATCCTAAAAGTCTTCAAGCTCCTGGAGACAGATCTACCTCCAGGACACACTAATCCACGCCCGAGACACACACACGAACCCGATAGCTCGCTAAATAAATAAATAAGAACTCTATTCCCTTCTTGCCCTCTATTTCAGTCATGGGACAAAAAACAGACTTAGCTGCAAGGCCAAGGGTCACCCCAGTCTCAATTATGGGAGTCCCATGTGGAAGGGGGAGCGATTATTCAAAAGCCTTCGACATCTTTCTTCTCCTTGACAAAGAAGCTAAAACAGTATAGGAATGGGACGGCTCCCCCCGTTTTACACGGCTTGTCAGAAAGCATAAAGTTTATAAACAAGGACAGACAGGGTCAAAGGTGGTAAGGAGAGAGGTCACAGAGTGAAAAACAGAGAGATTGAGAGCCTCTTACCCGTTTACTGACGGGTACCACTTGGCCAGACAAGTGGCTTATTGAAAGCCTGTGGGGGGGTTGTGGGGGTGGGCTTTGTGGGGGAGGCACAAACCCCTTTAAAAAGCCCTAAAAAGACAAGCACATTCCTGTGGTGCCTGATTTCTGAGTCTGTTTGCTGCAACTCAATCTAAAAATGATTGAAATCTAAAAATAACGAGCACAGAGGTGATACGTATCTACAGTGTCCTAATCTTAGCATGACATGTGAGAACTGGCTATCACCGATGAAGCCAGTTGAGTAATGAATGCAGATAAATCCACTTCTGATGATTAGAGAGAGTGGGAGCAGTGGGACTCTCTAGTGTAATGTGTCTTTTATAACTAACTTAGCAGATCAGAGTGTGAGACCATTCCGCATATGTCATTACACCTTGACAAGCATGTGCCTGGCTCGCTCATTATTGGGTCCTAGCAAATACGAATGACGAGATTATATTTAATAATATTTTATGAGCGTACATTGAAATGAGAAATGCGACGCACCACGAGGGTTCATTTATTAAGCTGGCTGAAGCTCAAAGACTGATCTGATTACCTAAATGATATATCGCGGGGTGCAGGGCGTGATGAAGTTTGGGCAGCGTTCTGGCATTTGTTAACGTGTCCTTCACCGAAGCGAGGGCAAATTTCTTCAGTTAGTCTTAACCAGCTATCGCATGACCACACTGTCTCATTACATCTTTGGACAAATTCCCCTATGCAGGCAAAGGAACAAAAAAAGACAAACGTAAACATTCCGAGTGCTGTAGGTGCGAGACAGCTAGCTTTGCACATGTCCGCCCAGCTATCAACACTGGATTTGATGATCTTTCTGGACATAATTTAAAGCCTATTGTCAAATGATGAATAACCTCAGCTTTGCTTAGTTTTTGAGGTCTTGATGTCGGCCGCTTTAGACAAATAACACGTTGCATCAGCCAATCACAGAGTGGGGCTGTCAACAAACTGGAAGGATTCCGCACCGGCCTGATGGATGGTGGCTCCCGGAGGGGTCCAAGTCAGCCTCTGGAAACTGGCCATGGGTTAAGCAGCAACCTCGTTTGCTCATGGTAATGTTAAAATGCACACACACGCACACATACACACATACACACATACACACACACATACACACATACACACATACACACACACACACGCACACACACGCGCACACACACGCACACACACACGCACACACACATACACACACATACACACACATACACACACACACACACACACACACACACACACACACACACACACAC
>JBBJLR010000001.1:12934624-12953836 GCA_037577145.1 Brachypetersius gabonensis | reverse complement strand
CACACACACACACACACACACACACACACACACACACACACACACACACACACACACACACACACACCCACATACACTTAACACTAGTCTCTGAAACTGTCAGAGAAGACGGTGTATGTGTTGCTTGCTTTTTTCGTATTTTTTTATCTCAATGAAAATTCTGATTCTGCTTGTTGTGAAACAATATACACAACAGACCAGAAGTTACTTTACTTTAAGAACTACTTAAAACAAACGTCACTGACTGTTTTTCAGTATTTTACAAAAGCTTAAACTACTAGTTTAGCTTTTTTTGTTCAATTCTGAGCGCAAGCTTCTGGCCTGAAGTGTAATTGTGGAATTGAATTACTGTGAACAATAACGATTAGTTTAAATAATTGATTATCTCAAGTCACTGAGATCAGGTGATTATGTAATTATTATGACAGGCCAAGCTGCACCTCATGAAACCTGCAGTCTAAATGCATCACTACTTTGTCTTACGTTCTCAAAGACATCTGGAGATACTTTGGCATAGATTCAGAAAGTAGGATCTATGCATCCTTAACACATTTCCAGGCCAGACAGTTGAAAAAGTGCCTCTTCAGAGCTTGTCAGTCTGAAGAACAAACAGTTCCTCTAACATATAGTCTGTCTGCATGAGGCCTGGCCTCGGGGTACAGAGCAGTTAAAACAGCTGATCAAATCTCTGACATCCGTTTTGCATAGAGTAACTTTGCCGGCGCAAAAGGCACTCAGGTAAGAAGTGTGAAAGCAAGAAAAACACACAGTAGCTCTGCCCTCAGCGCCTTTGTGTTAACGCAGCAACCCGTCAACATATTGATATTCCGGTCCACTTGCCAGTAAGGTATAATGCATTATGCAGACCAGGACTTCTGAGAGAAGCCCAATTAGACACTGCTGGCCCACAGGCAGGAGGGGGGAGGAGGTCCATAATTGAAGAAAATCGCTTACCCATAATGCAACAGGGCCGAGAGGGATCAAAGGTAGTCTATGTGAGAAGGTGAACAGGCCACGAGGGGGAGGGTCCATGTCTTTAAATCAACTAATTAGTGGCCCCACTTTTTTCTGCTAATTTAATCCCCCCTCTTTTCAATCTCTTCTCTGTGCTCCCTCTAGCAGACCGACACCTCTAAAGGGGGATTTTTTAGCATTTCAAAAGTGTATCCAAGCTTTCCAGAGTGCAAGAAACAGAATGGTCACCAGGGCAAAGAAGCTGATCTCGTCAAGAAACAGAGAATGAGTAGGAGGGGAGGAGGGGGGTTCAGGGAGGAATAGCGGTCTTCAATGCCATCTTTCAGTCCTCAGTCTTCCCAGCAAAGACAAGAAAAGACTGATTCTGAGTCTCTTTAAAATGCATACAGCAGAGCACCCTTCGGTGGCCCTATGTTTCCAACAGAAACAAAAGCTGGCTAGGACTAGTCTGAGCATCTGAGCCTGCAGTGTCTGCATTGTCTGGTCCTGAAAAATACTAGGCCGCACAATATCCATTAAAGGCAGGATGGGAAAGAATGAGTGCAACACAGCAATGTTCAATACATTTTACCTTTCAAAAATACCTAAATGAACGTAAACAAAATGGGAAAACCTTTTGGATCAACCATTGTTTGCCCCCTGCCCCTGCAGTGCCTTATTTCTGAATCAGGAGTAAGATGTGACACATAAGAGTGATAATTTTGGGCCGTTTTGCTGTTCGTGTTTTTCTTTTCTTTTTTTGTTTTGGATGAGGCTGCGTCCGCCTTTCGGTCCCTAGGGGGGCTATTGTGTACCCCAAGTCCTTCATGGGCAGCCCCTCCTCTTTCCCCGAGTCTAACAATTACCCCGTTGAGGCGACACAATGCCTGGAGCCCGTGGCAGCCCCCACAGGGGCTTTCTATGTGTCGGCCTTCTTTATCTGTCAAAGCGCTGCACTGACCAGCAACAAAAAGGCAAATGTTAAAAACAGGCAAAATAAAGGGTTGAGGGGGTGGGAAGGTGGTGGGGGGAGTGAGCTACTTCATTTGCTTTTAGTCACAGTGTGAAAATAAGCCATTTTGCAACACTCAGGTTCAGCTGACAACATAAAAAAGGGAAAAATCATCAAAAAATGCAGACACATCACATATGGTTAGAAAATGCTAAACCAATGAAATAATTCTGTCAAAAAGTGCCATGCTGTAATGCCTGCAAGGAACAATGTTTTTTAAAAAATCAATTGAGAGGTTGTGTGTTGTGTAAGAATCAGCTAAAATTCCACCTGCATGCTCCTCTATTACTCTCAATAAAAGGTTGCAACACACATTAATATGAATTAAAGGAGCCACATTTTACCTAGAAGTAAATCAGAACATTAACAGGGATATCTTCTTTAGTAACCCTCTGAAACTCTGGTACACTCACAAGTTTTTTTCAAGAGTCATTCAGTTGTAAAGGATTCACAAGAATAGCTGTGGACCATGACAAATAAGTCCAGATCCAAAGTGACCCTTTTCCATATAATCCTTGTCTGAACGACCTCTAAAACCACTGGAGCTTGACTGCTCTCATTCCTGCTGTCTATAGGGTTTAACATAGTTCTGATGTCTCAGACACCCTGTGACTTCACAGCCCATTCCCAGACAGACAGACGCAGCCAGATGCATTAACCAAGCTTTAAAGCAGCAACCACCACATCTTTCTTTTACCCAGCACCCTCCTCATCCCCATGCGTGCCCTGTGACAGCTAGGCGTATGCTTACATTCCACAAGGGTTTAAAATACCGCAAGAGTGAGGGGAATAAGTGCATGGCAGAGTGATGGCGATAGGGGGTCATGGAGAAGGAGGGTGGGGGCTTTCCCAAGGATTCCTGACGAGGACCGCCTAAATGACCTCGGTGCTCTCAGTGTCATACCAAGAGTGATTATCCGCTTATCAGAGGTAATGTGACCCAGCAAATTGCGAACTATTGACGATAATATTGATCTCCAAATTAATCCAATTAAAAAGCCCCTGTAAGCCAATTAAAGAGAAAGCGTAAAGTGAAGAGGAACGGCAAGAGTTTCTTGCAATGCAGCTTTATCTGAACTGTAGAGGTCTAATGATATACTCAGTAGGCTTGTTGGGGTCATTACATTTTAGCTGATAATTCATTTTCATATCATTTTTTTCTAGGAATTATCATTTATAAATAAATAATTTACTTGTCTCTGTTACAGTACACAACTAGTAAAATAGCCTAAAGTGTACAAACTCATGAGCTAACTTGCTTTCTAGATACATAATAGCTCCAGGCTCCAATGAAATAATAAACAAACAAACATTATTCATTGCTGGCCTCTAAAAGCATTGCAACACCAAGTTGAAACTTTAAAGATATGTTGTTTTTACAGGCTCCTTATTTTCCATAGGAATATGCAACAATTTCACATTCAGCATTTTGCAATATAACCATGATCACAAATCCTCCCAACTGCAGAAAACCAATAAGATCGTCTTAAATAGTTCCAATCAAGCACCTAGGCGATGAAAAAAGGACTAAAACTCAGGTCATGTTCATGTAAATAATAGTGCTCACCTCCACAATGCACATTTTATATATCCATTTGCATTCTACAATTTTTGCAAGGTGGTGTATTCTGCCATGATGTATTGTTACACCCCTTCTGATCTGGGAATTTCTGGCCACAAATAAAAAAAGGAATGTAATGCCACAATGATACCCTCAATGAGACCACACAAAGAGACCCTCCCGCAGTCTAATGTGAAAACGTATGGATTTGCAGAGCTTGCATTCCCTCTTAATCCTGTTTAATTCCATTTAACTAGCCTTAGGTAGATCTTAATTGGGATTTAGGGGGCTGCACATATAGCTTAGTTGTATGAAGGGATAAGGATCACTAATCCCAAACCTGAGCACTACCTGGTGGTAGACAGCAAGAGAAACCACAAGACCAATGATAAAGACGATTCTTTTTTAGTCACGATTACTAGGTTTTGACTGCTTGTGTAAATTTCCTTTGCCACCATCCTCTGCAACACTGGTGTAAAAACAGCTTAGATAAAAAACAGAATTTATGCAAAGAACCGAAGATCAGGGAATTGTCTATGACAGGTGGACAAGGGAGGAGAAGGATTGCTCAAGAAAGAGATATGATTCACCTGTGAGAACATTTATCATTAATTGGGCTCTGGTGCCTGCTGTGCCCAGTCACAGTTTTACAATTTATTATCTGTGCTTAAGTGTCCATCCATCCCAACACTGACTGTTCTGCACCACAGGGGTACAGTGCAATGAATAGCGTTCCGGGAAACATTCCTCAGCGCTTTCCCTCTTTTTCTCTCTCTTTTATACAGACGTAAGCAGGCTGCACTGTCCCATCTATAACAGAAATGCCAGCAGGACCTCAGATAAAGGATTCTCCAAGGCCTCAACTCAACTTCCAGCATGTAAAAAACTACCATCCATCACACCTGCAGCTTATCTTCCACAGCTCAGACGAGTGGTCGAAAGGGTGAGACTAAATGAGTTCAAGCCAAGGAACGTGTAAGAAAAAGGTAAGTGGCTGCTCCTAATATCAATTCACTTTAGAAGATCCCAGAAACTGGATGTCCAAAGTGTCACTTTAGCATGAAAAGGTCCCCTGAAGCAGAATTCTTCTTGTCGGCAGACAGTGAGAAGTTGGAGAACTTCTGACAAATGAGACACCAGTCAGAGATAAGAGCCATTTAGTGTATGACAACAGAGTGAATCACCAGGTTAACACATGCACATTCATCACATCACACTATCATTTAACAAGCTCTCTGCAGAGCTGAGCTAACCAGCATGTCTTCACAGGTCTACATGCACCAAGAAGATGAAGTAGTAGCAAAGAGATCCTCCATTCTCACACTCGTCACCAACCTGTCAGTAGGCAATTCATGATGATTCATTCCTGCCTCAGTCAAGGTAAAGGAAGATAATTCAGGAAATAACCAAACAAAACAAACATTCTTCACACTGAAGTTTTTAAAAGTGTACTTTGGACCAATTTGCTTCCCCAAAGTAAGTCTCAATAGATGATTTTATAAACAATTAATCTTGTAAATAGGACAGAAGAATAATTAGGAGGGGGTTCCTGCATCAAAACCTTTATTATTTTCATACAACCATGTGTCCATGCCAAGAACCATCAAATGCGTGTTAACAAGGGGAATTCTGAAGGGGACTTTCATTGAGTTTTCAAAATTTCAGACTGCTGTTCTTACTTTCTTCTTTTGTTCTGTGCACTTTGCAATGCAAATTTTCCACCTGTGGGACTAATAAAGGGTGATCTCATCCTATCTTATTTTATTGGGTACTTTTTTGCCTAATAAAGCCTTAATATGAATGTACACTATTAATTAATTTAGAAAATAAACACTGTTTCAGGCATCAGGCAGTGTGTTAATAAGCACTTCATGCAGTTGTCCTGTTGGCGAGCTTTAAGAGGCCTTAAACTCATCACATCTGTTTCATATCATTCCTGTGAGCAATCCTGACTCAGCTGGTTTCTCTACAAAGGCGTATTTCCCAGTAAACCGCTCTGAATGACTTTGTTTATATCTTAATGACTGAATTATGCAGAAATATTGGTGGACCTTGCAGGAATCGATGGACCTCCCCTTTTATTTCTCTCAGTCTAATTGGTTCTGATTTCCACTGAAGCTCTCATTAGGCTGATTCAGAAGATGCTGCTGCTGCTCCAGAATCCCCTCCAGGCTAACAGTGGTAGCACTCGCAACACTGACTCCAAAAGGCTTGCTGTCCTTGACACTTGCTATCTCACAATGGCCTGACAATACAGGCAGCTGCGGTGTCTGGGGTAATTAGAGAGATCTGTGACTGGAAACGCCACTGGAACAGAAGCGCTCGCGTATCTCCAAGGATGAGAAGCTCTGCCACGACGTTTGAACTGTGACCCCATGACCCTTTTCCCTACAGGAGCTTGTTAAAGCGTTACGCTGTTTCCTCAACTGAACGACAACAGTGCTCATCGCTTACTTGCAGGGGAGCGTTTTTCAACTCCACCTTTGATTTACTGCAAAACACGCGTATAATAGAAGCCAATAAGAACTGGCTTGTGAACTTGCCCATTGTCTTTCATTTGACCTGTTTTTCATGGTATTTAATAAGTAAGGGATGTAACAACATCAAAAAACAATATCAATTTACCTTTTGATATTTAATGTGTTAAACGGACTCAACTCAACTTCCGTTAAGGAACTACCATCCATCAAACCACCAGCTTATCTCCTACAGCTCAAACGAGTGGTAGAAAGACTGAGATTGAATGACATCAAGTCCGGGAACAAGGAACAAATAATATGACAGCTTCCAATATTTGTGAAGTACAGCCTGCTCTACATGAGGTCAGTGCCATGTCTTATCTACTCTTCAGGTTAGCTCCAATTTCTGATTCTGCAGCCCAGTTTCAATTTGATTACTATTTAAGCAATCAATATAAAGATAAAACACAGCACAGGTTGATTTGGTTCAGGTAAATAAATGTTTGCAACACACCCGATTTCAGACACACACAATCCTTTGAACATGCCCGCTTTAATAGGATGCACCCAGATGCACTTGCACAAAACATAGTAATTAAGAGACGTCCGGTAGAGGGTAAGGAGCTTTACATTTCAATACACCATTTCAATTCAATTTTCAATACTGTATTAAAATGATCTACTATTCTATCCATTTCCTGAGCCACTTATCCTAATCATGGTAATGGGGGTGCTGGAGCCCATCCCAGCACCAAGAGGACGAAAGAAACAACCTGGACAGGTCCATCAAATGACAGAAACACAGACAAACAGTTAACCTAGGGGCAATTTTTTTCCCCAATTCATATCAGGAAACTATTATAGGAAACAATAAGGAAACTATTAGGAGTTGTCCTCTCCATTATAAAGACTAGGTGACGTTGACACTTCGGCAACTTAAAATTCAAGCTTTAGGGATTTAGGTAAACAGGTCTGAGCTCTGAGTACAAACTACAAAGTAATTTCAATGTTTCAGTGTGAGGGCAAGAGCTGTCAAGTTGTTGGTACAATTTCTTAGTTTAGTTTCTTTAATAACCTTTATGTATATTTTTATTACCATAGTTCGCTTTGTCAAATTTCTCTTTAATTGAATTGTAGCTATTTGACTTTATTTTATGGGTTGCTCTTAATGGGCACATTTCACTACATATTGGACTTGTATAACTATGTATGTGGCGAATCAAGAATCTTGAACCATAAATGAAGCCTGACCTGCAGTCAGGATCTTTTCTTCTGTCAGCTGAAACAGGGTCTGAAACTTACTCTCTCATGATCGCACACAGCGAGCCCCAAACCCACACACACCCACAGGCTTAACGCAAAGTGGAGCTAAGCTGTAATATTCTTCCAGGCTTGAAAACAATTGCTTCAGACTTAATGGTGATTACAAAGACAAACTAATACTACAATATGATGTCAGAGAATGAAGTCATAAGTCTTTTTCAATCAGCACTTTGGAAGCTTTTAGGGCAAAAGACATGCTTTAAGGGTGTGTGAGTCTGTTTATCAGCTGTGTTCAGACGAACATGATCCCACAGGTTGACTGCGGTCTTTTCATTGAATATCGCACAGCACACGGTAATATGGCTGAATGTAGCACTGCAAGCTAAGCCTTCATTTACAGTAAGTACATTTACTGTGTTTAAACAGGGGCCATTGTCCCACGCTAATGCTGTCAGGGGTCTGCCTGGTATATCATAGTTACACACTTCATAGTTCAAATTACGGTGAAGGTAATTAGCCTGGATTAGGGTTTGGTGTAGCTCCAGCCACTGTGGGATGGGTAAAAGGATCTGGATTATGGTTATCTGTTACAGGAGAGGGTTTTTTAATGTCAGTCTAAAAAAAAAAAAGCTCAGCACCTCGCTGCCCCAGGGCTGAGGACTGAAAGAGGAAGAATGATTGTACATGACCAAGCCTACCCTTCATGGCTTCACTGCAGAAGACAATGCAACAAAACTAGGAACTTAAGTCAAAATGCATCAGAAATATTTACTTAAAAGCATACAATACATTTCCCAGTTGACCAAAACAAGACAGACGGGTTCTGCACAGCATTATAAGTCAGACAAGTCAAGTGACTTTAGTGGGGAGATAATTCTACATGGTTACTGTCCTCTATCCAAACAACTTAAAACCTTCTCAAACAAGCAATTATACAGCTATGAAGAAGGCACACGCTACAGAAAGCTACAGAAATATATATGTGTGTGTGTGTGTGTGTGTGTGTGTGTGTGTGTGTGTGTGTGTGTGTGAAGTATTAGTTTGAAGTATTATTCATAACTGTTTAATTACATAAACTGTATAAGGATAAATGCTATAAATATATTGATAGTTTGATTATTGAATTTAGTTCCTTTAAAGTGCTTGATTATTAAAGTGTTCAGCTGAGCACACTTGTACAGTCACAATTAAAAGGCCCTGGCAATATAAAGGGACACTCTTCTGCTTGTGCGAAGCGTTGAATAGAAGCAACTGGCCCAGTACTGGGCTGCGTTTTCTGGAGCTCCGGACCACCACCAAATTCCTTTGCCATGAGTTAGAGAGGCGTTTGTGATCCAGAACTAATCATCCAAATTCAACACCTGACCTCACTAATGCCGTGAAGGCTGACTGCAATCAAATCCTCACAGCAATGTTCCAATGTCACAGCGAGTTCCAGAAGAGAAGAGGCAGTTTCTGCAGTCCGGTTGGACAAATTCCCTTTTAACATACTTGACTTTTTAAGACATACTGGACGAGCAGGTGTCTACAAACTTTTGGACATTTAGTGCACAGTATGTCATGATATTTAAAAAAAAAAAAAAAGGTGATAAGAACAAATTCACTTCAAGCATCCTGACATTCCTCCATGTGTCTTTATAGTGTGCTGGCTGGCAGGAGCTATAAAGAACCAGCAACTCCAACATCACACTAACAAACAGACCTTGAAGCCCAGTGAGGAGCAGAGCATGACCATGTTCAGGTCAAAGCTCAAGTGAAAATCACAAATACACAACATGAAAGTTGGACAGAGTTGGTTAAGTGTGTACAGAGCTGCAAACAGAGCTACACAGGGCAACAAAAGCTTACATACCTGTGCAGATGTGTAAAAAAATAAGAGCAAGGCCAAGTGTTCGTGCCATCATCTCTCCAAGAAGAGCCTACAGGGGGGTATGAAGATGTTCTGAAGAGTAATCCACAGATTTGATTTTTTTTTTTTTTTACCAACAGTGTGTGAATTCTAGATCCTTCATAATCTCCAGCATGTGTTCAGAGCCGCTCAGTAGTTTGCACTTTCGCAGAGAGAAAGAGGGAGAGAGAATGTAATCCAGTTTATGTTGGTCTGAGCAAGTACTCCATGGGTAAGGCGGAGAAAAATTTAAAAAATATACTTAAAGATTCTAAAACTTGTCAGCAAATAATATTTGCATAAATACAAAGACTGCAAAAAGAAACAGAGCCAGGTCAGGTCTCCTGCTCCAAATCAGCTCTGTCCTGCATCTTCTCTTCTCCCATCCAGAGTCAGGAGGTCCTGGGATGAGTGGGATGAAGACAAAACTCCTCTCAAAAGTTCACTGTCAGTAAAGTCCATCATCCACTCTGCACACCACTCACTGTCACATCATCCAGCATCAGTTTTTCCCACCTCGCAGTCCTAGCAGAACTTCAGAGATGTTTCCTGACGACCAGCAGATGCTGGACTCTGCTCTCTTTAACTCCTTTGCTTCAGGAATCTTCTGCTTGGTGTAAAATCCATAAAATTCCACAAAGGTCTATTTCCTTTTCCACTTTAAAAATGTTTTACTTTCCCCCCTGTTCCTCGTCCCTGCTCCAAGGAGCCCGTCTCCACTTTGGGCTAAACAACGGAGCTTCATTCAAACGGCATGAATGAGAGTTCGAAATGGTACGATCCGTTCTCCCCCTCTGAGCAGCTGAACATAGGCTGGTCCGTCATTAACCCTTTCCGCGCTGGTTTGGTAACCAGGAGATGAATTTTGATCCATTTTATTATGTTAGTAATTCATGATTATTAATTTTGACAATTTCACAAAATAAACTTTAGACGTAATCTAAACTACTTTTGGTGACACTAGCATCGACATGATTGCCAAGAAGCTTTTTTTTCTCTAATTATATTAAAATGAAGCAATGTCAGCGTCCTGTTTTGTTTATTCATTGTATTATTTTAAAAACGGATTTGTGCCATTTTTATTCTTTGTCTTGGTTTCAAATTCAACACAACTAAGGATGGGATTAAGTACAACACACTGCACTGAACCCCACTCTAACACTGATATGTATTGATGTATAATGCTGGTTTCACTCTAAACACTTGGACTGGCTGGTGTTTTCACAGCAGTAGGTATGTACTGCACAAAGGCACTGCTCGATAGTTCCAACATAGACACAAACACACACACACACACACACACACACACACACACACACACACACACACACACACACACTGGTGGAGGCGCATTATTCGGGCGCTCATGTTCCTCAGTACATGTAGCAATGGCGCCCTCTGCTGTTCACTAAGCTACTGCACTAGAGCCAGGCGGACTGGGCTTTTCAGTCCAGCTTTAAACATACACACACACACACACACACACACACACACACACACACACACACACACACACACACATATATATATGTATATGTATATATGTATATACTGTATATATATTCTTTACAAACAGGACCTGTAGATTCTTTACTTGTAAATTTCCCTGCAATTTCATGATACAGAATTACAGAACAGAATTACTTTTGTGCCAACACCTTTGTACTTTTACTCAAATTGCTTTAGGTGCAAATTTCTAAAAAGTAACAGTACTATTACTTAAGTGCAGATCCATGCTTCTCAACACACTTCTGGCGAACAGATCATGAGGAGAGTGTAACAGGGGGTCCGCTCGATGCCACATGTCTTTGAAAGAAGTTAGGCCTACGCTTCCTTCCCTTTCATAACTCTCCTGTCCACCTAAATCATAGACAACAACAGAGTGACTGTGCAGGTTTGCGATGCATCCTCTCTGAAACCCTGACCTTCACCGGTCTGGAGCAGAAACAGACAGAGTGACGTGTTTGTGTTGGCTGTCACAGCGCCGAGTGTGAATGTAGAGGAGACAGCAGAAAGCTTTCAACAGCTGAGCCAAAACTCCATCCTTCATCTGCCCTCCAGGAAGAATCGACCTTTACTCGGGAAGGACACACAACATCTGGCGTTCTCGAGCTTTCAATGTCCGGTATAACGTTGTCTACAGTCAAACAAAAGCAGTGACAAAGAAGATTCCACTTGCTCTGATAAACCAGTGATAATGGGTCAAATCCAGTGTCACATCAAATCATTTTTTGGCATATGACAATGTGTAATTCAGTAATGCTCAGTAAAGTCATAAGACTTAAAGAATTCCACCAAGTCTTCAACATTTCTGCATCACTTATTTTTAGATATAAATATAGCCATTTAGAGTGTGGAGAAACTGCTGCACTAATGCAGACTTTGCAGATGTGGTGATAGGAGTCAGGGGCTGGCAACAGCTCATTTTATTTCAAATCTGTAACAGTCTGTGAATATGCATGTTTATGTGTAATGTCAATAAAAGTAAAATAGTGGGAAAAGGGTTTTTTTTTTTATCTTTGGGGATACCTGACCCATGATACCCTGCATGTGTCTTTTTGCTATGCTTGGATTAAAAACAATGCTTTAGACTGTTTAAAACTTTCATAAAACAATGTCTTATGGATGAATCAGTGCAGTCATTTCATGTGATGGCTTTCTGTGAGAAATAAATGTTTCAGATGCCCAGTTACTTTCACCACCAGTGTGAACAATCTTCATTTTCTCTACAACAGAGCCCTTCACGTCAAACCACTCTTAATAAGTTTGTTTGCATTTTGTATGCAGATGGTTTGAAACAATTAGTGAGAATCCCCTTTAATAAAGTCTCAGTATCTTTTAATGTCACCTAAAAATAGGCATTTCAGATTTATCACACAATGTTCAAAAACAAAAGAGTAGAACAATGTTCTCCTTTAACAGCATCAAATTTCTTTAAAAAAGAATTTGGCCCTCTGCAAGACTTTCAGATACTTACTATGCAAGATTTGATGACATTTGTGTGTTTTGCTGTTGGAGTGGCGGTGGGGTATAGACCCAGGGTGGGCTCCCTGTGTGTTCCCTCGCTGCTGCTTGCACCAGTGTGAGGGTGGGCTCCGGAGCCCAGCGTGGTGATGGCCACCTGTGGGACCCCCGTGCTGGACCCCTAACATAACGAGCACGGCCAGCACAGCCACAGCCAGAGAAGCGGTCTTCATTTCTAACCACACGGCGGTCAAACAAGCTCAGTTGGAGACAAAGCAATGTAAAAGATTACACTTTCTGTGACTGACACTGAACAGCCAGTTAGTCTCTGGGGATTAAGATCCAGATCATTTTCTAAGGGGTGTCCAGTTTTAGACCGACTGATGTCCAAGTTCAAAGTATCTCCATGGGTGAAGCAGCGAGGAGGTTCGAAAAGAAAATCCCAATATTCAGAATGTTGTTGTCCATAGAAATAATCCACTGTAAGCAATTTACAGTCTTAATTTCACTCAAAAAAATGTACAACCTTAAATCTAGAACCAAAAAAGTATATTGCTGGTCTGTTAACCAAACTTCACCAATCGGCAACAAACTCAGGACAGCCACAATGGCAACTATGCTCTGCGAGCCCATTCACTGTCATGTCTTAACATGGCTCTTTTTTTTTGTAATGAGGCAGTCCAAAACATGGACACCACAGACGATCCGCTCATTGAGATCCAATCCCTTCATTCTTCCCTTCAATATCTCACACATGAAAAGCTTTCCTTCTATTCTCCCTGTAATTCTCTGTTTGATATTCAAAGCAAGTTTGTGGACGGTTTCTCTTTTCCTTGTGATGTCTGTGTGTGTGGATGGTAAAGAGAGGGGGGAGCCTCCAGACTCCATGCTGGGGCATCTCTTTCAGCCCGTACAGACCCCCCTGTGAAAGCCCGGGCTGCAGCGGTGTGGGGGTTAGGGGGTGACCCAGGCAGCGGCTGAGAGAGAGCACATTCTCTCTCCCCCTGACTAAGACCATTTTATGCCTTCCATTCAATCCACATCATCTAACAAAACAGCACGGCCTAAAACAAAAACATTCCCCGAGAATTATACTCCCCATCGAGCAGCGAGAGGCGAAAACACTCCCTCGGCCCATAAAAGAGGAGAGAACTTTCGATTCTGAGTGCACATTTCAGAATAGAATATCTTCTATCCAGAGTATGGACTCGTTTTGCAAGTGTTTATTTACGTTTCGGGACAATTATCCTTTTATACCACTGAGACAACTCCATATAACTGCCTTCTAATTCACTAATTCACATTGCTCATATTCATGAATAATGTGAAAAGCCAGCAGATAATGAGCAATAAATCTACAACTCTGTTGGTCAGTGAATATTTTCAATACTTTAGGTCCTGCTGTGAAGGGCCCTTTATAGGCAAAGAAGAATCACGGCCATTAAAAGAAAACACACACACTCACACATACACACACACATACACACACACACTCACACATACACACACACACACACACATACACACAGTTCCCTGCTGAACACCGTGTCCTATCTCTAAAAACAGTGTTCTGACACGACCACTGACCTGAAGGTGACATCACCACAGATGCAGAATGGCTTTGTTTTCAGACCTCACTGCGTCCTTGCGCCATTTATTTCAATTATTGTTTTTTTTTATTGTTTATTGTTTTTGTTTTTTAAATCAGTCTGCTTTATGCTATGACCTGTTTCAGCATGTTTGTGCTTTGGGTCAGAATGGCTAGATGTCCATTTAAATGAAACAGTATCATCATATTTGAGCTTCTGCGATTCTTTTTTGCCATTTTTTAACATAAGCCAAGTTGCAGTTTAGAAGAACATATGGTTTGTTTTGTGTAATAAAATTGACCCTTCAGTCTTTTGAAGAAAAAGTGTATTTAAAAAAAATAAGCAAAGGCTTAAAAGACTTCTAACAATTATATATTTTTAGTCTGTTTTATATACGTTTAGTTCACCTTTTCTTCAATAAAGTGCAAATTTGATTTGATTAAACAAAGAATATGTTCTTCTAAACTAAAATGTGGCGTATAGGACAAAGACACAAAAGACTTCCTCCAACAATTACTTATTTAGCTGAAGCTCTTATCAAATGTAATTAACAGTAGAAGGTGTGAGTCTTGTCTGTCTTGTGCAACTATCACGTTACGTAACTGTGAACGTAAAACATTTTCTTCTGTGTCTGAACTGTGGATTGCCTCCTGGCCCAAGTGTTCTGAAGGTGGACAGTGAGGGGTATCTAAGACTGGCTCAGATGTATTTTTTTTTCCTCAGGGAGTGGAACCTTCAAGTTCTCGGGAAGTCACAAATCAAAGCACTGTCACTGTGTCACAGTGTTAGCCCTGCTGTGATGAGAAGCACCAAATCATTTTTATGAGTATGACTCTCCAGAGTAATGGTATACCCCCCAGTACTAACCCCAAAGTACAGCAGCACAGCATGTTCATCTTCATCTTTTATACTAACCACCTCCACGACCAGAGAATATATGTATATGTTGAAAAACTGGTAACTCTTTACTGAAGAACGCTTCATGAGCCTCTATGACACATGTATAAACTGAAGGCCCTGTTCACAACTGGTTGTTTCATGTGTTTGGAGTATCAGGATTAAATGGGATAGGGATTATCCACATGAATGAATTTACAACAGATTTACATCTGATCACTCAAACCACTTCAGGAGGTGGTCTGAGATTTGCATTTTAGGAAGCTGTGAAACCAATGCAAATGCATCCATCTCTCCAACCAAAACCTCTACTAATACTGAGACAGCCTGGGTGTCATGCCCCGGCAGCGGCCGCTAGGAGTCGTCCTTGTTTACGTTGGCGTGTTTGTTTTGGACTTTTATTATGAAGGGTGATGGGTTTTTGTTATTATTTGTAACAGCTATGTTTAGTTGTGTTTGTGTTTGGGAATCGGTTGGTGAAGTCTGGGTTTTTGTATTTAAGTTCTTTAGGGACTGACCTGAGTTGTTGGTCCACCATCACCTTGGCATCGTTCAGAGTGTTTCTCAGTTCTCCTTTTGTGTTTGGGAAAATATTTCAGAAACATGGAGGTCTGTACATGCGCCTGTTTTGTGTGCTTGGAAGAACAGAGGTGAAGATGTGACAAGAGATCCCTGCACTACTTAACATTGCTTTAGTCTCTCCTCTGTTGGATTCAGAAGCATATTTCTCCAGTCTAGCTAGTTTAAATAAAGCACCACCTTAAATAAAAGATCACCTTTATTTGCCTCACTGTTATTCACCATCAAACCAAAAATCATTGTTTTAACTCATATGGGTAAGAGTTAATACTATTGTGAATAGCTGTCTTCTTATGAATGTTATGTGACATTACCTGATTTAAATATTTCAATCGGATTCAATCTAATTAGCTAGAGAAACATTTGAGTACTAAAACAGCTTAAACACAGCATATAATCCAGACACTTATAATCCATACTTGATGGACAGCCATACTTGATGAACTGGTGTAAATAGGGTCTGACAGAAACTCACACTGACAGTTATAAACACTAAATCACATTTCAGCTGCAATAACACTTGCTGAGCTCATGACAAAAGGGACAAAAGTCGTTTTTATGCCAAAAGATAAGTCTTTATAAAAGCTTAGGTAGGTTTATGTTAGCTGAAAGTTTTATGCAGATATTATCTTTTGGAAAGGTGTGCCAAAGAGATTTTTCGCAAAACGATTGTTTGAGAATGAGCAGTTTGTCCGTGTGAATGATGGGTAAATAGCGCACAGAGGATGACCCCCCGCTCTGTGCTGTCTCACATACGGGTGCACTGGCACTAGGGATGAGTCCAGAACGCTAAGTGCTGTCCCGTCGTTCCTCCGCAGCCCTCTGACGAGAGAACCTCCGTGACTTGTCAGGCAGGCTGAGAAAGGGCTCCGCTCTCTCTGCATGATCGAGTCGGACAAATTCGCAGCAGTGTTGTCGCGAGGGAAAAAATGCTTCTCACATACGGCCATCTGGGCTTCAACCTGGCAGGAGAGCGTACACCCACCCAAGCTCCTGAAAACAGCCAACAACAATTCGCAGAGCTAGCTAAAAATCACAGAAAGCAAACACACACGAAAAGACACTTTCAATGCAGAAAGACACTTTCAACAAAAAGTACAATGGAACAAAGGCCTAGGTTACACCTTAGGCCTTTAAGGAATGAAATTAGTATTAAAAGACAACAAAGCTCATAGCGGAAGGCCCAATACAGCATGGCAAAATAGAGAATACCAAACAGCATAGAGGGGGCATTCTCCTTGCTCACTTATAAGCCGTGAGAAAAAGAGAGGCAGGGTCTTTCGGAGGGTCTTGAACGCCGAGCTGAACAAATCTGGTTCTGTATTGTCACTCAGTGAGGCCCTTCATGCGGAACAGTGCAGAGAGCCACCCTACGGGAGGGACGTGGAGGGAAAGAATGAAAGGAAAAAAGAGAGCAGGGCACTACGCACTGACTGGCTGACACAAAAAGCAGGATGAGGCGATAAACAGGTTGTCGCGTTTCCGCCTGCCTGCGTGACCTGAATGGTCTCGCTGGCCGCCACCTCTTCATGGGATTAGCACTGAGCTTCAGCACAGGGATGGACAAGAAAGCTAATAATGATATTGTAACACTGTAAGTTGGGGAACCAAAGGAGTTTGGTTGAAGCTTACAACGAAAGCTGTATTGTTTGTGGAATGTGGTTTGTGTATCAGCTTGAGAACAAGGTTTCAGGGCTGGATTGGACCCTCTAGTGTTTCTGCACAGGCTCTGCAGCTCCCTAGTCACAACACTCCATGGTTTCCAATTAGCGCATAAAACACAGCGATCCAATTCACAAAGAAACAAAAGTGTCTCGGGTGACTCTGCAGGACTACTCAGCTCCAGCCTTCCCTAACTAGCTTTGTCACTCGCTCTCACTCCGTCTTTTATGCATAGTGGCAAGAACAAGTCACATTGTGTTTTCATGCTTAATTGGCTTAATTGGTTTACTGGCCGGAGAGGCTTTAAATGAATAGACAGACTGTCCCGGAGTAACCGAGCCAAGTGATGCCTTTGTCTCTGCTACTGTGTGCCCTCTCCACCTTCACAATGGGGGATTGGGCCAATCAGTGCTGTGCAAGCTGTTAGACACAGCCCTCACCAGCAGTTTGGCTCAATTATTAACATGGGCTCATAGTGAAGGGTGGCCAGCAAGATCAGACTACTCCACTCTTCCGCGGCTAGCTGGACTGTTTGTGCTTTAAGCAGCAACCAAGATGAAGGTTTTAAGAAACAAGAACCAACAGGAAACAGATGCATGATTTTGAACCTGCAAAGCCCCACATAAGAGCTATTACTTTGGCTGTTGCCTAGCAACTAAGGGAACAAAATAATCAAGTGAAGTAGTTACATTATTAACCATGAATAAAGAAAAAAGGCAGTTTTGGTTCTGGTCTCTAGAGTGGCTTCCATAAGTCAGAGATGGTAAGGAAACTATGGTAATGATCTGTAAGATCTATAAATAATGTATAAATAATGCATAAATAATTTGTGCAAGCGAATATCAGCTGGTATGAAAGGATTTAATGCAGCCAAACGAATGAAGGCCTTGAGTAAAGTGCTACTGAGTAAACTACTAATCCAGTCATTCATTCTCAGAGTTGCTCATAGGGTGAAACACCCAGGACAGGACGTCGCAAAGCAGAGACAAACATATTCAAACACACTGTTAGACCTAGGGGCCATCCATGATACCCTGACCTACTCATTAATTGTATAATTAATGTTCGATATAAAAACATCTGCATCTTTGAGTGCAACATTTTTTCTCATTATGAAAATCATACTTTGCCGTAGTATATAAACATTTGTTCCTAAGTCCATATGGTTTATACTTGGACAATAAGCTACGAAAACTCTATTTTAAAATCATTGTCTTAATCCAATGCATTTACTTATATCAACATTTATTGAAGATGGGCAGACTTTCAGTGTTTATGTTAAAGTTACAAAGAGTGTTTCAGTCTGAATCCCTTTTTGAATGAGGTATAAAAATATCATCTAATTATTTCTGTTTTTTACACAAGAAATAACACAAATGAAGTGGAGCTCAGGACAAAATAAGAAAATGGCGTATATGGGCTGTTTAAAAAAAGCCAAACTATAAAATGTAAGCAAACACTTACAAAAGTGCAGTGACTTTAATGTATTCCAGACCACGTTCTCTAAAAATATGAATTAGAAAGTATGTAAAAAAAAAATGCATACATGGATGTGTTCATCAGGCAGTGTTTACTGTAAGAGAAACCAGTTGGAGAATTCATTTATAATCACATATCTCCAGCTATTTTGCTTTTTTGGTTTGATGACAGCCCTGCTATTCTCCCTTTCTCTCCCACACTCCATCTCGGCCAAACTTTCATATCACCACTTTTATTTTCTTTCCACTGTCGTCCTCAAAAAGTCTGTCCTTCCTCCCACAAAAATGAAAAAATCCAAAACAAAACAAAACTGAAAGGCTTCTTTCTGTCTGCCCGCTGCTGTCAGCTGCCAAAACAAGCTTGCCGCTGTGATGAGCACTATAAATATGATGGATGGGATATGTGGTGCCGCTGACCTCACAACACGCGCCAGAGGAGTTCGGAGGAGCAGGTGCTGCGCAGATTTATGACCCCCCAGCACGAAATTTCACCCCTCTCACATACTGATGTCCCACCAAGCCAAGACCTTAGCCGGGACTGCTGAACCCACTCGCACCTCCGCCACAAATAGCGTGTGTAAAACAGTGAGATGAAATCTACAATGACATGCAGTTTTCTTATGCCAGAGAAGCTCTGCGTGATTACAGCTTCAGCGCTTCACAGGAATACTCCAGCGTTTTTCAGTATGACCTCAATCTGCAGCATCCCTGTACTTAGTAATAGAACAGACAATCTGTTGATGGAACACACTTTCTGAAGCACAGTTCTTTAAAAAATGAGAGCTGGGACTGGGGTCACTGCATATATTCTTAAGGCACTGTTACAAAAATAACGTTTAAATCGAGGATGACCATGCAAATATCAAATATATAGGATATGGTTTTTGAGGCCACTAAAATAGTTTA
>JBBJLR010000001.1:12916040-12929160 GCA_037577145.1 Brachypetersius gabonensis | reverse complement strand
GGTGCTGGAGGTAGGATTCGAACCTGTGACCTTTTTTTTGGTTCGGAGGCAAGTATCCTACCACTAGGCCACCACCACCCCCAACGGCCACCACCACCCCCAACAGACAAACAGACAAAACACCATCTTGTGATTACATTACTATATATGGAGATTGTGATGTACCTTGCATACCAATTTCATGTGGCTGCATACTGGTCTTAAATATTGCTTTGACTAGACTTTATGTTCGTTAGATCATCAGAGGACTAATAGAAACTCACAAGAACATGTGATTATATTGTTTTCATTCAATTCTGTACGTGTTTTGTACTGATGCTGCTATTGGTAGCTATTTCTGTGCCATTCTTTAGTATTATCTGCCTCAATCTTTGATATTTTTGCACACATACTGCATTCACTCGCACCTGTACTGTAGTTTTTTTGTTGACTGCGCTACATTTTGACTTGTCCTGCAATATTGTATGGTTTTCTTTTGGTTGTTTTTCAATCATGCACTTTCATTTTGCACTCCATGTAGTCCTGTCCTGCACTAATGTTTGTTTTTTATAATTTGTGCTGCATCATGGTCCTGAGACAGATTACTGGACTTGGAGAAGAAACTGATACAAAAAAAACATTCTGGTTCTAATACTTGTTGTTCATGGAATAATCTCATGCTGACTGGCAACCACAAGCTACAGATAGAAGATTACATTGTGGCACAACTGTTTTATCAAACTGTACAGCTTACCATTTGATGTACTGAGCAACTCTGCTAGGAGTCTTTGTCATGCAGTAACACACCAACTACAGCAGAAAGCAAGCAAGGAGGAAGAAAAGGAGGGAACAGCAGTACCTGTGTAGCCCAGGGTGTTATCTTCATTTTGTCCTGAGGCGGGGGCCTGCGTGACCACCTCTTTAGGCGTCTCCGGAGTGCCCGTGTCTGTTGGGAGTAACACAGGGACTGAGACTTCCAGAGAAGAATCTGGGGCCACCAGAAACACAGTGGCACCTGAACAGTCCTGGTAGATGAAACCCACTAGAACCAAACTCCAGAACAGCTGCCCATTAAAGCAATTTGTTCTACGGTCACTTCTCCAAGTCCACATTCTTCTACCCAATTGGAAAATAAAGTATAAGTTGAATTAACAACAACAAATGACGCAACAGGTCACTGATAGAGCATCCAGTCACTCCATCAACTGTCTTCCATTAATCCAAAGTAAGATGCCACAAAATTTAAGCAGTAGACCAAGTGTCCATGGGTTAGTTCAGTGGTCCGATTCGCCACAGGCCTGCATGAGTGTCCCCTTGAGCATCTCCTGAATGACTATGTGGATGTATGTGTGTGTGTGTGTGTGTCTATCACGTGTATATTTCTGGACCAGACTTCACCAGAGCATATGGGTAGAACCAAGACCACCCACTCCAAATTCACACACACATAGCCTGTCACACATTCTATTTGCCCTTAACACACTCACTGACTATAGCCACACCCCAATCAAGGCATGACATTTTCCCTGCTTGATAGACTGACTCTCTTTCACCAGGCTTGGGGCTAGATGGGGAACCATTTGGGGGGAGTAGGGCGGTGGGGTGGGGGTCGGTGCCCCTTTGATGGCTAAATGTGGGATAAATCAGACCGGGCCATGCCCACTTCCATTGTGGGGCACTGACAGGAGGTTAATTTGGGCGAGGGGAGGGGATGTGGAGAGGGGTGGGGGGATTAATGAAAAGTGAGTCCAAATTCACCAGCTGACCATCATGCAGTCTGTCATCCTGCTGAATGAAGATTGGCACCACTGTGAAGATAAATGGCAGACGGACAAAACAAAAGTAGCTCATCTGAGAGCACTTAGTGCTTGGTGAAGTCTGACCACCACTGGACCATTGATATCAACCCATAACACTAAATGCTAAATGCTAATTCTAATTGTTAAGCAATGCCAAAGTTCTATGTGAAAGCAAATTAGCTGGCATGGACATTGATTAGAGAGGTTAACAGTGTGTGGAGAGTGGGCCTGTTAGTGACTTCTCTTGTTATTAGTGTAGATATGGCGTGTTTATTCTCATCTACGGACTTGTTTCTCTCCAGGAGTTCATGCTAGCAAGAGACTAAGAGACACTGTAGTTTTCACTGGTTATACATACATTAATGATCTCTCAGCACTTACTGTATGTCTATTTAACAATGCTATTCTATTTTAACAATAATATTTTTGTGCTCATATCAATTAAGTCAATCGAAGCAGTTCACTGACAAACTGAAAATATCTGTGTTAACAGGGAATTCCACTGGTTTCTGAAAATCCCAGCATAATTCTGTCAATGAGATATAAACAAAGTCATTCAGAGTGGTTTGATGTGTAATGGTTCATTGTAGAGAAATTTATCAATTTCATTGTAGAGAAACTTACCAGTTTACCAATTGTAGTGATAAAAATTGGGGCACTGTCTACAGTTTACATATATTCATTTTATTTACTATCAAATATGACCCAATGAACTTATACATCAAACTCAACATTTCAACATGCTACATACACAACAGTAAAAAACTTATCTGAGAAATAAGACAAAACAACACCTCAGGAATCAAGAAGTATATTAAGAGATATTGCATGTAATAGCGTTCTATATACTGTCAGTTTTAGTAGCTTTAAAGGCTTTGGGTCAGACCCCATCACCTATAATACCATATTTCACATCAAACAAATCTTAAGAACTGATGCTGATTTTTTTTTTCAATCAATTGAAATTCCCTTTAACTGACAATTGTAGTTAAGGTTACAAAGTTCGACTGTACTACTTTGAATTGAGTGGAATTCTGTGGATTAACTATAAATTTATTATCATTTTTGTATAAGAAAACAATTCTGTAAAAAAGGAACAAATTACATTTTCATCACAAATTTTAACTAAACATGCAAGGGATGCACATGCACCATGCAAATGGCCTCATAAAACTGTCTTTTGTGCATTGACACCATACTATTTTTGTTTTGCATCTAATACACAGTTTATTTTCCATTACTTTGCCTCAATCAGTTTGGCTTGACCCATAACCCATAGAAAGACATGTACAATACCAAAATGGATTTGCGAGATATTTTTATCTACAACAACAAAATCAATCAGATGCACTTGGAACGCAAGCAAATACAGTATCCATTTTTGCCCTGTCTCCTCTTGCTCAGAGGGCGCCTGGTTTACTGGCCACATCTCAGATGAGGACCACTTCACAGCTCATTAACAGGTGGTGTGCCCAGCTGCCCTCTGGGGCTCATGGACCAAAAGCTGGTGCTCCCCGAATTCAAACAGCTTCCATCCACAGTGCCTCATCATATCCCCCTTCCCTGGTGACTCATTAAGCCTGGCCATGTGTGGTGATCCAACTTCGCATGGACCCTCAAAGAGGCCAACCCCAATTTGTTCGAAGGCTATTTCTTTCCCCCTGGTCCTAGACACTATAAAAGGCACATGTTCTGTTTTCTGGGCCATTCTCTATAGATATAGATGCAAAGAGATAGCACTGGATCGGCTTAGTGAGGAGGCCAAAGTAAAAGTTGGCAATTAATAAGGCCAGCTATATAAATCAAGTCTAGATTTTGCCTTGTCTGTGCTATGCTCTGTGTCCCCCGCCCCTCATTCATTTATGTAAATTCCAATATTAAAGGCTTGTGAGAATTCTTTATGAGGTTTATATAATTCATTTTTCTTATACTTCATATATCTGTAATGTTTCAAAAACATTCCTAATAAACTTATATATGACCATTTACCAACCTCCCTTGGATTTCACCCTTAGAAACAAGCTGTAAACTTAATTTCTATTGACTGTATAAACTAGTGAACAGTACAATTTGAAATGAATAATGTTTTCATACTTCATCAAACTCTTACTTCAAGAAAGTGACTGGTACTTCAAGAAAGTGACTTTGGCACTAGATGAGTGACTGTAGTTACTGATTAAACCTTCACAGTGTGTTGCGTGCTTAAGGGTCTGCTCATTTACTCTCTTTCTCACTCACATATAACATATGTAGAGACTAATCAGCTAAATTGCTGGTTTCAGACAAAAAAGCTTATATTACAAGAAAAGAAATGGATCCTAAAACTTCAGTCCCCTTTAAGTGGAACAAAAGAAATGCAAGCCACAATTTCTGCACACGCAAAACAAATGAAGAATAAAGTGGTCAGAAAAAAAAATCACATTATGCATATACACGTGTAATGGGATGGCTAAGCTGGACAAAAGAAATACGATTGGGGTCAATTAGATACTTGGGTCTGGGCCAGTTTGTAAATTTGGACATTTTTGGAGATTTCCCCTTAAGCTGGGGCTGGGAGGCCTGCTCCACTGCACTGGGACCTTGGTATGTCGCTGTGGGCATGATTAGCTGCAGTATCACAGCGTGAAAGCTGAGGGAGGATTATGTATATGGAGCAGCATTCCCCGTAACACAGCACACAGAGCACCAAGCAATGTTACGAAGAGCTGCTCCAGGGACTGTTCATGTGTAATCTGCTGAGGGGGCATTGAAGAAACAAGGCCAAGAGGTTCTCGCTGGAATGGTCAGCTACAGTGGTGGAAAGACAGTGTACTGAATACAAATCAGCATCATTGCTACAAAATACATCAAGACTGACCTTGATATATATCATAATATACATTTATAACATTTTATTATGTTATTTTTCAATGAAGTATGAAGCAGGTAATGATATGCCACTAATACATGAACATCCTACAATGTTCAGCTACATTTGAAAACTAGGTTTTGCCTAAATAATGATTAGACAGATTTCTTTAACAAACTATTCTTAAAATGATATTCTGACTCTCTTTTGCCCCAAAAGGTGGTAAAACACATAAAAGATTTGAATGTTAGAGTGTTTATATCGGTACAAGACTGTTCACAATGTAGTATTTTGGTCAGGTTTTTAAATTAATATTTAGTTTTTAATTTACTATGTAATTGTAAACTGACAATGGAAACATTCATTTATATAAAATATTGCATGGATTTCCTAAGACAGACTGATGTTGTACTCAGTTTTTAATGTTCTTGACTCACAAGGAGAGATAAGTGGCACACAGTTGCCCAGTATTACAATTGTTTGTTCAGCAATACAACTTTTTTAGACACCTACAGTACTATGCAAGGCCAACTTTAGTTTTTTCAGTTTAATGTCTAAATGACCACTAAGTATTTGGAAAACAAGACACATATATAAAATTACACAAAAGCATCCAACACTAAGCATAATGTCTGGTCTCCCAATATTTAACCTGTCCATTTTTATTCACCATCTGGTGACTTTTGAGTCCCCTACTGTCACTTTAATTCTAACAATATTCCAATCTTAAACCCAGCCAGTTACATCTGTGTGCTCTAAATAAAATCTGATCTCAAAGTTCTCATTTACATGTTTTTTTTTTTTTTTTTTTCCCGGCCTGTCAGTAACACAGATAACACAGATGTAAAAAAAATAATAATTAAAAAAAATAATAATAAAAAAAAAAAAACAGGCTGTGAATGATGATAGCACAGCTATACACACACATCTGTGTTATCATTTACATGATGTTACCATTGAAGGAGTCGTTAACATTCAGCTACCCAAACACACCTCAGCTGCCTTGAACATTTCTTTCTCTTGTTCATCTAAAATGACAATGTTTATAGCAAACCAACTAATATTTCTGAGTTTACAAACTAAAAACTATATAAGATCTGGGAGACCACCAAAAGTGTCACCATCAGATAAACAGCACTTTTTACCTTCAAATGTTTTCTCTTGCTTCAGATGAAGAAAACAGTATTTCTGTCTAGCTTTGCTCTCTGATTAGACAGCTCAGTGCTACAGTTACTGAGAAAAGATAATATACATAAAATAACTAAATTTGTACTTTAGCATAGACATTTGACATAGAAACTGAGGTTTTATACCCTATATTTGTGTTTTAGGTTTTCAGAAACTTCAAGTTGCTTATAAAAGGAATGGACAAACTTGCCTTAAGATTCCTTTGGAAATCAAGCAAGTCTCTTGTTCTTTCATTGCAGGAATTTTAGGGGTCAAGCTCTTTTCCTATATAAATGATCACCAAGCCCTTGACCCAGTTCAAACACAGCCAGATGTTAATCAGACATCATTGAGGACTTTCTTGCCACTTGGCGGCTAGATAAATTGACGTATTTTCCCCGTCAGCGCCCTGTCTGACAGTTATAAAGTAGCCTTGAGGCATAGCTTCAGCAAAGTTAGCTTGGGTACTGTGTGGTGAATAAACATGTCAAACGGTGCTGCCTCAGACCCTGCTCCTTGCTGACATGCACTGATTAATGAACATAATTAAGCACACAAAGCATGCAAAGGAAACCCAATCACTTCACTGACAGGTTAGCTTAAAGTGCACCCAGTAACCGCAGAGAGAGAGAACAGGGACGTCAGAACAAGTGCTGCTGATTAGCCGCAGTGACACAATAATGCACATGGGTCACTGAGGTTTCAAACATCTTTAGCGTAATAAAGAGTCACAAGGAATATTATATTGTGAAAAGTGGTGTAGTTTACAGGTACACTGTGAACGGCGAGAGAGACTAGCCTGGCTAGGACACAGCAGTGTAACTTAAATTTCTTGTTTCTTTTTCATCTTAAATGTACATTTGAATGTTTATTACTTGGTATGTATCTAACATTAGATGGCTACTTAAAAATAATTATAGAGCTTTTGTAATCACAGACATGCCTGTAAAAGATTCTTTCACTTTGGGAAAAATGAAAGGCATTCTTCTTGACATGATATGACTGGCAAACTGCCCAAACGTACCCTTCGCAAACCAGCAAACATTTTTTAAGTGCATGCTAGTGGATCGACTTGACAGAATTTTTCAGTGTCATTGTTTGGATGATAATATTTCAACAGTTTCTTGCAGAGTCACGAGCAACATGAGTGTTTCTTTGTACTGTAAGTCGCTTTGGATAAAAGCATCTGCCAAATGAATGTAATGTAACATTACATTTACATTTACGGCATTAATCCAAAGCGACTTCCATTCCCTAACTACAAGGCACAGTCTCCCTGGAGCAACTTGGGGTTAAGGGTCTTGCTCAGGAACCCATTGGTGGTGCTGAAGGTAGGATTCGAACCTATGACCTCTTGGTCTAGAGGCAAGTATCCTACCCTCTACGCCACCACCAATGCATCGGTCCCTATTTGGTCATGCCAAAAATAATTCATGCCAAAGGCCTCTTGGTAACGAGATTTTAAGCAGCCTTTGAATAATATGCACACGAGGGCCCTCTCTTGATTTTTCTGTAGAACTTGTAGGTTGCCAGCCACCCTAACAAGAAGAGTGATTTATTCTCATAGATATTGTATTGGGTTTCAATGTTAAACAATTTCTGTTCTTTCTTATGTACAAACAGGCAACAGTTGTTTTTGGATGAAAACTATTTTTAAAAAGCATCAAACACTTACTGGCAGACATACACATAATTAAACTTACTAAAAAAGACACTTTGGGGTGAAAGGTACATCCCTGCAGGCTTGTGGTCCCTCATAAGTAATACTTCCAAACCAGCTTTTCAACACTGTGAAACCTCATTTGGGCCTCCAGCAACTTCTGTCATTAGCTAAGTGTCAGCGTCACAATGGAAGGGGAATTCTTCAGACTTTAATAAGGGAGTCTGTGACAGAACCTCGGCTAATTCAACAGCACGCCAGGCTTTGAAGTAATGATGCTCTTTCTCCAAGTTTGTGGCTTCATCACATAATAATGTCAGCTTCTGCCTGAGTCTGTTGTGGGCAAAACATCTCAGAGAAATGAGGCTCTCCTACGTGACAATTACTTTTCATTTCTTTCTCATCATGCGTGCAAGCGTGCATATTTTACCCATAACAAGGACCCAGCTTCATAAAACACAAGATAAAAGTCTTTGTAGGTTTAGTGTTTTGGATTTAAATTAAACACACCACAGTATCATATGGCTAACCACACAGAGCAAAGCTGGGAGTTACAGCTTTCAAATCTACCATGAAAATACACCAATTTGATCTAGAATGATACTGTTTAAAAAAATAAAATAGGCATTTGCAATGCATGAGCTAGGGCAAGATAATTACATAGGACAATGCCTTCCATAAATAAATGAATATTTAGATGAAATTCTCTTTTTGACTCTCGGTCAAAGGCCGAACAGCAAAGAAGGTTTTTAATATGCCCAGTTAATTTAGTCTATAAGAGCAATTATTCGGCTATTTATATGCTCAGGTCACAGTTTAGTGCGCATCTGACAGGCTATCATGCAAGCTGAGCAAATAAGAGACGCTATCTGTCCTCTGTCTACAGACTATCTCTCTCGCTTTGACCCTCCCACTGTCTCTTTCTCTTTCTATGACACACACAGAAACACACACGAATGCAAATGTGTAGAATGACAGCTCAGATTTTTAATGAAAGTAACTTGTTCAAATAATCCCAGCATACAAAATTTCTAACGAAAACGAAAGAGTCTGTGATATTTCCACAAAATGAGCATTTCAAACCAGCTACTCTGACACTGAGAAGCTGGCACACTGGTTAGAGCCTATTTATTTAACTTCCTAGCTTCCTGTAAACAAGCAAAATATTGCTTTCATTTACAGTATATGCAGAAAATGTGGCCTTTCATACACAAGTTATCTCATCAGGGACCAACCTCCTATGGAAAAACATTGATGAAGAGACATGGAACTGCCTTCTTTCAGCTAGAACAGAGTATTTAGGAAGAATTTAAATCTTTTGTGGTCTTGGCCTATTAACTGACCTTAATCACAATTTCAGAGCAATACTGAGGTCTATTAAACCAATATCTTGCTTTGACTTCAAAGCATGTGCTTCATGCGGACTGAAGTTTGCACAGTTCACATGTGTGCATAATGTATTTCAGCAATGCCCTGTTGTTAAATCTCATTATGTTCCACAATAATGTTCCTTGGGGATTTAAGACATTATTGAAGCACCTTCATGCAGCACTTTGATTTATGAGCCTCTAATAAAGCATCTCGGTTTTGCAGCACAAACTGTAAACTTTTACATGAGTTATAAATGCAAGAAACATTTTGCAAGTTAACCACTAATAGGTAGTCTTCAGTCACTCAATATCGTGCAACCATCAGTTTTTTGCATAACATTAGTAACATATACAATACCGTGCAAAAGTCTGGACATTGTTAAACCTATTAAACTTGGCAGTAAGTGTGTTTTCTCTTGTGAAAACACAAAAAGCACTCACTATTTCAGTCAGTCAATATGTGTGGTTAGAAGCAAATGGTATGAAAATGGTAAATAAAAGAAAATGCACTTATTCTGTGTATTTGTTTATTCAGCCATACTCTTGTCTGACCTATGCATTTGCATGGTAAAAAGACTTCAATTTAATTTGATGCTTAATAAGATGCTTTGCTTGTCATTGATATGTTACAACTTGATATGTTGATTTGAGACAATCTTTTAATTTTCTCATTAAATCTACATAAGAATAATATGCAAAGAAACACAGTATTTCATTTTTCTAAACACATCACATCAACCATCCAGACTTTTCCAAAGGGACTGGTGTTATTATAGTCTTTATATCAGTGAAGCTCTATATCAGTGATAGATATGGAGTGAATGAAGCAGCATTCCAGTGGATTGTCTACATTTGAAATGAAAGTGAATATAATGTCTAGAATCAGTCAATTCTGATACTGATGAAAAGAGAGAGATTATGTAAATATTCAACAGCACAGTTGTATAATTGTATAATCTGGCAATTAGTAATACTTCAGTCATGAAACACCAATGGAGATTTTTAAGATATTGAATCTATTCAATATAAAAGAAACACAAACACCCTTCCAAAAACCGAGCCAAAAAATCAAAGTCTAAAAGAATAAGATACAGCCTGGTACAGCAGAACAGAAAGAAACACATTCATAAATGTAAAAATATTCTTCATCCAGACAACTCTGGTGCGATAATAAATTCTCAGAGAAGGCATGAAAGCAAACAAAAGGCTGAAAGAGTTTCTCCGCACCCATCTCCAGCCCTCCTGGACCTCTACATACATCCTGCTCGCTGCACATCTCTAAATTATTGTTGAAGGCAGCTAGCTGAAGGACATCAGGACGGCTATTGACACGGACAGACGTCAGCATTGCCATCTGCTAGAACTGGCCATTTGGAAAAAGAAGAAAACATGCTAAATGTGCTCAGCCATAATTCAGAATGGACATTGGCAACATTCTGCCACACTATTTTGCTACATATTTAAGGGATAACACATAAAAGGAGAATTTCACATGTTACTATAGATTCCAGCAACACATGACAAACAGCTTTTTTTCAGATAAGTCTCTTCTAAAGCTAACAATTACTAATAAATCCCCGAACACATCGCATTCTTTTTTTACCCATCAGGCCACACAGGTTAAGATGTTGTGTGCAGGAATAAGGGTTAAACAGTGCACTAAGTAGACCATGATGTAGTCAGATGTTACTTGTGCATGCTGACATCTGACTAAGCGAATGATCTTCCATTCATTTATTCAGACGTTCTGAATATTTAAATCTGGCTTCTGTTGGCGCATTTCGTTTCATTACCGATCCCATTCAGGCTGCATTCGGCCCAAACAAAAGCCCAATTTCAGCCCAGTCTCGTCCAATCCTGAGCCACAAAAGGTGTGGGGGGGTAAACTAATGTGCATGCTTCCCACTGGCTGTCCTCAGATTTCTAATTAGCACATTTATTAAAATCAAACTCATTTATGCTCGAGTGTGGCCTTGAAGTGCCAATCTTCATTTCCTCTGATTAGCAACCGCCTTGCAGACGCCCTGCTATTCTATCTCAAACATTTCCAGTGATGGCGATGTTGACAATGTCTTCCGAAGTTTATACACAGCATGCGCGCTTTCCCATTGTACAACATCGTAGATAACACAACTGATATATGGTATAAAATCAAATTTTAACTCATTAAACCCTAAGAGCTCATATAGTTGTATACAAAATTTTAAACATTTCCACAAGGGAAATAAGTGCATATCCTCTGCAGGGAACAAACTTAAACATGGCTTTTTTGTGCAAATTTTTATGTTCAATATCTGTTTGCTGTGTAACTGTGTTAAAGGGAACACTGATGTTATTAGTTTAAAGTGTCTGCAAACCAACTTGTATTGAACTTTTGTTCATATAGCAGTACTCTAGAAAATAAAAGTGCGGAATACACTACTGAATTAATTGTTTAATTTTGCGTATAACGATGTGAGTAATCAGAATGAATATATATAAATGGTAATGTCTTGGGCTTAATATGTAAATGATAATGTCTTGGGTTAAAATGAGTACATGTGAAAAGCAGCTAATACAGACAAAAGAGTTTCTCACTAACAAAAGTCTTTCTGCTGGGAAGAGATGTTACAGAGTAATCTCCTAAATTAGTGAAAAAATACCAAGATATACTGAAATGTATCTATAACTCACTGTGGTGAAATAACTGACATCAAGACAGGAGCTTAATATCTATATTCATGTCACACCTTCTCCCAATATAGACACAATGTAAGCCATTACTGTGATCTAGCCTTCCCTTGCTAATGGAGAAATGTATTCCAGCTCAGCTGCCAAACTAAAAACCCCACAACCGCTCCCTCGCTCACTTGCTTGCGCCCTCATTTAACATAAATAATTCAGTATGAAAACATGTTGATGAGGCTTTCACTCCGGTGTGGTTGGGCTCTGGAGAGAAGTCGCTCGCAGGAGACATTCAGAGGTTTCCAACTTCAAGGAAACGTCAGTGTGCAATGTTAAAAGCCACTGTACCACTCAGGCCAAGAGGCAGAGTGATGAATGCCCCTGCCACCAGTGCCAGAATGATAGACTTACCACTGAACACCCAAAGCAATGACCTGAATAAGGCCTATGAGAGAAGTGTGCACCAGGAATGGAGAAATGTTCCAGAAAATTTCAGAAGATTCTACTCTAATCACAACATATAGATTATTTTTTGGGTAACTACTCAGATTGTATATGTTTTCTGAATATTTGTTTTATGAAAAATCCCTTATCTGTTTATTTAATAAACAGGTTTTTTGTTCTTAAGTGTTGGGAAATACTCAAATGGTGTCTTTACTGTAAATGTATTTGTTAGCAAAGTGCATTAAGTGTATTTTTTGTGAATGTTAAGTAACATTCAAATGTAAAAACATGACACTGGTATAAACTTTTCACTGGTAGATAAAAATATTTTTTTCTTTGCCTCTAAGGTAAATATATTGGATATATGGTGGTGTTTTATGTTCGTTGTCTGAGCTTAAGGCTGTGCCGTTGGATGTGCAGGGTGTCTTTGCTCTCACGGTCATGTGCATATGAGTGCATGCATCCATGTGTGCAAAAATGACAGCACCCAAGGACCGTAAAGGAAAGCAAAAACCAACTTCAAGGGGATTGTGATCTGCCGTTTGACCCCGAAAGTTCATTCCTGCACAAGTGAATGCCCTTTTGACCCCACCAAATCCCAAGAGTGGCCAACAAGACCCCACTTTTTTCATGCAGCACCTTTCCTAGCTTGTAATTTATGAACTGTGCCTCTTCCACCCTGTCCACCTGTTTTTCCACTCCAGCGCCACAGAGTTTCGCTTTTCCCTCATAATTCACAACCTGGTAATTGTAAGGTCACATACCTCACAGTGAAAAGAGCAGAATGAAAAAAAAAAGATTGAGAAGACATTGGGTTTTGATGCCTGCCACTTATTTTGCTGACAAAGATTTTGCACAAATTTCAGTCATTTGGACAAGAAAGAAAAATCAATGTCCATTGAAAGAATGGTGTAGAATGATTTTTGGGTGTGTGGCTGAGTGGCTCAGCTGTGACATAAGGTTTAGAAAGTGGCTCTGGTTCCAAAAACAGTCTGTCTTTCTGCGGCTCACCCCTCTTGTCCTTTGCTTGTGCTCTGACCTTGGGGGACGTACAGTAATTGAGATTCACAGCTCATTGTTATCTAATTACAGAGGCTTCAAACCTCCTGGAGCCAAGAGAGAGAGAGAGAGAGAGAGAGAGAGAGAGAGAGAGAGAGAGAGAGAGAGAGAGAGAGAGAGAGAGAGAGAG
>JBBJLR010000001.1:12887984-12912907 GCA_037577145.1 Brachypetersius gabonensis | reverse complement strand
CACCTTTTGAATGGAATTACTGAAATAAATCAACTTTGTCATGATATTCTAATTTTATGACCAGCACCTGTATAGTAAGTTGTAAGTTGTCATGCTGTAAGTAAGACAGAATTTAAAAACATTTAGACAGAATATCATGTTAAACATTACAGCACTTAAATTAGAGAACAATTAAAATGCCAAGGCTATATACTGAGTATTATATAGTAGGTTAAAGAGAACTGAAGAAAATTTTTAGCTATAGGAGTGTTTCAGCTACCAGTAATAATGCTAATCAGCTTCTGTCCTGTCTTTGTCTCTGACTATGTCTCTGTCCGCATCTGCTTCTTTGCTCTGCAAGATAATCGCGTCCCTCAGCAGTCATTGAAATGACAGTCCAAGCATTTGCTTTCACTTTATGCTTTCAGTCTCATTGGGAACTGCTCAGTGAAGACAATAAAAGCATATAACTTTCCAGAAAGTGGACTGCCATATGGTCACAAATATTCCCATCGCTGAACCCCCAAGAAGAGACAGCCCAGACATGCTTGTTTTATTTGTCACACCCACACACTGCCCTGTCCTACCTCTCGACTTTCCCAGAATCTGAAATCCCTATTGCCCTCTCTTTCTTCTTTTACAGTATCTATTATACATATTAAGAAATGCAAAACTCATATATACTTGGGTAAGAAAGCCATTAAAATACAATTCACTTTAAGTTAAGATTACTGTCTGATCATCTTGCTTGTACGCCGTTCTGACACATTTAGGCAAGGGACTCGTGCATATAACTACAGTATTGTCAGAGTGTGGCTAAATGGAACTTTTATGAGTGCGAATCATTAGACAACACATCAGATTCAGCTTCCATAACTCAACTAGGTAATAGAGGCACAGTCACGTTATTTTTAAAAGCTGTCTAATGGGCTATTAGCTAGAAAGACTTCTTACAAAGAGCACAGAACAACACTGGAATGGTGAAATGGAAGAAGCCCACAGTAGATCCCAGTGGAACCCCACATGAACATTATTCATTTTATTGAAACTTAAACAGATCTATTAAATATCACTGTACTTCTTTGTGAGAACAATAAGGGACTCAAACAAAACACAGAATAACCCTGCAGTAGTGAAACAGAAACAGGCCTACAGTAGAACTCTGTAGGACACCACATGAAAATATAGCTTTTTAAAACGTTTTTTTAATTATTATTATTATTTTTACAATTAATGGAAAAATGACTTTAATTTCTGGTACATGTTTTTGTCAAACCAACCAAATGAATAAATGCATAGATACTAAACTGAATTGTGATCTGTTTGTAAAACTTAAAATGTTTGCTTATTGTTGCCATCAGAATTTCTTACGGAATAATTTTGGGGCAATTCCATTGGTCGAGTTTTCATGGTATTTTCACAAGGTGTAAATGGCAGCCTGCATTTTCAAATTACGCAAAAACATTTTCAAATGATGCAAAAAAGAGATCCAGTTTTTCATTCTGACAGCAATAACATGCACTGTAGAAACCGTAGTATCATTATAGTCAACTACGGTGTTTCACTGACAGCTAAGCCGCTATCAAAATACACCTGTCCACGCGGTAAAGCCGGTCAGACTTAGATTTCACACGCTCTTGATGTCAGTTCACCGAGAGGTCAGGTCACACCCCAGATGGCTCTGAGTGTGAGATCTAATTGAACTAGAACTCAGTAAATCTACAAGAAGAACTACACTGAGTCAGACAGGCAGTCATTGACATTTGATTTACAGAAGCCTTTTAGCTAATATGTATTTTACAAGCCACTGACATGACCAGCTTAACTTAGAAAGTCAGGCCAAAGACGTCAGATGTTTGCAGGGCTTTTAAGAGCTGTATACCTCACACAGGCTAGCACTTGTCGTGATAAAATCTAATTGTACAATGGTGAAGATCCCAAAAGGCACACAACATGAAATTTTGTAGTCTCATAGCACTCCAAACACACTTGGCAGTCAACTAAGTTCGCCTCCCTAAAAAAGGCTCCTGTCAACAGTGGCTGCAGTAAATAGCATCATGGTAAGTGCATGCATTGCGTCCCACTGCACTTGTGTCTAAACACCACTAATGGATGTTTAGAGAGGGCCTACTTTTACAGCACCCTTTTACAACACACCCATGCTTGCTCTCACTCACAGCTCAGCACTGATCATAAAGCAGGACACGAGGGAGGGGGTGATAAATACACAATCCTAGGAAACTATAAAGAGATAGCTAACTTCCACTGGGAGTAGAAAGAAACATGGTATTGGACACCTTAGGAAAAAGCTATCACTATCACTACTACCTTTCCAACAAAACTGTGAGTGCTGTTTCATCTCACTGAGGACTTTCTAGTAAGTGGGTCCCCCATTATATTATAAAATGTGCAAAACAGAAGTTAAGGCTTTCTGTACATTTATAACACAGAGAAAGGAGAAAGAATAAAGGAATGAGAAAATGAAATATTGACGCTGCACAGAAAACAAGTCACGAATTGAATTAACTTGATTCAAACATTTGTAATTTCCATAAGGATGAAATATATAACATGACCCGAGTTATAGGGATCAGGACTCCATCCATTCATTCAGCCATTCATCAATCCATCCATCCATCAAAGTATGATGTACCCTAGAGCTGGTCAATATGACAACATTTATGGCTGTTGTCAAGGGGTGGTTGGTGGGGATGAGGGTCCAGCCACGCCCAGATATCAGGACATTTTAAATAAAACGGGTAAAAATATGTACTTGTTAAAACTGCTGAATTAATATAACAGTGAGCCAAACTGCTTCCCTCACTGCTGCCACTTTGGGCACTTGTCACTAGAGCACAAGCAGGTGCTCAGGTGTATGCAGAGCTGTAGACTAGTTCTGATCCCCAAAACAGCATTCAGTGAGCATGTCATCATAGGTTTCCCCACCACAAATCAACAATCCAATTAGGTGGCACTAAGCTAACTGACATTTTCATCCAACAGACGAGAGTAAACATTTTAATATATCATAACACATTAAGACACTTTCTGTTTGGTGGATATTATCCAAAAATTACAAATGGAAAAAAGGCTAATACGTTTTTATAGAGTACACTACAAAAATCCTGCTAAAAATTTTAGCGTTCTTAACTTGATCCAGTTCCATCACTGGTTATCGTGAGAAATTCCACCACAATATGCTACTCTGATGATACTCTGTGGATATTAGTACGTAACAACATTGACCAAATGCATGTTTCAAAGTTATGAAAATTTGTATTGTGATATTATTATTTGTCATATTTTAGCCTCCACTAATGAACATACATCGAGCAAATGATTAAGCAAATTCACAGCATTTTTAGTCTAGAAAACTGAATAAGAAGAAACAGAGAATGAGAGAGAGAGAGAGAGAGAGAAAGAGAGAGACTGAGAGAGAGAGAGAGAGAGAGAGAGAGAGAAGGACTGAGAGAAGGACTGAGAGAAGGACTGAGAGAGAGAGAGAGAGAGAGATCTCTGAAGGTGGGGGGATACTTACGAGACCTGTCCCCTTTCCATCTCCACCCACCCTTGTTCCTCCCAGGCTTGTCCCCATCCCAGCCGAGTCCATGTGTTAACCAGGTTCCAAGCAGCAGCAAGGTGATGGGGACCAGCAGCCCATCAGCCGTCATTCCAGTCCAGTCTAGTTTCCAGAGAGGGAACCACGCTGGAGCTTCACAACACAGCTGCTGCCTGCAGCTCACTCACATCACACACAGCTGCGAGGTGAGAGCCTGCTGCTCTGAACCACTGTCACACACACACATTCTCACTCACACACATACACACACAGACCCATTCACAAAATCACCCCACACACAAACACACAGCTTCACTCCCAGTTCGCTTAAAGGAGGATCCACTTCATAACTCCAGTGCCACATAAAGAATAGTTCTTTAGGTTCAGCTGTGCAACACTGATCCTCTCTCCTTTTAATTGTACCGGTTCTTCCAGTCCATCAAGAACTAATGCCATTCCAGATAGTGCAGGCAGTTTTTTCAGGGCAGTTCCAGAGGAGTCCTCGTGTCGAGGCAGGTGTGTAGAAAGTGAACTGCCTGGCAGTCACTAGATGATTCAACACCATGGCCAGGTGTGCGGGAGATAGCCACACTTCAGTGCTCCCTGGGCGAGCGACAGGCCCCTGAGTGTCCCCTCCCTCCTCCAGCCTCCACTTCATCAGAGCCAGTGGAGAAGAGGAGTGGATGTTGATATGAAAGCAGGAAATAAATCAAGGGTTGAATTTTCAGCCCTGCAGCCTTGACACTGCCGAGCTGCCGTTCGCAGCCGAGCGAATAAGGGGGAAGAGAGAGGGAGTTAAAGATAGTGGAGGAAAAAGAGAGAGAGAGAGCAAGCGTACAAGTGATCGAGTGGCAAGTGTTCAACTCAGATAGCTCCAGGTGACCGACTTCCTTTCTTTGCAGGAGAGAAGTTGAAACGCTAATACAGTGTTTTGCTGGCCCTGCATGTTGTTTTGATATAACCTGCCTGTTCGTCTCTCAGGCATGTCTATCAAACAGCCCACAGGCAGCACAAAGCACCTTCATCCTCAACCCCCCACCCCCACAGCCATTAACGCGCTCCACACACACCTGTTATCATATATACTCGCACTGTCATACACACACACACATACAGATACACACATATATTCTGTTTTACTGTATTTATAAGATATGCCGTTGCATTACAGTAACAATGTACCTCATCCTAACCTTTACCTCAGTGACCAAACAGAAGTCTTTCTGCTCTTCAATTGAATAGTCTTTGGACTAGTAGTTAGGCAGTTGCCCCTGTGATCAGAAGGTCATGAGTTTGAATCCCAAGACTGCTAGTGGTGCCACTGAGGTACCCTTGAGAAAGGTACTGTCCCCATACACTGCTCCCTGGGTTCTGTGTTCCTGGATGCATGCTGCTGCATTCGGTCAATGAGTTTAATGCAGAATTTTGTGCTGTTCTCACTTTTTGACCAGTTTGACCTGACCAAACACTTAATGCAAAGAAAGATTTGATTAAATATTTGCTAGGTGGTCAAGAACCTGCCAAGACATTCACCCAGCAGCTCCAGAAACCAGTCTCCAAGCTGCAGTGGGTGGTCCTGGTGACTCCAATTCTTTTTTGTTTTGAGAGTCCCAGACACTAACACTTTGGTTCTTGAGTCTCCAGCCTTATCCTCCTTGTGTTCTGCAGCTTCCTACTTTAGGTACAGTGATCCTATCAGCCTCAGCATCTGCTCCACAACCTTCCGGTTTTAAATGTCCTGGCTTTTGGGCACCAAATGCCCGCTCGCACTTTTCTATTTTTCCCAGTGATCACCTGCACATTTTCCGAAGTGCAGTAATCAGTGTGTGTGTATAAACAGCCCCATTTGCCTTTGGGCTGTGAAGTCTTGCTTGAGTAATTAGCAGCGGTAAACTGCTCTTTGTGTTTTTAATTCCTAGTTCATTGTGTTTGTCTCTTGCCTTGTCATTAATTATGAATTTGCTCAGCATGTTTGTGTTTACTGCCTCCTGAAGTTTGACTGCTAGCAATAATGATGTGTTGAGCAATCATAATAATAGAGTTTACACACACTTGCAACCAACTGTCTCTAGCTTCTTTACCCTCCATTCAGCATTACATTGTCATTTAGTCTTTCCTTTCCTTCCAGTTGTGAATATTAATGAGGGGAAGATGTCAATGCGTCGATATTTTGTGTGTGAATGACGGTCATAGCACTTTTTGAGGCTGTTTGGCAGACAACAGCAGAAAAAGGTCGGCACGAATAAGCAAAAGAACAAGTGCAATAAGTGTTCCGCACAATACACTCAAGAGTTATTCTTCAGTTGACCTTGTCGAGGGCCCGTGATTTAGAGGAGTTTTATTGCCAGAACACAATAAACCCAGAGCAATACTCCATCTCTCCTTCCCTCCTTTCCTTCCTTCCTCTCTCCAATCTTTATCCGTTATCTTAACTGTTCACACACCTCAGATTTATTTCTAAATTGTATTGGGCAAGTGTAAGTTGCTATACCACTGTGCTCTCTGCGCAATTTTATGCTTTGACCTCTCATAAACCTGCAATACAGCACACAGGCCTTAATGTCATGTTGCTTCCGTATCACTTTACTTCATGACTGCGACACTGTATTGGCATTAGACCATCTAATGAGTTTTCATCTCTTTTTAATGCATCACACCTACTGCATAAAGCTACCGCTTCCAACTAAGTAGCTCCAAAGACACAGGTGATTTATTATTGTGTGTAATGGAGGTTAGCATAAATTGTCACAGGCTCTCAGGATAACAGGTTGTTAATGGCATGATGGCGTATATGAAGGATGTGTTGATTTATAGCCTATACTGTTTTGTTTCAAAATAATAAAGGACAGACACATGCTGGTACTCAAAACTCAAATGGCATAAAATACAAGGCATATGTTCTTTGGAGTGATAACATGAAAGAACCATGGTTGGTCTTACAATGGATGATCTATAAAAAAAGTATAATGAGTTTAAAGGACATTTTTTTTAAAGGTTCAGGAATCTTTTTCCTCTCTTTCTCTCTAGAACCACACATCCAAGTCAAGAAAGGATTAGGAACCTTTCTTTAGAAACTGTATCTTCTTTCAAAATGCTTTTTCTTTCTTTCTTTCTTTCTTTCTTTCAGGTTCTATGGTCTGATGAACAAACAACTGTTTGAGCCAACAACTGTCTAGGACCTCCATGTTAAAAGGTGAAGAAAGAACATCATCTCTCCCAGTACATCATCTGTGCTTATGATAGATAGCAAGTTTCTATCCCAAAAAAGATGAAAGTTCATTAGTAAAGCTCATTAGAACCCCATTAGGAAGCTCATGATGCTGCATCCTCTTCAGAAGAGAAGAGTCCCCTGCCCTAAGCAAACGAACTGTGAATTTCTGCAATTCGAGTTTCTGATAATAGTCCATGGCTCACCAATAGGACAATTCCACTATGCATCATTACTCCTTCCTAACACACTAACTGCACATTTACGCTCTAAACACAGTGCAGCACTGGTGCTAAAATTATAGTTGGATATCTATCGATGGGTTTGTAATGCTGGGAGCCTCTAAGAGAGTATCACCATTTTAAGTGATACACCCTGTAGAGCTGAGACCACTACCACAGCGTCCCACCTCAATCAATTAGGTCTCATTCCTCACTGAAATAAAGACCTAGAAAGCCTTGAATCAATGAAATGCAAAAGGAGCTGAAGGTTAATGATTGCAAGGCCAAGCACACTTCAACTGTCACCCTGCGACACAGGCAGGTCCCTAATGACGAGCCACAAGTGCAACCAGGTCATAATAAAACAACTATAAAGTATATATATAAGATTTTTAAATGTGTCCTACCCTACATTAGTGATACTATCAAAAGGCAGATACATTACAAGAGTTCTGTCTTTTAATTGATATGAAGAATAATCCTTAAAGGGCCCATTTCCAACATTTTTCTTGTATTTTGTTCTCTGACATATCTGACTTGGTTTATGTACCAACAGTCATAACTCCCGTCTTTGACCACTTAAAACCTCCTTTTATCCCATAAACCTTCTGTTTTTGTCTTGATGTATGTATCGGTATACCTCCATTGGTTTTGTGACACAAAAGCAATGAATTTGAAATCAATAAATGAACTGTACAGAAAGCAGCATGAACCGTGCATTTTGATATCAAAACAGTGTTTCTGTGTCACATAAGATCTTTAAAAAAGGCAAGAAGCCTGTTAATGGTAAAAGTCAATTTCAGGTTAACTTTAAAAATGGGTGTTATGATAAAAACAAGTCTGTCATTGTTTGGGATTGGTCTAAAACCAGGACCCCTGTAGGAGACGTCTCTTCAGATGTTATTCTTTACTTACTCCTATAAAAAAAACTGTCAAGGAGCCACCTTGAAATAACTCGAAAGAGGACGTCTCCATGCAAAGCTCAGCAACTAGATGCGAGAGTACGTGTGCGGCCAGGAGGAATGAATTGATGACTCCTGTGGAATGGAGAGGTGAGAAAGGAGAGGGGAGGAGAAAGACTGGCTGCGGAGTTAAATACTGCCCAGTCTGTCAGCTCATAATGGACCCACAGTCCTCCTCACCTTCACAGCAGACCTCACTGCGCAAACACAAGCAGATTTACTACAGCATTTACACCACGAACAGGCCTGAACAGCACAGCACCTCTGACAGCACGTCCCTTTTTCACCAGCTGTGACCACTAAAGGTCTAACAAATCATGCACTCATTGAGAATTCTCAGCAATTCAGCTGCATCGATCTTCTAATAACAATAGCGCATCAAATTGCTCCAGTATGAGCCCTGGATCGATCTCAAGTAGTTTTGGTTCAGTGAATCAAATTGCATTTTTCAAAAAAAAAACCAAACCAAAAACACCATTTACTTTTATATTAATTAATATTTTATTTATTTTACAGCAGTATTATCAACTGACAAACCACTATTGTTATTTTAAGGTGGCTCCTTGCCAATTTTTTTTTTTCAGATACACGCATAAGAGGCATGCAGTCGGATCTCGCTTATAAGGCAAAGCCACTAATCTTGGCAAGACATCTCTGTGCCACGAGCCCAAGTGTGCCATCTGGGAGTGTGAATAGAGCTACAGACAACACAGTATCTAATCAGCACCCTTTGTTTTGCATTTGCTCACGCTTTACAAAAATAACACAAAAAATCTCCTGCATTAACACAGTTACTGTCAAAAGAAGACTGAAAAGCAAAGTCGTGTTAATGCAAGTGGAAATGCTGCATCACACTGTGGCATAGATATAATGATCAGTGAGCTACCACTATTTCTTCAAAAATGTTTAGTATATGATTATTATATGCTAATTATACCAACTATCATGCAATACATAACTAGCTTCATCCCAAAAACTGTACGTGTAGGAAAAACTAAACACAGATTTGAAATCAGCATGAAAAACACTACAAAACCCACATAAACTTACCTCTGGTGATTTTGACCTGTTGACAATCACTAGATGTCACCCAAATAGTTTCCAGACCAATAAATGGCTAAAACTTCTCTACCCCCATTCAGCTCGTCATTATGGTATCACAGACTTGTGTTGTGTAAAGTCTCTATTTGTCAAATGTGAATACCATACACTATGAACAGCACAAAATTCTTCTTTGTAGTAACCCATTCCGCAAGCGAAGCAGTGGGCAGCCAGGAACACGGTGCTCGGGGAGCAGTGTGTGGGGCCAGTACCCTGCTCAGGGTACCTCAGGGGTGTCACTAGCAGTCCTGGGATTCAAACCCACAACCATCTGATCGCAGGGGCAACTCCCTAACCATTAGGCCACCAACTGTCCCATGAGGATATCGTTTATAACACAATAGAACTTGTGTAAAAATGAACACCTTCACCACTAGAGGCAGCTATTTCAGACAACACTATGGCAGGCATTCACAAAGCAGTCGTAAGGAAAATTGATTGTGGAGTACTCCGACTCCTGAAGGGTTTTGTGAAAACAGGCCCTATTGTCTTGCTGACCTAAGCATTCAGCCACATGTTGAGATTTAAAATACTAAATAAGTCACAAAGACAAATCTGCACCACCATAATGAAGAGCTGGATGTGGTTTGAGTAAGTTGAGACAAGTATTGGAGAAAAGACTTTGGAGAGAATACTTTGGTGACTATTGGCTTCTAGTGTTTGATGTAACCATTAGCTTTGTAGCTCATGAACTACATTAAAGAAGCAAGCTTTGGACTCTTTCACTGACTGGTATAAATCTAAATTTTTTATATATTATATATCTAAATTTGTTACAAGTTACACAATAACGGTATCTATGCTGCTGCTACCTGGTTAATGTTTGTATATAACATGCAAGGAGGTATGAGTGCATTTTTGAGGCACATTCAATAATCCCATATTAATTAGACATCTTTATTCCATGTTCTCTTCATGCATTCCATTCTCTTTTACATGCAGCATCAAAATCCATGAACATGCCAATCAGACCTACATTTACAAACCTTGAAATTTGTATATGGTTTTAAATATACAATTACAAAAAAGACCCACAGGTTGTAAAAATGACTGAATATGTTTATTATTTAAAGCTTTCAGAAGGTGATGTTCACAAAATCAAAGCCTCGTCTCTCACGCCATGTAATACCATCATCTGCCACAAGATAGAGCTTTAACTTCATAAATGAAGTTCTCAGTCCCGGAGATCCCATGTTCGGAGTGTTTTCCACCCTCTATACCTGACCCAGACCACAATCATCTGGTTAATGAGTCAGGTGTGCAAGATGAGACAAGTCATTAAAATTTGCATAGACTAGGAATCCAAGGCTTGGGAAGCCCTACAATGTTCACAGTGATGCATTTTGGTACGGATGCTGTTTCCAACATTTAGGTGGCACACAGACACTATTTGATTTCACAAGTTTGCGAAACACATGGAAGGCACAGAAAATGGAGGCGGCATTTCATTCCAAGCCCGAACTGAAATGGAAATGAACTCAACTGTCTACCTTTTGACAGTATTTCCTGACATCTATATCGATTCTTTTTAATTAGTAAAATAGGTTTCTGGCTACAGTCTAGTTCAGAGTCTGGCACAGTTTCAGGTCCTCTTTAGTCTAATTCAAGTTGGCTCGACCAACCTAATGCCTAGTAATTAAATCCAGAGCTAATGAGTGGAATGACTTACATAATTTGTGCAATGCTGTGCAATCCTGTGTCTGGGGCCTTTTCTGAACATTTGGGGGGCCCTAAAGAACATCCTGTCTAGGGGATTATACACAGCCCTATAATTAAATCTAAAAGTCAAATAATGATACTCTCCAGCACTCTCCAGTCTCAGTGAATGTTGATCTGTCCTGGTTCCATCAAGGTAGAGCAGTTTCTCTATCATCCAGGCGGGGGCAGTGCTGCCTCACTTGTACATGAGCCCTAGTTTTATTGCAGTTGCAGACTCAACTCAAACCAACCCGGGGTTTGTCAAGTTTCACTGGGACCAATTACTGCGTCCTTCATCAAAAAGCAAAATGTTAATGATTGATGCGGTTTGTTCTCAAATTAACACCCAAAACGACTACTTTAGGACAGGCAGTCTTTAATTGAGCTAAGTAAATATGCGTTCATCTGTAATGCAAATACCGAGCGTGATGGGAGAAATGAAGAACACCAGAGACCCCACAGTCTTTCAGTAGCAAAGGCTAAGCCCTTCTTTTCATGTATCAGTTTGCAACACTGAAGTCACTGTTTAGCAAGTCAGACTATTAATGTGACTGTAATTTAGACGCATGATAGAGTTTTTTTTATTTAAGTCATTATTTCCATTTATCCTATTTAGAGGGGCATGTCATGATTACTTTAAAAGTTCACAGACTTAGTTAAGCATCCAGAGCATTATGACAGAGCTCATCTTTCAGCTAACGCATTTTGGATGGCTTCATCACCCATATGTTACAAATGAACATTTTCACACGGCTTAGCTGCATATGAATGGACTTTTCCAGACAAACTGGAGTGTAAAGATTGCATCTGGATCCAGAGCTATTCACTATACAGATGATTAGATAGTTTTAAGCAGAACAAAACACTGCATGCACAGTTATGCCTGATTATAGATTTTAGATCTTTTTCTAATAAATTGGCAGTAGTATCATTACGAAAGACTGTTCCTGGAAGGATGAGGGGCCCAAAGCCCCCTCCACACTCTCCAGTATGAATAGTGAATAGCCAGGGATGGCATAATTACACACTCATGCACTTTGCATGCTCCGACTGCACAGGGATCTAGAGACAGTGAGGCAGCCCCGCTTGTGCCTATTGCTTGTTCGAAAGGCTACAGGGAGGAGAAGGGGGAGAGAGGGGAGGAACAAGCACTGAGAGAGAACAAGAGCTTACATTCTGATGGCCAGCCAAGACAGCCCAAACACATCCTACGATGAGTCCTGGCTGCCTCCACTCCATGCCAGTATGCAAATCTGCTGTTAAATTTCATTTTTCTAATCCCTTTAATCAGAGACTGGGGAATAAAAGCCAGCTGGTAGAAACCCATGTTAAGATGTAATTAAGCATCTGATTGAATTTTACTGCATACAAAAAGAAGAGTCGGTGCCAAAACGCAGTGTAGTGGGGTGTGAGAAAGGGGGGCGCACTGAAAAGTGTATGGGCCAGAGTTGGGCGTGGTTTGGGGGGGGTGTTAGGCGTAATTTTACACCTCACTTTGATGGGGGTCCACTGGGTATAGAGGCCAACAGGGGACATGGTAGCTTAAATTGCAGCACATCAAAACACTGCACACTGCTTTGTCTTGGCTGAAGACCCGTTCTGGATGTGGTTAATAGACACCTCCCTACTCTTTCTTCTCAAATGCGATGGTATCGTGCCAGGAACTATAAAATTCTGCAAAATAATCTATAAAATCTATAGGACAATAAACATATTTTATCAATGGTTTATTGATATATACGATTGCACACATGTGGTGCTGTGAAGTGAAGATGCTTAGTATTTTACTTAAGTATTAAGTATTTTACTCAAGGTACTTAGTAGAAGTTTATTAAATAAAAGAAGGATCTACTACTCCAACAAAATCTTATCAGAGGGAGCTATACCCTTATGTGGTAAAATCAAACATATTAACAGTTCCACCCTGAAACCTTCTACGCAAAACACTACAAAAATCTTATTCTATACTCTCAACAGAGGGGTGCTATAAAAAATGTGTTGCCTTTGTTCATAGAATGCTACTGATGATTGCATTAATTTACTTGATTCATATGTGTTCATAATTTTCACATACATGAAGTACATGGACATTTTTGTGGATTTGTCATTCAGTTTACCTAAATTTGCCATAACTGTGTTGATGCAATACATTTTAATTCATTTTTGAGCCAAATAAAATCAGTTTGTTAATTTTTTACAGTTTCATTACAGTTGTTTTAAAGTAGCAACATTTTATTGAAGAAAACCTAGACAAAGACGATAAACATAATGACAAAAGCAGCACCAGGGCAGGAATTGCAGAATGACTCAATACTAGGTGTAGACAAAGACACAAACACATCGTTCTAGTCTTTAATGAATTCCACTCCCTCTCAGACATTAGCAGATGAAGCCAGGCTTGGGGAAGGGGAGGGGTGGGTTGGGGCTGTCAGGCTTGCTCAGGTGGGCTGTGGGGCTGGAAGGGGGGAGGATGCTGGGGAATATCCATTACCCTTCTCTTTCATCAGCAGCCCTGAGCTCTGAGCCCCACCTGTGGCACACGGCACGGTTCCACCAGCCCAGCAAGCGCGGTGTGTAGGGGGGCAGTCACTCCTCACCTCCTGCAGACGGAGGTGACAGAGGCAGACAGGTCGGCCACCCGCTGCGCCCCCTGTCTCAAACGCCACTTCTGAGGGTTATCGGCCCGGACCGGCCCCCTTGCCTCCCCTTCCCCTCCTGTCCCCCCATGGGCTGTTGGTAATAAGTGCTGCCGCGTCAGGAGGAGTCACATTCACACTTGGGCGGAGCACAGCGGCACGTTACGATTGAATAGGGGGAAAAGCATCTTATCAGCTTCAGGCTTAGCCAGAGTCCCTTTAGAGCTACAGAAATGCAGTTAGATTCACAACACTTTCCCTTACCCCAAATGTAATCAATCAGTTAAGATACGTTTGGTATCCAAAGTTAGCTTTTATTAGATTTGCACTCAGGTTATAGGGCTAATGTTGCTAATGAGGGATAAAGTCTTATGTCTAAAGGCCTAATTTATTACACCTGGGTCCAACTGGGTCTATTTGTTAAGTAATTAAAATCTCATATAAATATAGTAGTCAGCAGTAAAGTACAGTATTTGTAGTAAACAGCAAATTACTATTAGAACTAGGCTATGTGTATTAACAAGAAAACACAGTCCATTTTGCTTTATTTCTGACATTACCATGACATCGAAACAAATGAATTCAACGATGAAGATTCAGGGCTTCATTCAGTATGTAATGAATTATGGAATGAATTAAGTAATTATGTTTAAATACACATTAATGATGTGAGACTCCTAAGGATTGCCAATGGGATGGATACCATCCTGTTGAATGATTTCATTTTCCACTGGATCAGACAGACTGAAAAGAGTACTTTATATCTGGCTGATGTATGATCAGATGTGAAAGCTGCATTGATTTTTCTCAATTGTGTTTGCTCTCTTCTCCCCATTAGATATGGATCCTGTGCTGCAGCCTTCGCGACATTCTTATCAAATTGACACTGTCTCAATAAAGCTGTCAGAGTGCTTTCAGAGGACAAAACGCTTCAGAAACAGACATTCAGTGAAACCACTGCAGGAACCACTGACATGGTTCTTTGGGTAAATTATGTCTGGACTGATGATATTATCTCACCTATAGCACCAGTAGATATCCTCCTAAAATAGCAAAACCTCCTATTATAAAAATGTAAAAATCACTCCCACCCTCTATACCCCACTCACACACAAGAAGCAAGAAAAGTTCTTTTCTTAAAAAAAGTGTCTCAGATTTGCTAAAAATACACATTGTCCTCCAGCCATTCTGCCACAAGGCCATTAAAAATTCTGTTCACGTCCCACACAATAGTTTTAAAGTGGAGGGCTATAAAATCTCCTGCTAACCCATCGCAGGCTGCCAGATCACACTAATATTTAAAGTCTCTGAAAAGTACAACACCCCATAAAACAAGCCTACAACTTTTGGCAGGATAAACTTTGCTGCAGGAATTGAAATTCATCAAGCGAGGCTTCTTAATCCACCACCGTGAGGGTGACTACAAATAGGATTTCAAGCCATTGTGTTATCTAAGCCACCAAATGTCATTGAGATGCTTACTCTCCATTTGCTGGCATATTCTCTTAAGGTCAAAGCTTTTAAATAGGATTCTGGCTGCAGAGCTAAACGTCACAACACTAGAAAGAATTAAGCCAGGCACGGTGGGTCGCACAGCCATCTTAATAATCGGATTCAGCGCCGAGGCCTTGCTCCTGTCGTCAAGAGCATAAACTGGTCTTGACTGAACAGATGCACTCTGTATGGCCTTGTCATTGATATGTAAGCCATATTGATATTGTAAAAATGTATGCCTTTTATATCTCTGACACAAAAACAACTTAAATAATGCATGGTTAGCATAGCTTCCAGTGGGATTCCTGCTCTAACATACGACGTAATGTGATTGGCAGAAGGAGACAAAACATGAAATATCATTCAATGTATTTAAGCTTAGAGAGTGGATAATACTTGTTACTGAATCTTTGTTCTTTGGAGAAAACTCTCATTACAAACACAAAAGAGCATCATAGTTCTCCAAAGGAAACGCCCAGCAGCACAAGTATCTCCAGACATGCAATGGGGGTTCCAGAGGCAATATTGCTTGACTGAGCATATGGCTGCGACTCAAGGGCAGGATGGTTGCCAGGAGCTTCTCTTGAGGTTTCCACACAGGACACCCAGTGATTTGTTATTGTTCAGCCTGTAGCTATGGGTGGATGCTAGGCAAAAAAGCAAAACACAAATAGATATCCATCAACTTACCATTTTATAACAGACATCTACCTTATCTCTACAATTACTGGCCATTTTATAAGCTCCACTTACAATATAGGTACACTTTGTGGTTTACAATTACAGATTGGAGACAGATTTCTCCACATCATTTGTCATTATCACACTTTATTCATCAATGCTCAGGACCCCTACAGTTAGTAGGTATTATATGAGTCCTGGATCATTTTCAGTACACCAGTAACACTGACATGGTAGTGGTATTAACATATAATGCAGATGGCCTGAAGTGCACCTACTATGTACTGTAAGTGAATGTGATTCAATGGACCTTGAGCGTATATAAGGTAGGGGTATGTAATGAAGTGGCTCATCAGTTTAGAGAATTATGTTGCTGATGATGGGACAAAAAACTGGACAAACTGAGCAAGTAACATTGGTAATCCCTCTCTGTGCAAGGAAATGAATCTTTGTCTATGGGCAAAATGGAGATATAAGAAAATTGCTGATGACAAACTGCTTTTTTCCTGCATATGGTATCTAATATATGTAGGCTATGACAAGATATTTAATTAGGAAATGTGAGAAAGTTTTATTTCATAGTGAAATATTTCATGATTTCATATTGTATATTGTATATTGTGTATTCAAACTCAATATTTATTTAGCCTATGGACACCAATGGACACCAACTTATGTTAATCTTTGTTTCACATGGACATATAGCAGAAATCAGGGTCAATATATTACAGTCATAAACATTTTATTTTGTTTTTGTTACTGTATATTTTTATAGAAATGATACAGTGAGGTGGCCCACCCATAACACTGCATGTGAGGAAGGAAACGTCTATTAAACACCGATCGTGTCAGTTTGGGCTGCTGGTGGCCTCTTGGTTAAGGCCTCTTGTGAACAGAAGGTTGTGGGTTTGAATCCACCACTCAAGTACACTTGAGCAAGGCATGGTCCCCACACACTGCTCCCCAGGAGCCCCTCACCGGTGAATGGGTTCAATGCAGAGAAAGATGTTCAAACTGTGTGTTGTGTTCACGCATGAATTTAAGAAGCCACTTTATTTTTCACTGCTGCATATTTGTGTCCCTCATTATTCTCTATCCTAACTACAAAAGGGACTTCAACAGCTTCCGCAACATGAACCGCTACAACAACATGAAAAACTTCATTAATATCACAGCAGCAGAAATCAAAGTTTCACCAGCAAACAGTGCGACTCAAAGAACATTTCAGTAAATGTTAATAAGTGCTCATAAACTAATAATAAAATCAAGAGCTAACAAAAGATAAGCAATAATGCAATAATGTCGTCTCTTGTAATTTCACAGGAAAATGGAAAAATCGATTAAATTTGCCTTTAATGTGTCCTTGATAAATATCATTTGAATCCAATATCATCTCATTATCAAGTGAAAATAAAAACGCGAAATTAAGTCGAATAAACCACATACTGTAGAAGTTATTTTGCTTATGGTCGATTCGGTGGAAAGAAATGAAATACACATAGTTGGAAAATTGTTATGTTCATGTTTTAGATGTAGTAGCAACTTTGCATGCCGAAAAATGTCTTGTGTTTTCAGATTCTGAATCAGAAAACTCATTGATCTTTAAGGAAATTGCTTATGTTACAACTGCACAGTCACACAGAGACACAGAGACAAGAACATGAAATCTAAATTCTAAATAAAAGGTCCTGAAAGAACTGAAAGGTTCTCCAAAATACGAAATATATATAAGTATGAAATATACTATGCTATATAAACTAAATGCTGGGCAACACATATTTATTTGCTAGTAACTCCAATATTGTATATAGGTAATACCCACATAAGTGGTGATTTTCCATGGTTAGACTATTGCACACAAGGGTTAGCATCCTATATGAAATGATTTAGCATCCTATATGAAATAGCACATGATATTGCATGGTAAGACTCATGCACATAATATAAAGATGATTGCACAAAGCAGCAGGTTATTGTACAGATTATTGTGTGGGTGTAAGACAGAGGGAGGAGTTGTAGTCTGATGGCAATGAAGAGGAGGAGGGACTTTCTGTGGCATTCAATAGAGCACTTTATGATGGTCAGTCTGCGGCTAAAAGTGCTTCTCAGTTCAGACGCAACACTGTGGAGTGGGTGAACAGCATTGCGCATGGTGAACTGAAGTCTAGACAATGTTCTCCTTTCAGCCACAGTTATAAGTCATCATGTTCTTCACCCACCACTGAGCCCACTGTCCTGAGCAGCTTGTTGAGTCTTTAGGTGTCATCTGCCACTTTCACACTGCCACCTCAGCACACCGCAGCATAGAAAACCATTCTGGACAATACAGACTCATAGGACGGAAATAATGACTGACAAAGTGGTTTGAAAGTGGGAATGTTTCTGACAATATAATACCAGCCAGATCGTTCTCTGATACAATGTAATTCGATGTTTAGCAGTTACAGATAACCACCTGAATGTAAGCTATGTCAAGTCATAATGGCAGTTTTATAATTGTATAAAAACAGCAAGCAAGCTTATGATTTGATGAGGACTGCCCAAATTCACAATTTGCAAGATTGTGATGTCAAAAAATACCTCGGAACATGTGAAGGAGGCTTGAATGTACAGTGCAAATATTGCAACAGGCAATAAAAACGCATCTCAGTTCCTAATCACGGTAACAGAGTAAACTGAGAAGTTGTCACTATTCAATCTTCAGCTCCTTAAACACTTAATTTACAGTGTGTGAGCAGGAATCTACACAGAGACACCGATGCTTTGTCTTGGGAAGCGATGCATGGCCAAACAGGTACATTATCCATGGCAAAGCCGAACTCATTAAATCCGGTCCCGTGGCATTTCGGCGCCAGGGAGGGCAACAGAGAATTAATCTTCACGCTTCTGCATCCGTCACTCCTGCTTCCTCGAGACCTAATGACAGTTTTATCATAACTCTTTATTACCGTTCCCAACCCTTAACTTGAAATTATGTAAATGCTCCAGCATTTCACACTCTGAAGCCACTTTATGTTTTTGCTTGCTGTGTGCTCATGCATGAATCCAATTCCTCTCCGCCTGCTCATTAATGAATTGCCTGGTTATGGGCTGAGTAGCGGTTCGGAAGGCCAGACGCATGATGGGCTTTTCAGGAATCTTTCAGAGAGAGCTCATTTTTTACCATTACCTTCAGAAAAACCTCTTACCTTTTCATAAAGCCCCTAATAGAGTCATGGGGACACAGTTGACCAACACAATCACCGGGTTAAGAGGCGCATGCTAGCTCCCGACATTATTTTTTATTTCACAGTTTGCTGAATGCAATATTTTCAAAAGCGAAGGAAATGTAAAATTGGATGACGCAAGTCACAGTTTGGTTTGACCTTTAGCCCTCAACCCATCCATCAGGGGAAGGAGTAGACTTACAATTACACGCCCAGAGCTGCTGATTGTATTATAATTAAGTGCCTGTGAGTGAAATGGCATAAGATGAAATTTCAGATTGCAAGGACACATACAGTATGAACATGCTGTCAGAAGAAATCTACACAGTGAGCTATAGTTCCTAAATGCTTCTAAATACCACTGTCACTGAGAGCAGAGCTACTACTACATTTAATGCAAAATTTTTTTTTTTTTTTGGAAGAAATACAACCATACATTTTATAAGTAAGCGTAAAGCACACATCTGTCATACATGAACACACCACAGCACACAGAGTAAACAGCATGAAATTGTTCTCTGAATGTAACCCATTCACCAAGTGGCGGCAGGCAGCCAGTGCCCGGGGAGCAGTGTGAGGGCACCACTAGTAGTCTTCTGATGACATGGGCATCTCCCTAGCCACTAGCCCACCAGCTGCCCCAAAACTTAATATATTATGTATTATGATCACCTTAATGGTATATATCATACAGGATTCTTAGTTAAGCTTAAGCATAACCCCTCTAACGCATACAATGATTAGCCTTAATATTAAAGACCCCAGCCTTATACTGTGTTGGTCCCACTTTTGATGCCAACACAGCTCTGACCCCTGGAGGCATGGACTTCAAAGGTATCTGAAGGTGTGCTGTGGTATCCAGCACCAAGATGTTAGTAGCAGATACTTTAAGTCCTGTAAGCTATGAGCACATCTAGCACATCCCACAAATGTTTGATTGGACAAAGATCTGGGGAATTTGGAGGCCCAGTCATCTATGTCCTGTTCCTCAGATCATTCAGGAAATTTTTTTTGCAGTGTAGCAGGAGCCTTATGCTCCCGAACGAGGACACTACTATTAGGGAATCCCGCTGCCATGAAGGTTTATGAAAATGTCCGTAACAATGTTTCCCAGTAGAACATTGACCAGAGCATCACAATGAATCTCACACACTTCTCTCTAGATCATTCCAACAAGTAGAACCATGGTGAATGGACACATGTTGAACTTTCAGTCGTACCACAGTTAGTTCTGATCTCACAGTGAGATCGGCTGAGAGGTATTCTATGAATATAGCAAATAATTAAATATCATGCTGAATTGAACAATAAGTAATGACACGTCTTACAGAGAGAGACACAAGTGAGCATTAAAGACAAAACCAAAATGCTCTTACTTTAATCAACAAAGCCATCAATAAGGGAATACAGCCATCTGTCTTGCATCAAAACACAATTAATCTATTTTGATTTGAGTTACATTTAACAGACCCTTTTATCCAAAGCAACTTCCATTCCCTAACTACAGTCTCCCTGGAGCAACTTGGGGTTAAGGGTCTTGTTCAGACACCCAGTGGTGGTATGCTGAAAGAAGGATTTGAACCCATGACCTCTTGGTCCAAGTATCCTACTCACTAGGCCACCACCACATATAAAATGTGCAGCTAATAGCTATTTGTCTGCAATTTGCTTTCAGACTTGGTTAACAGACTTGACCTCGCCAGTCCAGACACACTTCAGTCTTTGCAATGCAACACTACATTTATCAAGCTATTTTTATTCACACTTCATCAAAATCAAATTATAACAATCACAATAACACACCCAAGGTTGATTTATAGTGCCGCTAAAATAACTCTATACTTATAAGGGTAAACAATACTATGTGAAACTGAGGATATGCAATATGCAAATGTTTATTAAATATGCACTTCCAGGTGATTATATGCAGAGCTGATAAAGATTAAGGCCACCAATGGAGACAAATGCATTCTCCTTGAGCAGACACAGTGTGACTGGAGCCTTTGTCTCTGCATGAAGGAGGAAACCCCAGCAGTAAACCTGAGGCAGCTGCCTCAGCCCAGCTCCTCAGGAATGGACGTGGTCACTGCTGAGCCTACTGGACAAACAGCAGCCAGACGAACAGATGGGGAGAACGAACACTTGTTTACCTTTAGGCTTCTGCAGTCCCAGATGAAAAGAGGGAGGAGGGAGAGAGAGAGAGAGTGTGTGTGAGAGAGAGAGGGAGGGAGGGAGGAGGTGAACTATGGGGGATGTAAAAGTACTGAGTAAGCATGTATACAAAGCAGCAGAAGAGTGGATTTGTCATAAAGTATGCTTTTATGACCATGTATGGACTCCAGGATGGAACACTACACCTTTCAGAAGGCTATATATGAATCATTCTATGAGAACAGTGCCATTTGAGTCCACAACATCTGATGCTGTGGTTAAGACATAAAATATCTGCAAGTATGTGCATTTTCAAGCTTCAGATGTATTCCCAAAATTCAACATTAATCACTAGAACACTGAAATTTGTGAAACAAGTATATCAGTTTAGGAATACGGGTATCCCTACTGATCTAAACTGACAGGGACTCAAGTTCCATCTTAAATGTTACTAAATAACATTCAACACTGCCACATTTAGTGGTTTCCATGTTAACATACATTACATATAAAACCAATCACTTTAAGAATAATTTATCTGTCCTTGAGTTTTGCCATGCATTTTCACACTGTGAACTTATTTAACCATAAAATTGATGTATGGTCACATTAAAGAACATGATGAAGAATAAGTGACATCCTTTAATCCGTTGGGGGAGCTCAAACGAAGGTCATTTTAAAAAGCAAGTTGGAATAATTTGTTGTATTCTCCTTTGAAAAATGAATCAGATATAAGACTACAAGTAGGTTTACTAAATGTCCATTAAAATACATCACATCTTTTTTACCCCAACGTTCTCTTCAGTTTAGTCATGAACAGTTTCACCTGCTAACTAGGTCTTCCCATATCACTCTATGCCACCAAGGTGGAAGGGGAGCTGGCATGAAGGACAGCTGGTGGCCTACTGGTTAGGGATTTGCCCTGCAATCAGAAGGTCATGGGTTTGAATTCCAGGACTGCTAGTGGCACCTCTGAGGTATCCTTGAGTAAGGTACCATCCGCTCACATACGACAAATGACTTTACACTTACTAGTAAAGCCCCATCACTAAACAGCTCAACATGCTTAGAGGAAAATATTAACTGCTGATACTCGTGTCAGCAAACAGACACCCACACTGGCCACCAAAGAGATGCTACAGATGCTGCGTCATCACCCTGGATCTTGAGATTAGGTTTAAAGAACCTAAACATAATGTAAACTGATTAAAGGTTAGTCTACAAACCCCACCGATCAAATAATATTGTGTTGTTTGTTTAAGTAAACAAAACTAAGTTCACACATCCTCTAAAGTTCACAAACTGATTTCTCAACACATTTTAGTCCACACATTATATTTATTAAGGGTAAGAAAAAAAAGAGAATTGACAAATATGTTGCTAAATACAGTCCAGTGTCTCAGCTGTTAATTCATTGCCAGGTTCATTGAGTGAGAACTAAAAAACTGTGCTGGCCACTGGCACTTCAGGACTACATTTGGGCTACACTGCTATAGAGGATATGTATTTATTTTTTTTCTTGCAATTTAAGTGTTCTTTAGTAACACACAAAAAAACTATTTGCATGCATAAATAGTTCTCTATGATGGTAAACCTCATGTATAAAGTTCCTTAAAGAATCTTTTTAGAAAATCCTTAAAGAAAATAATACCATACAGCACCAGACACAGTTCTGCTAATGTAACAAGAACTTATAAGAACCTCAGAGAACTCTTTTTAGTGCAATATACAAACACTTTCGTAATAGTGCACAACGCTGGACCAAAAATTGAAAATCTTAAACGGTACAACAATCCATGCTTTTTTACTTGGACAAAGTCTTGCCCCAAGAATCTCATTAAAGATGTAAAACACGAAAAGTCAAAATGCTCTCTCCTTCTCTGATACAAATATGCACATAGACAATTCTAAATTTGAAGGTAGCTTTGGGCTTTGGGGGTTAATGGCCTGGCCGATGCTCTTCTTTGCTGAATTGGGGGTCAGTCCATGTGAGGCTGAGGTTTTTTGCAGGCTTCTCGGCTCTCTAATGGGGCATCTGGGGAGGGAGCAGAGCTGCACATGTCTCCAGGAGCGAACACCTATCTCCTGTGGCAGCCTTAATTGGATACTCTTGACACTGGGCCAAAACCTATGTTTAACCGAAGGCCCTAGATTGGGAGTTCAGTTTAAAATGGTATAATGTACCTCATTTTCCAGCGACAAAGCTTCTTAAAGCCATCGCCTCAACGTGAAGCAATCACTGGACTTCTAACGATGAGCTAATTCATTCTAACCCCCTCCATTCTGACATCAGGACTGATGAGGATATGACAAGGGCAGAACAGCAACGAGCAGCAGCAATAAACTCAACCATTATTTACGCGATGAATCGCCGGGTCAATTGCTGTAAACAACAACAGCATGTATAAACTAAAGCAATTTCCCTGCCATGCTCAATTTGTGGCCTGTCTCGCAGACATATAGCATACACACATGCACACATACAATTTTACACTCACACACACACACGCATGGTTGAATCTGAGCCATGGCAGGAGGTCTTAATGTGTATCAATCTTAATGTGTATCTAAGAGACCTTCGCCTGTTTGAGTGGACAGATTAACAACAGTACTTTACCGTACGTCACATACTGAAGGTGTGAACTAAACAATCACCTAAAGAAGAATCAAGAAGAAACATTTCTCACAATGTCTTGGATTTCTGTTTTGCATCGCTAAAAGTTCAGATTTTTCATTTGTAGTCCCCTGATGTAAGCATGACTACAGTCATATGCAAAAGTTTGAGCACCCCTAGTCAAATGACATGGCTGTCTAAGAGAAAATAAGCAAAAACGAGCAAACTTAATACTTTTCTGCTTAGTGCTCAATTTCTATTGATTTGCTGAGTTAAACTTACATGAAACTTCTATATTATATGTTTTGTAATATTATATTTCAAAACATATAATATTATAACTATATCATAAACGTAAAATGTGCCATAACTTTTGCATGAGCCTAAGCAGTCATATTGAATAAAAATGTGCAGTAGTGTGTTTGAGAACTTATATATTTACTTAGAAAAATCAATGGTGTTTGCCCAGGGGCGCCTGAACTGTATGCATTTAATCTTGTTATGTACCACCGCAATAAAGTCAAAAGCATGACTGTGATTACATCCGCAAAAACTGATCTTACTAGTGTCCGGTGCTGAATGTTATCACAGAGGCCGTTTGATCTGAAATGGACCCCAGGGAAACACCTGCATTTGCATCACAAAATTGCAAAGTGCAAAACCATCTCGATCGGTATTGGAATTTTGGGAACATGAATTCATTATGGGTTAGCGAAGTCGTTAGATGTGTGAACAAGTACAGACAAAAGGCCAGCGCCAATCGATGCCACACACTCATCAACTGCTTATTCCGGGGCTCCACGTGCAAATGACTCTTTTGAGCTGAAGCCGAAAGAGGAACACTGACTGACGGCAGATCAATACAGAGCAGCCAAATTCTGGGAGAAAAGGTGGACGAGAAGAGGCACAGCTGGCATTGACTGAGGCTGTAACATACCCATCTCAAACTCATCAAAGGGCTTATAACATCTCACTCTGTTCATGACAAATGAGTGCGTTGCGGGTGTTTTTCGATCTGAAGCGATCAGAGACACAGGCACAGCCCACACAGCCACCGCCGAGTTCAGATGCTATTGGCCACGGTGGTCCCAATACACACACCACATATTGATCACCTGAGTCCCAGAGGTATGCCATATTACTATTTACTGGTCAAGGAGTAAAACCAATTAGATAAATAAATAGGGTGGATAAATAAGTAATGTTCTACTTGAGAACCTTCGACAATGATGCCCCCTCAGAGGACAGACGAGTAACCTTGACTCACTGACACGTGCAGAGTCAGCACTCTTTTCAATGAGAGCTGAACCCGTGTTAAACATTTACTCCACAGCAGTTGGAGACACACACACACACACACACACACACACACACACACACACACACACACACACACACACACACACACACACA
>JBBJLR010000001.1:12860980-12878881 GCA_037577145.1 Brachypetersius gabonensis | reverse complement strand
GACTTCTTAAGCACTGTTGTACGTCGCTCTGGATAAGAGCGTCAGCTAAATACTGTAAATGTAAATGTAAATGTAAAATTTGTCTGAGTTGACAAGCAGTCAATATCGTGGGAAGAAGCTTGCATGAGACCCATTTTCAAAAAAGGTACAGTGTGAGCTCTCCCTTCTCCATATCAGTTAAGGCAGGTAACAGATTATTGCATGGCTGTGTGCTTTAGAATATAGTGTGAATGATTTTCAATTAAATATGTGAAATAAATTGTGAAAGAGATGCAGGAGAGCTTAGTTAACTATAGAAAACTCTCAACACCAAACTGCATAAGGACATGCTTGGCATGAGATGTCAGATTCAGTCAAACAGAAGTATTTATTAAAAGTTTGGCTTGTTGATACTTTAGTCAGAAGAAAAATATTTTTATTGAAAGTAATCCTTGCTCTCTAAAGTCCCCAAAAGCTCATCTTATGACATGTACAGACTCCAGACAACAGTGCCATTGAAGATAAGGACACAGGCCAGGCAGAAGGCAGAAGCACCACGCTGATAAAGCCAGCTAATACAGAGCCTGTTTTTCATTTCCTAAAAGCTATTCTCAAAGACCACTATCTTTCTGTATACTCAGTGCATATGGCTAAGTAACACTGGAGACTCAGTGGAGGTTGAACCAATCTTGCATTAATAAAATGGAAAGTTGCATCTCTGATCAGCGCTATCCTATAACTTTAAAATGCATGATTCGTCTTTTTAAATTGCACATTGGGAATGAGACGCATTCATTATATTGATTAAACAACAGGAAGATTTAGAGGAGAGGGAGGGAGAGAGAGAGAGAGAGAGAGAGAGAGAGAGTACTGCTGGTCAGTTTACTGTAAGGGTGATTAAGGGCTTGTTTTATGTCTGATTAATCAGTGTATTATGAAAGCATTAAAGCATCAGGATCTATTAACCCACAGAAACCTGAGGGAATTTTTCCTGTTTATGCATCACTTGTTCTTTTGTAATATTCAAAGCCATAAATAATGTGTAATGTTCAATTGTCTCATGTATTTTTCAGCACAACACATCCAATAGGATAAAAATGGTTATTTTCTAGAATTCTCTTTTTTCACTGTAAAAATCCATTCACATTCAGATCTTCAGCTTGTAAACACATTTGTATTATAATTAGATGTGTTGAAAAAATGTTTAGAAAAACTACATACAAATATTTTCAATCACAAGTAAGAATGTATTTATTCAAAGCTCCTCTCTGTCCGTGTCATGCTTCAAAACAGTCAATAATATGGGACTTCCTGCTTAAGCCCACCCCACGCTCACACACACCCCTCCCTTCCCACACTATATCACATGTTGGGCTTTTTTAAAAAGAAATTCACACCATTTCACAGTTCCAAAAAACAAAGTTTATAAGGTTTGAGATCTCTGATTCTACAAAACATGTGATCATGGAACAACTCAAGTGAAGAAGGTATCTTTAAAGCATTAAATGCTTCATATTTTTATCACTACTGCTGTGAAGTTACTCTAGAATGCTGCATCAAATCATTTTAATAACTTAGTGTTTAATAAAGCTGCATAGCTCCAATCCTTGAGCTCGGGAAAACAGAACGTTTTTCTTATTTCCTTGCCCATGATTCTCGTCTGTTATTTGTCAGATTTATTGGGTGTGTTTTGCACTACATGTCAGCTCTCTAAGACTGCTGGAATTTTGCAGCCCTTACGCAGAAATTTTGAACAATCAGTGTCCTTTAAGCATCTCAGTGACAATGGTATTTAAGCTCCATAGAGCAACCAATGATTACATTAAATATGTAATTAAAATCCCTAAAATAAACTCCTCTCTAGGATATGCTGCAAACTATGAGATGAGCACTAATCACTTTCAAGCAATAAGTCATAAGATACTAAAACATAATTGATATTAGGTTTTATCTTATAGCACTATCAGCACTATGGCCTGATAGTGCTATAACATATATAGCACTATCAGGCCATAGGCCTAATTTACTATTTAACACATGTATAGTGATGAAATTGAAATGCAAATTCCACAAACTCAGGCTAGTGCAGACATCATTAATCAGTCTGCTCTATTATGAATTCTGCCGGTGTTCCTACAGGTAGCCAGCCAGCTTGGCAGGACCTTCAGCATCTGACCCTCCAGTAAATGAAGATGGAGAGGACAAAGAGGCCCTGAACTTCTCCTTCTCCTCCCTGATTGCTTCTGCAGACACAGCCCGGTCTCTTGGCATCAAAGCTAAAAATGAAATGGAGACAAAAAGCCCAGGCGTCAGTCGTTTCCGCCCCAGTCCTGACTTCTTTTTCTCCTTTCTCATGCAAAAAGCGACAGGTCCGTCTGGGGAGCAGAGGGCCGTCTACAACTATTTCCTTCCCCGGGCGTACTAGAGTGGTGATTGACAAATGAAAAGACTGAAATCACCTCTCTTTTAGATGGTAGAGCTAGAGGATCATCTCCATTATCTTGCTGGAGTGAAAAGGGGCAATTCAATACTGTCAAACTCATTGCTAAATGCCACATTTCAAGGACCGCTATCGGTCTGCTTTAGAGTGCTGATTTATGCCATCTTACAGTCACAGGCTCCATGCTCCATGGGATCTAAATTTTAATCCTGCCATCACTGATGGATAAAAAGATGCCTTTGTATTATCATAACATCGCGCAGTGAGTTAAAGCATACACTCTTAAGAGTAAAGGGGCTAGAAAGGGTTCTTTGGAATTAACCACTTTTGGTTCCTTTCAATAGATGGTTCTTTATGTGTGGGTAGGAACCTCCACAAGTTCTTTTTTCTTAGAACCATATTTCGAAGTCAAGAACTACTTAGGCACATTTATTGGGCCAGCTGGTGTCCTAGCAGTTAGGGGGTTTGCCCTGAGATCAGAAGATTGTGTTTTCAAATTCCTGGACTGCTAGCGGCACCACTGAGGTACCCTTGAGCAAGTTACTCCACACACTGCTCCCTGGATGCTCCTCATTGGAGGCAGCTCACTACTTCACTTGATGAAGGGGTTAAATGCAGAGAAAGAATTTAATGTTGTGTGTTTACTTTATATTTGGGAGTAACATTATGGGGAAGTCCTTTAAACATTAAGAAATATTATTTTTCCACTTTTAAAAAGGTATGATAAAAGGTTCTATGAACAATTCCATAGCAGAATGATCATAGTTCATTGTTAACAGTATAAAGAACCTTTGCATATTGTAAAAGTACTTAACTAATATGCAAGTTTATTTTGGAGAGCTGTAGTTCTTTAGGAAACCAAAAGTTATTCCTCTGTAGCTTCACTCTCTTTTTTGGAATGAAATGGGAAACATAATGTTTTATCACAGCAAGCAGCACACTTTGCAACTTTAGACTGACTCTTGCAATATTGCAAAGAGCCCATCAGAAAGAAAGGAATATGAAAATGATGTTCCAAAAAAATGAAGTGACACTGGCCAAGCGCTCTCTGCAGGAAATCGCAATTACCACAGTTCTACACGCGCCAAACTATGAGCTACGATGTCAAAGATTCCTGCCACTCTCGCAGAAAAGAAAGAGAGAAGATTGCACTCGTGATAAACGGTTGCAAACCCTGGTATTTGGCAAAGGAAGTGCGCTGAGAGAAAGCAAAGGAGACAGAGCTGCTCATTTCCCTTCTCGGCACGTAGCAGCATAGATTTCCCATCATGGACCTGTTCAGTCTGACTACCACACCTGTCTGTTCGCCGTTTGCACAATGTAGCGCCTGATCCAAATCAACCACAAGAGAACTTGGACAATGAAAAAAAAAGCCTCAGTAAAGGTGATATCCCAAGGTCCATACAGAAGAACAGCTCTTAAAAATTCCCTCTTACAGACCTAAGTGAACTATGCCTGAAGGAAAAAATGGAAAGGTTTACTCTTGCCACAGTAAGATCTTGACTATTAGATGTACTATAGCTTAAAAAAACACCCCAGCATTTTTTAACCAAGTCTATATCTGCTACATCTGCAGTGCACAGTCATTTACCACAGATCATAATGTCAATGACTTCCCTGTTCTCAGAAAAGAAAACCAGCTGACCTGGAGCACATTTGTATTACAGGCTGAGTCAAAAGTCAGGAGCCACTCAAAATGCGTGTAAGAGGCTTAACGTTGGATCTCATCATTATCGTTATGAATTACACCAGTGGGTCACAGGGCTCATAGGTACATTCACTGGTCTCATATATTGAAGAGATCAATATAACACTAAGTATTCGACAGATGCTGTCTACTGGGTGGTTCAACACGTTTGCCTCACCGTACAAAGGACTGGGCAAGGTCTTTGTAAGCCAAACTGTAAATCTGTCTCAGCTTGTTAAGAAATAAAACAAGTTTTAAAATCTTTGAAATCCTGTCACATGTATTCAGTTACAGTGTGACCAAGAACACTATAGGTACTTTTCCACAGATCCACAGGAAGTATGCTGTATTCTTTCCTCATAGTTTATGGCCAGTCGTTTTCCCCCAAAACCATGTCCATGGAGTGGAACTAGCGGAAAGTATTTCTGTCAGGTCTTTTGTTTTTAAATTCTTGTCTGAGTTTTTTAAATTTTTTCTTTGCATTGTTTAGTCTTGCATTGAAAAGCTAATTTGTTAACGATAGTCTCGTACACCATTGAAATTCTTACAGCATTAAAGATAAATTTGTTAGCACGAAAGAAAACTCGCACTGAAATTTATCTTAAGCCCAAACAGATAGTAGTGCTTGCACTTTGTAAACTTCCCAGTTGTTCGTTTGTATTTCCATTGTTGCTGCACAGACAGTAAATAAAAAATGCTTTTTCCATTTTGTGATGACAACATTTTGACCAATCAAAAATCAGTGATGCTGTCAGCACAGCTGCCCTCCACTTTCAGCCCTGCCATCGTACGGCTTGGGTACAGGTTGCTTTATTTGTAAAAGAAAAGCATGTGTTCGTGGGTTCTTTGTGGTTCCTTGTGCCAGTAGAAAAGCACCATATGAAGTCACTGGTGCAACAAGAACAAAAAATAAGTCATCATCTCCAGGGCGACAGGCTAAGGAGAGGAGAGAGAGAGGGTGGCTGTCAGAGTGGGACATTGGGCGGCAGGGACAGTGGAGGTGGTAATAGCGACTGGGAGGAAAGGGGAAACGAATTTGAGTGGTGTTCAAATCTCCAGCGTCGGTGAGCTGCAACATGGAGGCCTGCTGCTGTGGTTGATGCGTGTTACCTCACATCCAGAGATGAGTTTCTTCAGATGCACAAGTAAACTAACTGTACCAGGCTGGATGAAAGACTATAGGGATCTTCACGCTGTAACCTTTACTACCACCCAAATAATCACAACAACAACAACTTTTTACATCCAAATCCAGTCAATAAAATACCACTATTCATTTGACTTTGCTGGTTGTTTGCCTGTTTTTCCTAAAGTGGTGTTTATGTGTTCAAACACCTGCCCTTTTGCCCATCATGTTGTTTTTAGAAAGACTAGTGCCCTCTCACTGCAAAAACAGACTGGTGGAGATAGGTGCCATCTAAAATGTTAAATTTAAAATCTACAGAAACTTGTTATCAGGTTAATGTCATAGCGGTTGATTTTTTATGATTTTAGGCAAAATAGAACTTATCATTTCTAGATGAACTACAACTACAAATATTTCAATAACAAAACGAGTAGGTTTCTCTACAAGGAACCATATTGCATTAAACCCACTCCGAATGTCTGATTATCACTACATTTCAATCACTGAATTCTACTAAAAAATTCTAAACAATCTGTGCAATTTTTTCCTTTATCACTTATTTCCCTTTAAGAGGTATTGAGTTATTTTTGCCTTGCATTTATATGTCATTTTACTGTTTTACTTATGAGCTAGTAAAGCACAGTTTATCTGTAATGACTGGACCATGTTAAATTCTTTTGACCAGAATAAGTTACAGCGGTCAATACTTTTTTTTATATCAGATGTATATAAAAATGGTACCAGAGACAAAATATCCATATCAGCCAGGCTCTAAAACAAACCAATTTACACAAAGACAAGAGAGCTTACAGAGTATAAGTTACAGCTGTTGGAAATCTTTTCCCATTTGATAGCATTCATTAGCCATAGAAAATGCAGATCAAGCATATTTTCATAAACTCTATGAGGAAAGTTATTAAGAGTTCCCTGGGTAACGTGAATGTGTGGGTGGTAAATGTTTGTTTGAGCTGTCAGCACTTTTATATTTAATGGATGTTCAGCAGCCTCAATCCTTCCCTCACTTTAATAATATTCCAGAATGCGTGGAACGCAATAGCTGGGAATGCAAGACGTTTAACTGCACTCACATATGCTTCACTTTGTCGGCACAGTAATACACTACTATTATTAGTTTTCGGCATTTGGGAGCTCACTGTAAATCGATGAATGCAGTGTAACTCGAGGGCTTCATTTACATGCATGTAAGAACCTTTAATGAGATTAAAACATTACTGGCAATGGAAGTGGCCATGCAAATAAATACACCATCTTATTCTTGTATTACTAAGACTAAAATGAAATAACCCTGCAGGGCACAGAGTGTTAATTAAATGTCCTCTGAGCGGGGTGAAGTACAGGGAGGTGACGGGCAATGCTCCTGGAGCTGGAGGATGGAGAAATATTGCAGAGCACTTGACACACTATAGTTCCCTTGAGACAAAATAAGAAGTAGAGATGGAGAAAGATTAAGGGCTGAAACGATTATTCGAGTAACTCGAATGATTCGATTACAAAAAATGTTCGACTTCGTTTAATTCGCCACCAAGGTTCACCTGCAGGGGGCGCATGTGACCCGGGGAACATGCTATTTTTGCCGCAGGGAGTAGGGGTTTTTTGCACCGAAGTAGAGCACACAGCTCAGAGCAGGTCCTGCGCGGGACTATTTTTTAAATTCCCACCCGCTCCCGTCCGCTCCTGCGGTCATATATGAAAATATATTTTTTACGTTAAAAAACGATCAGTGTTCTGTTATGGTAAGTTAGTGGTGCACACTGGCTTTGTCACACTGGCTCTGTCACACTGGCTGTGAAAAACGAAGAGAGCCGCAAAAAGCATCTCGAGACCAGCTGGACGTCCTCATTCCTGTAGTGGATGGAAAACGTGCCGAATATTACCAACAAGAAAAAATAGGGTGGCAATATTGTTTTTGTCTGTAGCAGAAAAGTCTTAAAGTGCATCAATTTGCCTAAAAATTAAAATACAATTTTAATCCGTATTTGAACTGTAAACAAGTTTTGACCATTTAATGCAAAAAAATAAATAAATAAATAAATAATAATTAATTCAAATTGATAAGCAACATTTAAACTCAGGAGCACAACAACAATAATAATAATAATAATAATAATACAAATATTTAAATATAATTTTATATTTTACAAACACATCTTAAAGTGCATACCGACAGAGAAAATGACAAAATAAAAAACAGGACATTTTTGTTTTCTTTACTGTTAATAAGGATACAATGTACATCATAAATGTTTCCCAGAAAGGTTGATAAAGTGGGCTTAGTTCTGGAGCCAATAAGTCAAAGGTTTTAAGTTTTGATCTAATAAAAGTGTTGTTTGAATAAAACCCATTTTTTGTGAGGAATAACAGCCAATTGCTTGCTCATTTTAAGAGGCCTTTCATGTTGCATAACCCACTATTGATATAGTTGTTTAAAAACACAATTACTCGATTAATCGATGAAAATATCGACAGAATACTCGATTCCAAAAATATTCGATAGTTGCAGCCGTAGAAAGATTACTCCTAGCGAGAGTGTCCATGGAATGACAATGCCCTGTGTGTTTATTAAAGTAACCATCCAAACACATGGGTCAAGTAACTCACCCCAATTTGGGCATCTATGGACACTCATCTCCATTGTTTTGTGTCAGTACCACTGGCACATTTGTTACAAGCAAATTTATCAAGTATGTTATTCTCTCCCTCCACTTCCATAACCAGGGAATTCACATCCTTTTCAAATGCAGCACCGGACAAAAAGGAAAATACAGAGCTGAGATTATTTTTTTTTAAAAAACAAACACAATTACAAGGTAATTTGCGGAGTGCTGCACGGAGTAATGCAGGACAGCCCTCGCTCTCGCCAAGTCCAGGGTTAAAGAAGGCTTTGCCTACGTCAAGCAATTTGTTCTAGTCTCATTCAGAAAAAAGCCTCCCTCCTCCATGTGCCAACAGAGAACATTACCACTTAGTCTGCCCAGCATCTTGGCAAACAGTGCAGCATAAGATAAATGGACAAAGATGCATTTGGTCAAAGCTGGACAAGACAGACTCTGTTTCCTGTCTGATAGGTTTGGTTTAAAACAAGAGTAGAAAGAATATTAACAGATGAAAATGAAAACAGAAAAGGAATAGACAATATTTTCAAGGCAATTTGATATCCAGCTGCTTTCTGACAGAAGCCAATACATTTGAAAACCTGTTCTGGCTGAATATTGTTTTTATGATGGAACGAGATGTAAAACCTTGACCAAAAGTCAATCTCAAACCAATGCATGTATGTAAAACAATCTACTTGCAAATTCAGCCCAATATGTGGTCATTATACAGGATTCCTTCACTGTCAGAATAAAACCTTCCATCTCCACAATGGTAAAATCTTACATTTTAGATAGTATAAAGGGGACATATTATGCAAAACTCACTTTAGTTATAATAGATCTATGGGTTACAAAACATGTTTATGAAGTTCTTTGCACAAAATCACTCTCACATAAATTGTAAGTTTCATTTCGTAAGCATGGGAGGGGTGGGGCGTGGCCAGCAACAGCTTATTTGCATGAAAGGGACAGAGCCCTGAAATGGCTCGTTTAGAAAGGAACCGAAACATACAGAAGAATACAGCTGGTGAGATCTCTTTATGTGAGAGTGATTTTCTGCAAAAAAGTTCATGAATATGTTTTGTAGCCCATTGATCTGTTATAACTTGTTTTTTAACTTGGTTTTTTTTGCATAATCTGTTCCCAAGAAAGTAACTCTGAATGTTCTATGATAAAATGACAATACTTTGTACAAAATATGCACTGCACAAAAAATGACAATATGGGACCTATGTTCTGCTTTTTCTGGTTTATAATTTTAATCCCTGAGGTTCACTTATGAAGTTTTTGTAGTCTTAAGGGCCAAAACTTTTTACACAACCACCTTCCAACCTCTATCCCTTAGGATTAAACAGGCTGTTTTGGTTCACCTCTGTTTGGACTGTATGATTAGTAGTATTATAATTCAGCTCGCATGCCAGTATGCATGAAACCCTCTGTAAAACATTAGTGTAACTGGCAGGGCTAAACTTTTTTTTGGCTATATAAATTTTACATTTTGTGACAGCTTAGATTCCATTTATGGGCTGTATGCACTAGGGAGGTAGTGGCGTTTTGAAATGTTAAAAATGTTTAAATACTTCATCAAAGTCTTCAAATAAAAAAATAACAAAAAAGGACAGCATGGGCCCTTTAACACTACACCACTGTGTGCATATCATAGTAGATTCCTCAGAGTAATCACACAGGAATTGACTTCAAGCACACTGCCAGGGGTGAATTCTGAAAAATCCCATAACTGAAACTGCTTGTGGAGGCAGTTGAAAGATATGTCCTAAGCAGCGCTGAGGGTGAAGAACAGTTTTAAGAAGTGTCGTCAGCAATATGCAGGTGAGGGGGAATCCATTCTCCTTCAGGCTGTGTCCTGGCACCACCTGTTATAAAAGTGCTCCGCCGTCGCGCACAATTGACTCTGTAATTTCGAAAAAGGTCATAGTGGCTGCGGTGTAATTTAATATTCTTATAGAGCTGTATTAACCACATATTTAATCACCAAAGGTAGGACACTGACAGAATGCCTCGATGTGGCAGGGCAAAGGAACATATGCAGCCCAAAGTGCTGCCTTCAGCAGCGTATTAATGATGGACCAGTGGCTAATAGAGAGCAGTTCGGCCTGTGCAGCAAGAGTTGGAAGCAGTTGAAAGTGATTCAGTTCTGAGTGTCCACTTCTACACTTGCAGTAGTGGTAGAAAATGAACAATTTTGCACATTCCACAGTATTCAAAGCAGTTCTGCCCAACTTCTCTCCAATGGCCATGAACCTGAACCCCAAAGCTTCCATCCTATTTATAGACAGACTTCCAACATATTCACAATCGGAGTGAAGAAAGAGACTGCGATATGAGAAAAGTGGAAGCATATTGAGAGGTTAACTTTGTTGTAACCCCTGTCTTCATTCAATAAAAGTAGAACTGTCTAAAAAAAAAAAAAAGCACGGTGCTGCATGAAGATAACTGCAGTTCAAAGAGCCAATCAACTGCTTGTTACCTTTAAGCGAACCCTAAATAGAATGAAGCAATGTTGACAGATTTCATCAACACTGTTTAAAGAAGCTCAGCTAATTCATTAATCTATATTAGTACCATAACATGCTTTTAAAATGTACTAATGTAACTGAAGGTAACAAGTCATCTGCATTTATTTTAGAATGCTTCAAACTATTTTGAGCTATTATACTGATGGTACAGTATGTGTTCATCTTTTGTCTAAAAACAGAGCAAAAAACTCAACAGCTTTGGCATTGATGGACTTAATGGAAGAAATAACAGAATGTATGGACAATAAGAAGTAAGCACTTGGAGAGTTTTTAGATAAAAAAAAAGCGTTTGACACTGTCAATTATGAAATTTTAATTAAAAAATTGGAAAATTATGGGTTATGGGGATTGGTTTTAGACTGGATAAAAAGCTATTTAGGGAATAGGCAACAATTTGTACAAATAAACGAGCGTTAATCTTAATTGAGGGATATTGAATGTGGAGTACCTCAAGGATCAGTATTAGGTCCAAAAATGTTTATTATGTATATAAATGATATTTGCCAAGTATCAAAGATATTAAAATTTGTATTATTTGCAGGTGACACAAATAGGGGTAGAATTGCCACAGGTTGTGGAAAGGATCACACGGGAAATAAAAAATTTAAAGAAGTGATTTGATATAAATAAATTATCATTAAATCTAGATAAAACCAAATTTATGTTATTTGGAAACTATAAGAAAACTATCAAAGTAGAAATATGTGTTGACAATGTGTATTTTGAAAGAGCAAAGGAAATAAAATTTCTTGGTGTGATCATTGACCACAAATTCTATTGGAAACCACACATTTCTTACATTAGGGGGAAGTTGGCAATTACATTGCCGTTCAGGAGAAAACAAACCATATCTTGGATCAGAAAGCACTATACATATTATACTGTGCTTTACTATTACTATATATGAGCAACTGTGTAGAGGTCTGGGGGAACACATACAGAAGTAACACACAGAAAATAACTGTAATAAAAAAAGGGCCATTAGATTAATAAACAAGGCAGGGAATAGGGAGCATACAAATGCACTCTTTATCAAAACACAAGCTATAAAATTCCAAGACTTGGTGAAGTTTAAAACAGCACAAATAATAAATAAAGTAAATAATAAGGAACTTCCAGAACATGCTAGAACAACTTTAAAAAGGGGTTTACCCAGGACGGTAATTGATGTTTTGGTTTATGTTGTTTCATTATTTGTGAACCTGCAAATTTACATATTCTGTCTTTTATCTATATGAAAGAAATATTATGTTATCGTTTATGAATGAGATGTCAAATTTGAGGGGGGTAGGGCCAAATAAGTGTATACTAGAGGGTGACACGGGAGTGAATTTTCAAACCTCTCCCGTCCCACTCCCACAAAAAAAATCCCGTCCCGTCCCAATCCCATTAAAATACTGGGGGAAATCCCGTCCCGTCCCAATCCCAGAAGAATGACTCCCATTCCCTCCCACTCCCGTGTTGTTGTTGTTTTTTTTTGGGCTAAAATCTGTCAGTTACATTAATAAAAATCCTGGTCCCGCCCACTTAAATTTCCCAGTCCCGCCCACTCCTGCTTACATTTTTTCCAGTCCCGTCCCAATCCCGTTTTTAAAAGTGATTTTGTTTCCCGTCCCACGGGATTCCCGAAAAAATGTCAGCCTCTAGTGTATACTACTCCATTTCAAACAAAAGAATGAAATGATAATGTGTAATTATGATGAATCCACATGTTTGAAATAAAAATTCACTAAACTAAACGATATGGTGGCAAGTCAAACCATCATAATTATAGTATATATCTAGTATTTATCATTTTTATGAAGGTTTGATACATGAAACAAGAGTCTAAATGCATTTATATATATATATATATATATATATATATGCATTTAGACTTTTTTTGGGTTTGGCCCCCCCAGTGGTGGAATGAACTCTCTCTTGCAATCAGATCTGCGGAGTCCTTCTCTGTCTTTAAGCATCCCACCTCTTTAAGGAGCATCTTGGCGACAAGCCAGTCCTCCCACGCATCTCTTATATATCCTTTCCTATATATCTACAAATCCCTCGGCCACTTACCCTTTTAACTGTTTTACTGTTTTTACTTACTTTGACTTTGTTATCGGGGTGTCAAACTTAGCCAGCGGTAACTTGGTTAAATAGCTGTTGTTGATTTAAGTATAGCTTTACAGGTTTAAGAACAGTTGTGGACTACTTTAAGCACTGCTAAATGCCGTAAACGTATATTAATGTAATCGTAATATCTTGTAAAAAAAATGCATATATAGACAAGACTTAAGATTTAACTTGACAAGATATATTTTTGTGAAATTTAACATTTAAATTTGAACCATTAAAATTTTTTTATTGAATCAAGTTGCTGCGACTTACTATCTTCTATTAGTGCTTAAAGTCAAAGTTAATTTTGAAAATCACATCACGTTTTCAGGTAACATGTGGTATGGCCAGGGTCTAATAACTAGCTGGAAAAATAATTTTGTCTTTCTTCACTCATTTGACATAATTTCTGCTTAATATAATGTTAACTTTCAAAAGGCCGATGTTCATGTTGACCTTACAACTGTAGCAAATATTACATAAAAACAAGACCATTCAAAAAAGTTTTCTTCCTTAATTATTTCTCAGCATTTCAAACTACAATATTTAAACCCTTGTTTTGGGCCTTGCACTAAAATGGAATGCAGTACTACATGGTCATGCTGGCCTCAGGGAAGCTGGAACATTGGTTTGCAGCTCAGTAGCCATGGAACAGCATCCCATCAGAGCAAAGGAATTGGAGTGGAGGCCTGGCACTGCCTCATTCATTAGCATTGCTATATTGAGCTCCAGCCATCAATGCAGCCGCGCAACTCGGCACGGCTGCTTTGGCTGAAATTACTACCGCCCACACCTACACAGGCAAAGAACATCAGATCCGGAGAGTGAGACACACGACAGCCCAAGCTGACAAGTAAATTGTTTCATGGGTGTAGAAAAAAGTAAAAAGAGAATCCATGGAGGGAGCTGGAAAGAACCGAGGTAAACAAGAGAGGAGAGGCAGCAGGAAGACAGAGGAGTGGGAGGCAATAAAGGAGAGACTGAAAGAAGAGACCGTCCAAATGATACGGTGATTCTGAGAGCCATCACCCTGTCAGCTACAAATTAAGGAGAAGACGATAGAAAATAAAGATAGCAGCAGTGAACTGATAGCGAGCTGTGAGTGACAAAGGAAAAGCGCTTCCCCCAAACATTGGACTGTCTATACCAACAGACTGAACTAACTCCTTTCACAACATGTGGACATTACTGAAGTGCGGCAAACTCTAATGCAATTTGTGTCACATAGCCAAGTGGCAAAAGACTTTAGTGTCAAGAAATTTAGGGAAGATGTCAAAACACACAATCTCGTATTCAAAATTACTGAGTAGGACTGTAGACAAACAGTTTTCATACTAATTAAAACTAAATTGTGTTTATTTGAATCACAGTTTTATGTCATGCCTAGATTTGATACCACTGAAGAGTCTTTTGTCAAACTAACAACAGCTTCTTTCTAACTTCTTGTTTTATCTTTTGATCACAGTCCAATTAGTGCTTTGAAAGAAATTGCAGAAGTTTCTGCAGTTCCACTAGTTTGTTGATACCCTACAGTTACACTTAGCATTTGAGCTGAACGTCAAGCAGCCAGACCCAAGTCTTGTAAGCCAGACTTCTGGCAAATGCAAATGTTTTTGCTTGGTTTTGCAGCTCTACATGGCCAAGAACTGGCAGAAATGGGGCATTTGACTGACATTCAGACTGACCAAGCATACCATTGTTTTGCTTGACCTGCAGGGGCAGGTGATTGTCATGACACTGCTACCACAAAAACAGACCTGCATGAAACAAAGTGCTATGCCAAATAAGCAATATATATTTTAACTTGCAGCTAACTGTTTCAAACAAAACTATTAAATTCAAGTGCATCATAGTGTATGATTCACTGTGAAACATCATGTGTACCCTTACAATTTAATGGTGTCAATCACAAAGAGACAGCTGCATTAGGAAGATGGTAAAGAACTCAAAACCAGAGTTACATAGAGAAAAACCTGCTTCAAAATTAATGGACTACTGGACACAGTGACCATCAGTTGAGATATAAACTAATTATGGGAATATTGTAAAACTTCTGTATGTAAAAATGGTGTGGTTATAGCAAATTGCAGGTATACTGTATGTAACTCTGGATACATCCTTCAAACACTCTGACAAAAGAACAAAGCAGTCACTCTTACCAGGGACCAAAGAGCTATCCAATACTTCTGACTGTCCAAGCCGTAGCAACGTGATGAATATGAAAGCTGTGGCTTCTGACCATGCGATCCGCATGATGCTTACTCAACTGGCATCCCTGGAGTTCACTCTCCTTCCTGATTCATCTACAAAGAAAGGGAGATAAAACAGAGACTAAAATTAATATTCATTAGAATTCAAAAGTCAGGCCACAATTTTTTTCCAGCCTTGCAATGTCACTGATGTTCTCTGAGCAACAGTATCTCCTGATATTGGCAACATGACTAGATTTTTCACTTTATTCACCTGTAACTTAGCAACAGCCACCCGATATGTTTCTTCTTCCTTCAAAACTTAAAATAAACATTAATTTTAATACATTTTGAGTGGCTTTCATCTCAAAGGTTAATAATAACAGCAGTAACACTGAGGTACATAACACATTAGGAATTCATCAAAAGCTGGGAGTATAGCACTCTCTCATTCATTAGAATCTACAGTATATGTTGTTGAAAAATATTTTAAACAATACAATGATCATCAAACTTTTTTCAAATCTCAATTAAACGTTTTACTTTGTCTAAAAATGGCATCTTTATGACAGAGTATGTGAGTTGCAAATGCAGAATGGTCAGTGTGATTACTGTAATGAAAGGCCATTTGATATTGACCAAATATCACATTTCCAAAGCCTGACTTTATATCACACTGACAAACTCCTAAACTTGTGGCCATAGACTGCACCACTATAAATATGGTATGTTTAAAACTACACTGTCAATTAATCTGATCTTGTAACAAAACAATGTGTCACCAAAACACCCACAGAACACACATAGAAAGTGCATGAGATTCATCAGGATGCCCTCAAACACAAAAAACTGTCATTCGTCAGAGTGTTCATTTACATATTGTAGATTTTTCCAAAATCAATAACGCAGAGGCTTATATGTTGTTAACAAAATATTGTTCAGTATTATAATCATGACTCAGATGCAAGCAGTGCTAATCAAGCATCCACAGGCTAGACGGTTTACGCTGCACACAGATTGAGACAATCATGCCATCATCAGCCTTTCCTCCCAGAATCTGAACCCAGTGATGTAGTGCTTCTTTCAAAAACAGCAACAGACACAATAATAGCAATTGATTCAACTCCACACCACAGCAGTTAAACAATGCTGAATATATATTGATCACAATGATAAAGATTTGTTCATATTAGTGTCTTAATAAACAGATTTTCTGTAAAAACAAACCGCAATATGTTTAATAAGGTGTAGCAAAATTGGAAACAGTATTGCCAACAATCTCTTTGTCATTTACCACGGAAACCACTGTCCACAATCAAAATTAGGCACCTAGATGTTTATTATCAGAATAAAGCAGGTGAGAACTGAATGGGGCTGCTGCTATGTCCTTTGCTATGCTCAAATTGTGCACTTTTTCTGAAATATCCTACATATTCTAGGGATTGTGTTCTATTTGATGTTTTTGATGAATCTAAATGCATTTGAGCTGTAGAATACAGACAGCTCCATAGTACAAATCTGGAAATATGTGCATTGTTTCCTAAATCTTAAAGTTACTAAGGTTACGGTTCTGTGTCAAATGAGTGATTGTTTGTGGTTCAAAAAGAAAAGCAAAAAGTCTATGACTTCATATTGAGTTTTGAGCTGACCACAAAGCACGACAGCAACCCAATCACCTGGACACACACACACACAATTACACTCTATTTCTACTTTCTCTCTTTCCCTCTGCTTCCTCCACCTGTCCGTAATACTATTGCTGTAGAAGAAGAAGCTGCAGGACTGTGGACTGGAATAGCTATTCTTCCACTCTTATCATAGAGCCCAGAGTAAACAGTCTCTCACTCTCTCTTTCCAAGTGTTTCCTGGGCAGAGAATTAGAGTTGCGCCTGAGCGCGGCACTATCTGATTTGAGCTATAGGCCGACTCATTGTCACTTTGCTCTCTTATCGCTCCTTATTTCCCCTCACTGTTGCAGCAGCCTGATAGAATTATGTATTGTGTCTCTCACAATTGTGCAATTTGCATGCAGTGATGACAGGCGCATTTGCCACTAACTGGACGATAGAGGGCAAGTATCATTTTATCCTCTGTTTCCTTTTTTTTTTTCATTTTCTCATTCATAATGTTCACGGCTGCCTGTCCCACCAGTGTCCCGTTCAGGGAAAGAGATTGAATTCTCTCTGATAATTGTGTCAGATAAGCAGCCAAAGCACCTTTCACAAACAATCAGATAAATAGCCAATTACCAGGCGAGACATCCCCGTGACAGGAAGAAAGCAAAGGTCTCGCGGAGGAGGACTGACGCAGGACAAAACCCTGCCCCTAGCAGGTACGGCTTCAGACAGCTAAGAGTAATTATTCCATTTCTTCTGATTAATTAACTGATTAATTCAAGATAAAGAAAGATTCATATGTAACACCTCCCTCTGCTAAATTACATGCACATTTATGGCGGTAATCAGTAATCTACTAAACAAAATAGAGAGATTTGCATTGCCAAATCAATAGCACAGGTCAACAGGACAAAACAGGTCACAATCATATGTTTATGTGGGTTTTGTAGTGTTTTTCATACTGATTTCAAATCTGTGTTTAGTTTTCCTTATCATTTACAGTTTTAGTGATGAAGCTAATTATATCTTGCATGACAGTTGGTATAATTAGCATGTAATAATCTTATGCTAAGCGTTTTTGAAGAAACAGTGGTGTCTGACTGACACTGATCATTATATCTATGCCACAGTGTGCGTCTATCTGACTTCGCACTGAAAATATTGAAACAGCTACTTGATTGGTGCCTGCGTCACACAATGAGATTTCCCTAGGGCGCGCCATTTCTGTGTCTGTAGCTTTCAAAAACATGAGAAGACATGGGAGAAAAGGATACATGTTCAAAGCAAATGTCTACATTAGTACTTTGGAACAAGAGGAAGCTTTTAACTTATTGGCCCAAAAACCAGTACCCAACAGCTTTCAAACTTCAGCCTGCATTTAGAAGGATGTACTGTTACTACCAGCTCGACAGTAAAAGACCTGGGTGTAATATTAGCCAGTAACTTGTCCTTTGAAAATCATATTTCCAATATCACAAAAATAGCCTTTTTCCATCTTAGAAATATTGCCAAGCTTAGGAGCATCTTATCCGTATCTAACGCAGAAAAGCTAGTTCACGCATTCATGACCTCCAGACTGGACTATTGTAATGCATTGCTAGGTGGTTGTCCTGCA
>JBBJLR010000001.1:12831276-12859183 GCA_037577145.1 Brachypetersius gabonensis | reverse complement strand
ATATTGACCTGTGCGTCAATAAAGTGAAGAAACTGACAACCTGTGTTTTTAAAACCTAACTCATACTGGCTGGTGATTCCAGAGGTGAGATATATTAGGGAAAGGTCTCAGAACACAGAGTGGGGCTGTGTAGCTACAGACCAGTTAATGTGCAAGGTGCAAGAGCTCAAGGTGTTGATATGGCCTCCAAATTGCCCTGATCTCTGTCCAGTCAGGCAGTTGTGGGATGTGCTGGATAAACTAGTCTGATCCATGGAGGCCCCACCTCACCACTTACAGGACTTAATGGAGCTGCTAACATCTTTGTGCCATATACCATAGCTCACCTTCAGAGGTCTTGTGGAGTCTGAACAGATCAGAGCTATTTTTTTGGCACACCGAGAACAAGCATTATTTTAAGCAGACGGTTTTGATGTTTTAGCTGATTGGTGTTTACATCCTCCTGAGACCTGAAGAAAAAAAGTGTCTTACAATTTCTTTTATGTGTGATTCCCTATCTATTTGGACCAAAAAAACACCTTTCAAAATTAAAATTTCTTTGAATATATTTTTTACTTTAATTTCCCCGCATGTCCACTGTAGAGGACAACAGGACGATTTCCGTGTGAAGATAGAAAATTAAAAAAAAAATGATATTAACCCAAGAACACATTCAATTTGATCAAAACAACAAATTTGTGCATCACTCTTCTGTTGCTCGTTGCTTACAAGGACAACAAATCATGTATTTTAGTTCAACTGTAAATTATAAGTCTTAGAACATACTCTCTATATTTTAGCTGTGAAAGTCCTGGAAGCATGTTTTCTTTTTGGTTATGCAGAGGAACATCTTGCATTTGGTGTACCTCATGTATGTCTTGCCATTGCAGTCCTTGTTCTCAACATGCAAACCCATCACATGACACATCACTGGAAAGCTCATTATCCCCTCTATGTCATAGGGCTTGATGGGGTATCTCCAAATACTTAAGGAAGATATTAAAAATAAATGAATGGGCCGGGTCTCAGGAGGATATACATATTTTCAAAGTGTGTCAAAGTGCAAATTTCAGTGTTCAGGGGCAAAAAAACTTTGAGAACTTCTTTACACCTCTTCAGACCCAGTGTTGAGTTTTCTTCTCACAGGAGAAAGGTGGACAGACCTACCCGTGTCAAGAGTTAAGCTTTATTTCTACAGCTCTCTAAGAGATGAAACAGCTGGTTATCTGACCTGGAAGGTTTGGTGGTCTACCAGGTGCTGAATGGTTGTTAGGAGTCCCATTATCTCTCCCATTTTCAAATCATTTCTTTGACAGCTTTGGAAACCCCTGTTTTTTTAAATTGTTTTCTTTAACTTCCTTTTGCAAATGTATTATTTTCTGTCTGGTCTCACTCAGCCAATTTAGATTCAGATGGGAAAGAAATATGTAAGGCAGCAGAAATATGTGGGTAGCTGTTTTCTCTTTGAAGAAAAACAACGTCAGTGAGATCTTGAGAAGCTGTAATTGACAGGACAGATCTTTAACGGGTTGGGTTTAAGGACGGATGGAAGAATTATAGTGAAAGTAGGGCGCACAAAAGTAAAAAGTAGACAAATGAAATACTGAAACATTTACTCAGTGATTGTTAGAAATAAAGGAAAAGATCGCTTTTTGCAAAGTATAGTACATCTACCCAGTCACAAGCTGTAAAACACAAAAATCCCATAAACACCTGCACTAAAAAGGGATTATGCCAAATACAAAATTGAGCATGGAAGAAAATTACTTTAGGTTTACTGTTTGCTGTCTGTCCAGCACTGTATAAAACCACAAAGCCCTGCTGCTGAAGCCAATTTCATGCCCATGCACTTTTAGTACATTTTTACTGTAATCCTTTATCAGCACCGCTAGGCTGGTCAAATGCATCAGCAGGCCAGTCAAGCTCATGTCTTGGCATGTAGCTTAGCATAGCGATGAGCCATGCGCCTAGCAATTGCACACTCGATTTGCTGACTCATCGGTTCCTGCAGCAAATGTGGCCCTCTGATGCTGCTTTGATATTAACTAAAGTTTTTTTTGCTGCGGCTAGCCTTATCACCCACCCAAAAAGAATATGGTAGTGGTGGTAGGAATGAAAGAGAACCTCCCTGAGAAAAAGCACAAACTCCTCAGACCAGAGCTGCAGACGAGAGGACAATTTCCTTAAGTGAGCTCTCAGCTGTTTTGCTGCGTCAATGTCATGTGTGTAATAGATGGGCCGCTTTGCTTTGCCTGCCCTCCCAACAACCCGCTGCTGCAGCACCTCGTAAAACTGACAGACAGGATCTAAACTGCCCATGTTTACAGTGCATTATTCTTCACCCTACTTCATTCCAATAAAAGGATTAACTTGCATACTGCCATAAAGTGATTGGTGGAGGAGGGGCCCACTACATCGTCCCTTTCTCTTAGCGTAAATTACCTCCTGTCTGCCTGCCGGTGCGTCGACACTAATCATGATACACACACACATGCACCCCGAGGGCTTTAATCCATTCGGCCACTTGGGATAACGTATGAAGAATATAAATGCAAAGACATCATGGAGCTTTTACCGCAATAGACTGTCTCACATGGTAGGATCTGTAGACTACGGGTATTTTACAGTCCATCAGAGAGAATCCTGAAAGCTATAGCATTAGGAACTATACTGTGAGCACTAATATCAGTTCTGAAGACAAGCTGGCATGTACATTCCTTGCAAACCTACTGATGTACAAATTGTAGACTATACACACTCACTCTACACTTTATTAGAAACACCGACCTTGTGCTTTTACTTTTAACCAGTTTATAAATTCCAATCACCTTATAGATCCCCTCCCTAGACATACATTTGCAAACTATAACCAATTGTTTAACTTAGGGCACAAACAATAACAAACAGTAATGCTAACATGTCTGACAACAAAACATCTATGCCTGAAAAGCCTAAAAGTCTCATTTTTGTCTTATAATGAAAGATAAAGTAATAAAAAACAACACAACACCGTCTTTAATCAGAGCTTTAATCAGAAGCTCAACAGCACCTTAAACAAGCTGTAAAGAAAACATCCAGCAAAGTGAGAGCAGCTGTCCTATTATTCTGATGTTTTGACAAACCAAACAACAGCTACTCCTTGGCGACACACAGTTCTCACTGTAAATGATGTGTCAGAATGAGCTAATATTACCCTTCCAAAAAACATTAAAGCCCACCATGTTACATTACTAACACCAGTCACTGGATTATTACAAGCCATATCTGGTTTTAATAAAGCATTAACATTGATGTGCTAGTGGTATGTTAATGGGAGCCAAGAACAATTCTGTTATCTCTCACTGAGTAGTGGTGGTTGCCCAAGATATCTAAGATTGCAATGACAAACTGTAAGTCAGCAGATAGGCTACAGTCTCTGACTCCAGTAAGGTGGACCTACAAGCCAAAAGTTCCTAATTAAACAAATCGCAAAAACCTTCATTCAAATTACATAATGAACCATTAATAGGTTTGTACTGCACCAGTTGTGCGACACTAAAAGCCCATTTACACTTTATATTAACGTGGACCCCTGGGTGATTTGATTAAAAGGGGACAGCACTAAGAACCAGATGTGAACAATGTCTAGTGCATCTCAAAGTTACCTAGTAACCCAATCAATCAAAAAACTTTATTGCTGGGCAGATCCACGTATGATTCCTGGTGTAAACACAAGCGTGATGTGTGCCTGGCAGCACAAAGGTCCATTGAATAAACCACAGAATATACCCAAAAAGCTATTCATCTTATTTCTTCTTAATTCATGTTAGTTTATTTACAGTTTCCATATGATATTAACCTGTGTACCAACTAGGACCTGTTGACAACAAATGCAATCAGAGACTTCCAGCCATGAATTCCTGGAGGTCTCTTGAAAAGCGAACTACAGACCACCCATGGAAATTCCAGATGCAAACAGCTATACATCATGCCTTACAGTTATGACCAGATCTCTCAAGAATATATAAATATAAATATACTATTGGCTTTAAGGTAAAATAACAGAGTATGCAGAAATAGTTACAAAACATACGTACCAGCCCATGCAAAACATGTTTGGGGAATTTATCTGATGGCACTGGACCCTCGTTAGCAATGCGAGGGAAGCATAAGGGTGATTGAAAATGAAGATTAATTTCGCATAGATGCAGAGGAACATGCTTTGCCAGACAAGAAGGCAGAAAGGTCCTCTCTCCAGACGGACCAGGCTCGGTTATCCGTCATCTTGTGTGCTAGCGAGGAAAAATTAAAAGCTGATTATATCTTGGAGAGAGGAGTGGAGGCCCAAGCCCCACTACCCTCAGCAGGCCCCCATTCTAGTGTTGATGAATTGGTCCCTACTGACTGTCAGGAAGAACAGGGTGTGCAAAAACACACACACAACTCGACATAGTTAAATGCCTCCTTCCCCACAAATAGAGATGCTATAGGAAAAAACTCAGTGAGACAGTGAGATATTTCATATCACTTTAAGATTTTGATGCTATGATGCTATATTGATGCTGTTGGAAAAATGTTATCCTTATTAAAGTTTCCTATATATTAAATCATTATTCTTATTAGGGTTCATATATATTACCGAGTTCAAGCACACATATAAGAAACCTTTTTTTTATAATCCTGTAACCTGAGTTAATCTCTGCTGTGGTTTTGTCTTTATATGTTCCCTGTGAGTCCTGTCTTCTCTGTATCTCTGATTGAAGGACGGAGTGATCCAGCTGGAAGTGTCCAGGAACAGAGAAGACACACAGTCTTTTTGTTTTGACTAGTCTAACGACAACAATGTTGCGCACACACATTGCTTACTGCTAGATACATTGGAAAGCACACGCTTAAGTTTCAGAACAACTCCTCTGTTAGACTTGGTCTGACTGTGACTTGTTCCCTTGCTGCAAGAAATAAATATAGATTCTTTTGATTTTATTATGTCTCGTTGTGAGCTTCCTTTTATTAGAGTTTATCGAAGTTCTTATTGGGAATTTCTTTGACAGATGCTTATGGTGGTGTTTACACCTCTACTAGCATGTGGGAGTTGGAATGAAGATGTTTGCTGTTCTGTTCAAATGCATGTGATATAAATTAATCCAAAATAAATTAGGCAAAACCTTTACAGTTTTAAATCTTTATGTTTTACGTTTTTTTGTCAGGAAATTGCTGAAAAGAACACGATGCAGTGATAACTGTAACTTACTTGGGTTACCGATGATTCATTGGCATTATTATCCAGAACATTTGTGCTGTGACCTTCACAAACATCACTTAATGCAGCACTCAGTACCAGTGGCCTGCTGCCGAATGCACATGTAACATTCACCACTGCAAGGGATTTCACATCACTTCTCAATTCCAAGCCGTCCGGAGTGCTCTGCTGGGGCAGGCCTCATTTGGAAGCAGTTCGAGTTCTATTTGGCCACCGTGATTGGATCAGCGGGAGCAGGAATAAAGTGGGCCAGGCTTTCTTTTGTGTCCCTTTGTGTCCTCCATGTCAGAAGTCCACGGTGCAAACAATGGAGCAACTGCCACGGCAGCTAAAGCAGTCATTATCTTGAGCAAGGATCGCTGGCTTTGCCCTACTGCAATCATAACTCTAATTAAGAGAGATGCTTTGTAAGCATGGAGGTTATGCAATGTTAATTGCACGCACACCGCACCAGAGACACATCCCTAAATGCCACTTGTCATTGTTCTGCTCTAGTACTTGTCATTGTGCTGCTGTCATTGTGCTGCTGTGACGTCTCCCCAGAGCACCGTCAGTCACAGTGGGATGGCAGCTCTATGTACACAACACCATACACATCTTTCTTTCTTTCTTTCTTTCTTTCTTTCTTTCTTTCTTTCTTTCTATCTATCTATCTATCTATCTATCTATCTATCTATCTATCTATCTATCTATCTATCTATCTTGATAGATAGACATGCAATATATACTATTGGTCGATCATTTACTAAATCCCTTTTTGATCATTTAACACAAATCACAGGTGCCTGCAACATACAAGCCCTCTCATCAGCCATAATAATGTTTTATTGCGTGATGTGCACAGCCTGATCAAGCAAAGAGGTTACTCTGGGAGTTCAGGGCAGTCACGTGTGCCAAAAAAATAATTTTGGTCACATGAAGGATTCACTAATATGCATGCAGTATTTTGGCAGGTTCCACCCTTTCTATTGGTAGAAGACTTATTAGTCCAAGTTGGGAGTCGCTGGGGTTGATTCTGACTGTTTTAATACAAATTTATTAACTTATTGCATTCTACAGTCAAACATGGTTTCATGTCTTCTTGTTGGAATTCAGTGTATATTTATGCACATAATCTGATAACTGCAATAATCAGTACAACACATTTACAAGTACTTTGGCTGCCTGATAAGGAGAAAACTCAGGAACCACATGAATCTAACACTTATCAGATTTCTTTTTACATACACAGCATGTACCTTCAGCAGTTTTTAGCAACAAATCAGTAAGTTTACAAAAAAGCAACATTACTTACATAGATTCCTAATTTACGGTTTAATATTTATTTGGGAGTTTAAAACCATTTCACACTTACTGTTCTATTTCAACAAATGCTCAAAAATAGATAGATGACTGAATTCAGAGGGAAGACCTCTTTATCTGATTTCTTGAAATTGGATTACTCTCATGTGTTACTCCTGTGTCTTTCTCTCCAGAAAGCTTTTATCTTTGTAAGCAAATGTTCAGCATTTGGCCGCCTGGAAGGTATAAACTCAGTCTGCAATGACAGTTATTATTGGTGGTTTACTGTTTACAGCTATAATGATACACTTAGCCCACAATTTGACTGGATTTACATCACTGGGTCAGCAATTTGATTTTTTCATAATATTCTGAACAAAATTTAAAGAAAAATGATGACCATACCCATGTTGTTGCATAATCTAGTAGTGACAATAAAGCTGGAAGGTGTCAGGGCAGGTTGTTCATTGTTGCTTCTACCTGTTTTAGATATAATAATTTATAAAATGTCTGTCCTACATGATGTATCTCCACAATGTAGACCATCCCAGTTTTTTTTGCAATATCACAATGTTTTGATGCATTTATATATGTGCAATATTTACAATGGATTGCTTTGCATCAATATGAGACCCAAAGGCTACTTGTTATGTCCTGCAGTTCTGCAGTGTTTTCATTCTTTCTTTCTGAATTCCTTCAGTCCTGTTGGAAATATGGATCACACTTGCTTGTACAATAACACAGATGCCTGCACACATGGAGTCAGGTCGCTGGTCACCTCGCTCCACCGCTCGTGCACAGTTTCACACGTCGACTACAGCACAATCGCTTGCTCCTCAGGGGTATTTCAGACAGAACAGCTCAGCTTCCCCAATTAAAACTATCGCGCATAAACCTTAATTATCCAGGACAGACTGATTTGCACTTGTTTAAAAATGTATTTAAATTACTCAGATTACAAATAAATGACATTTTCTCTAATGAGGCAGTATCCCACACAAGCGTGATTAAAGTTAATGCGTTTTAATAACACAAAATCCTCAGATTACTTCTCTCATAAGCCTTAGTTAATTAGAGGGCTGGCATACCGTTTACACGAATGCTATTAATTATTACAGTTGCATACTGCCAGCGCTCTGTACAGATTTTTCACCTGTTTCAAGTGCTTCAAAAAGACACATTTATCAAAGTTACTGGTTTGTCTGCAAATGTCGCAACAATTTTAGATTGTTCCTGTTTCAAACCCCCCTCAAGAGAATGTCAACAGTTTACAGATTTCCTCCAGTTTCAAATATTTTCGATACAACGAGGCAAAGGAATGCAATTTCTGATTTCCACATCTGCATTCCTTTGGGTTAAGAAGGCTTTCAGCACACGCTGAATACTCAGCAGTGCACTTCAGGGTCTGAATTAGCTTTCTGTTGCCATTCTCCAATGGCACATTATCATAAATTGGCTTATTACTTGCAGGTTATTGAGCCACTATAGTGACTAATTCTCTATTTTGGTTGGAAATGAATCACTTTTTAATTTGCTTTTGAGATTCTGTAGATTAATCAGTAATGCCAGAGAGCGAGAAGTGAATTTAACATGGCAGGAAAATGCCATCAAACAAACTTCAAGCAGACATATGCCACCACCCATCCAAGCCCCCCCCCCCCCCCCTTAAGTGAAACAAATGGATATCAAAATCGAACCTATGACCCAAAAGGTCAGAAGGTTGCTACTGGTCATTGTGTTTCCAGTGTCTAGTCTGTATGGAGCTTTGCTCACATGAGAGGAATTAGATTAAGCATCTGAACAGGAATCATACTTCAGTGGTCCTTGGAGGGCCTAGACTGAACAAGGAATGCCATGGTCTTCTAGGATGGGAGAAGAAATACACTTTTCTCTTTTTAGGACCATTTACTGGGTATAGAGTAATCCACACCTGCAGAGCCATTCAAAGCTGTTTCCTAGCAAATGTAATGCTGAGAGCTCAAAGTAATCCTGATCTAGAGGTATAGTCACTTGTATGTAGTAAACTGTATGTAGAATTTCTTTCCAAGTAATAAATTTGTACATAAAATTTGTAACATGTGATATATAATGATAACATCTGACATATAATGCACAAAAGCACATATCTCCTTCTATGATTAGGGTATTACTCATAATACTGTAGACTATGCCCTTCAATATAAAAAATAAAGATAATTCATAAGTATTTAGTGAGCTCCAGAAAAAAACAAATGTATTTTTTCATTTAAAGATCAGACTATCAACATGTCAACATGCATTTTTGTATTTAGGTGTAAATACAGGTCACACTGTTATTCTGAAGGGGGCATAGTTCTGTTGTTGAGTAATGGAGCTAATGATACCTTTGTGGTAAATTTGTTATCATTTCCAACCAACACTAAAAATGTTCTTTTTGGGATGCCAGAGAAGAAACATTTTTGGCTTCCTTAAAAACATTTCAGTGCATGTTTTTTAGAGTCAAGAGAGATGTAGGAGTGTGAAGAACCTTCAATTTAAAAAAAACCCTCTGCATAAAACGTTCCTGGGCGACTCATACATTGATGAAGAAATGTGAAATGTTGTTTACATTCAGTCATCACATCAACAAAACTGGTTCTAAAGTGGGGATAGGGAACTAAAGTGGTTCTTCAATTGCTCTGTTCGTACACTTCTCAGCCAACTTTGCACATTCAGACAGTGCAGTATTTGCTCACTCTTCTTTACAGACCTGTTCAAGAGCAAATTGGATGCTGACCGTTAGTTATTCCAAAGTTTTTCAATAGGATTTGGGCTCTAACTAGGCTATATACGTTCACCTTTTTCTCCTATAGGCCCTGTGTGGTAAATTTATCTGTGTGTTTTGGGTCATTGTCATATTGGAAAGCTGAACTTTCTTGCAGAGGGCAGCAGGTCGTCCTCATTCATCTGATGGTGTTTTGCCCCTTCCATTTTTACTTCTGTCCTGACAAGTGCTATCACCTCCATGCTTTATTGTAGTCATGGTGTTCTTTAGATGGTGAGCTGTACTGTTTTTTTGCCAGATGTAGGTGTTGAGGCCAATTAAACATTTTTTTAAGGTCTTCCACTTGGTCTCAGAATCTTCAAGGTGTGTTTTGGAAAACTCAATTGAGACTGCACACAGTGATCAAACCTTGCCATCAATTGCTGTAACTGCTTTGAAGTTCCTACAGGCCTCTTGGTAGCCTCTCTGACCAGTTTCTGACCAGTGGGTCCTAGTATTCCCAAACACTTTCTACCTCTTAACTATAGACTTTTCTGTCTCCATCTTCTAGCTTGTTCCTTCTAACTTGTCCCTGAGATCTTTTGAAAGTGCCTTCCCATAGTCACCCATAGTTGACTCTTGGCTTTCAGTTGCACTACCAAGCACTGGAATGCTCTAGGAATAGGTATTTTAATGCTGAACTAATCAAAACAAGTACAGTTGATCACAGGTACTTTACAATGCAAACAATTATTAGTTCGGTTCTAAGAAAAAAGCAGCGAACAACTGAAGCCACGAACTCTGAACCGTGAATTGGCAGGGGTTTACTGTATATATATTCTTGAGCTGAGCCACTCCTCAGTATTAGCAGCTCAGACAATGAATTAATAATAAAAAAAATCTGTTTTCCTACATTTTCTTTTACATATTGTCATTTAAATGTGTGTATATATAACCTGGCATGTCAAAAAAAAGGATCCATCAGAAAAAAATTCACTTTTCGGTTTAGCTTACACAGACAAATACAACAGGTACCAGAACATACTGATTCAGTCTCCAACAAGCTGCTCGGCTCACACAAACACACGGACACACAGAGTTCTCCTGTCTCCTGAATGCTGATATAGATAGATATCCTTCCCTGCTGATTCTGTATCCACACTAGGTCATTTCAATAAGCAGCGAGGGCCTGATGCTTTGGCTGGTAGTCAGGGAACCAAAGGCAGCCCCCCGTCATTCATCTTAGTTACAGTGGAGTCAGACCTGCTGACATACACCCAGACGAATGGGCACTAGCTTAGCCAATCTTGGCCTTGTTTGTTATGATACTGCATTAAAGGGCCTAATAGAGCGTGTCAGAAAATATTGAAAATATCAGACAGGCTTTGTAATAGATGGTGATGGTGTTTTTTGGGGGGAGGGGGGTAGAGGTTCAAGGTTAGTGATGAGATGACCTTGTTGAATGGATTGACCATTGACCCTAGGTTGAAGGAGGGGCTGTGGTTGGAGGGCTTGGATTATAGCAGAGGGTCATCTGTGTCATCACAGAGACCACTGCACACAGCATCAATCAAATATACAATGCCATTTTAAGGGATGTCTGGCAAGTGGAAAAGGGGGAAAGTAGTAGCCACTAAGTCAGAGCCTGGTGTCTTAGATGAACAATACATAGGACTAAAATAGAATATAAAAGAGTAAGTAATCTCTTGGAACATTTCTGATGATAATAGAATGGGATCACCACTAAATTCAGATTCTAATCTAAGCAGATTTCATTAATCTAAAACGAACCCCACTGTAAAAACTCTGCTCCCAGGATAACTTTCGCCTCAGTGCAATTCACACTCTCCTGCCAGAACAAACTGGGTCACTGGTCCAGAGAGCCGGGGCTTTTCTGATACACTAGTGTTGGTTTGCAATTTTTTCTTTTATTCTGTTTGAACGACACAACTGGGCCACCTAATTATAGTCCAAATGCTCACAATATGCTAGCAGTACTGATCAATTCAAATATTTACTATCACAACAGAAATGTGGAATGTGATAATATAGTTCTTCCATCGTGTGTTAGCTTTTGCAGACAAGCTGACCTTGAAATGACTGTGTGTTGCGTGGTTTAGTTTTGATGGATGGCTTATCAGTTTACACAGTCAGTCTGTCACATTCAACTCTATTGTCTCAGATAAAACTGTTATTCACGACTGCTGCTGTTGAGTCTGGGTGTTCTGAGGGTGTATGTGTGTTTGTGTATGTGTAAGTGTGTGTGTCTTTACAAGAAGTGGATTTGAGTCAGCCATTTGTTTAAGCATCATGTAATAACAGATAAAAAGAGACGTATTTTCTTCAAAAACATTAGTCTGCTGTAGTCTATTATTTCAATATTTCTTAGTAATGAATGTAATTATACAGTATATATATAAGAATGAGAAAAAATACGGGTAATTACATTCATTTCTGAGTAAATATTGAAATGAATATATATTTTTTTTTTTCATATATATATAATAAATGTATATATATGTAAAAAAAGTATACACACATTAGATATATAAATACATTTTATATATACTAGTGTACTATGATTTTGGGACAGTACAGCTTGTATTGGTTAGACTGGTTTGACTGTGAAGTTATAATGTCATACTCGTTTCATTGATGGTCTTTCATGATGATGAAAACTCAGCAGTGTTTTCTTTTTATTCTAGACCCTGGTTCTCCCAAAAGGGAATGGATTCATAGAAGCAGCCTCGTGACAAAGAGCCCCTTCCTCTCCAGGGACGAACAGGACCGCCTTGGCCACAGTTCACACGGACCACAGGACACCCAGTAAAGCACTGACTTACAAAGCGTGTTTAAGAAGAACTGTGGATGAAAAACACCCCAATTATTTCTCGGCCCCCCCACTGAGGCCCAAGCTGTTTTATGACATTACAGTCTTTTAAATAATGCAGCACTTCTCTGCGGTAGGAACACAAAAAAGGGAGAAGACATGCTTTTTTTCCGAGGGGTTAAATGCTTGCAGGCTGTGGGTTCTCCACAGATGGTGTTGTCGGTTTCTCCCTGACTGTAGTGCTTTAATGCCACTGTCGTATTCTAAGCTGTGGTGCTTCGGGGCTTGCTAAAGGCTAGCTTGCTGAAACATGCTGGAAAAATGATTAAAACACTACCAGAGAGCTAATATCAGTGCTGAGCATTTCAGAACACGCTACAGAAACGAACTTTTCTTCAGATCTATTTTCTCTATAATACCAGCATTTACTGCAGCGGCATATGCTTTTACCACAACACAAGGCACTGAATTATGATGCGTGTGGCACTAAGTGCATTGTGTGCATCATACCTCATTCAGCTACACACAGTGAATGTGCTAGATGGATTATTGTACTGAAAATAATGGAACTTTTAAAAGCAAGACCATCTATCAGTTATCTGCCATTAAGATATCCTGCTTCTAAAACAAGGAAAAACAATTATTTATCATTGCAGTCAGACCAAAATATTGTATCTCCTTTTTACTTATTTATTTGTTTCTTGGTTTGTTTTACACTGTGAAAATGTCATATAAATACACAAAATTACCTAGAATTAGGGTTGGGATAGGAAAAATGAATAAATTGAGACAAAAGTACCAAAAAACACAAGTTTTTCATTATTTAAAATCGATGGTACACTGTTAACACATATTCTGCATATCTGGGACAGTTCTTTGTTGTGCCAGAGGGTTGACAAAGCCAATGGCCATTTCACACAGAGTGAAAGTTTTACAGGAAACTTTTGAAAGCATGTTTCACATCCAAACTCTTGGTCACTCATGGTGTGTTCGCTGAAGCTCATGTGAGTTGGTGGATGTTTGTTTAGCTTCTCAGCAGCCTTTCAACTGCAGCTAAATTAAAAAACGATAACTTGGTTGGCATTGTTACGCTCTATCTTTCTGTAGAAGTTTCAGTGTTAAAATAAAAAAAAACCCAGACTTGAGACAGATCTCAAAAAACAAATGTTAAACTATCATTAAGCATGAAAAACACAGTTTTTGATGGCATTTTCTCTTTGTATACTCTGTGCAGCTCAATCCAGTATCTAAGTAAAACCAGGACTGGAGTTTTAAGCATGATTCAGAACATAATACATCCAGAAAAAAATCATACTGCTTATGAATTTCATGACCAGTAACTATCAACAATGGTTCCAGTCCTTAGAATGAAATATTTGTTTATTACTTTACATTGAAAGCTGAGAAAGTGAATATCTTACTTTTTACATATATGAGGTTTTGTTCCAACACCAAAAAATGTATAATTATAAGACAAAGAGCTAAATAATATGATTCTAAATACAGGCCATGATTGCTGCCTATATGGATGTGGCCTTATATGGATGTGGACCTATACTGATGTGGCCCAGGCGGCACTGCTACACCACTCATAGCGCCGGGGTCAAGATAACCTAGTCAGAGCCATCCCCAACAAACAACCACACACATCCCCTTAGGCATAAGCAGACATTCAAGACCGGAGAAGATTCAATCAAACCACCCCAGAGGAACATATCCCCTATTGCATTCTGGGCAGCTAATAAAATCACCCCCACCAAAAACAAAAAGGTCGATAGCTCCAGGCTTTTCAAAAAGCTGGTTGTTGTGTAGAATACCAATCCAACATGCCCTACATTGCTAAATGACTAAGCAGAAAAGAACAAGTATATAGAATGCGGGTGGAAGGTACTGTTATGTAGTTACTACCTACTTCGGTTCATTGTCTGAGGACACAGGTAGGTCATCAACAGCTTTTCATCTTTGCCTGTCCTGGGACTCTTACCTGATTCCCATTTAATTCAAAGTTTGAAACACAACATTCAGCCATGATTTAGAGGACAATTTGTAAACCATTGTTTGAGATAAATTGAGAAATAAGCTTTTATAACAATTAACCTGGTGAGAATTCATAAAAATGTAACAGATTTCATTTTACAAATATACATTATGGTTGTCACATCTAAGCTCCGCCCACAAATGCATCCTTTCATTTCCAATATGCGAGGCAGGACAAGATAAAATAAATAGCATGTATTAGGACGTTTGCATTTTTTTTCTTGAATCAGCATTTCTGTGCAACATCTGTGCAAATAATGTCAGAAAGAGAGGGAAAGAGATTGAGAAAAAGATAGATGGAGACATAAAAAAATAAAGAAACAGAATCAGGCTCAGGCAGTACTGACCATAGAAGCATGGACGTACCGAAGCAAAGAAAATAATAACAAAAGCTTCTTTTCTGATATTCACCCAACCCTACATTTAACATTCATGGCCCAAGTATTGAGAAGAACTGAGATTGAATAGTACACACAGTGAGAGTGAGAACATGCCTCCTGGCTGGTGAGATTCATTTTGCCACTGAGAGATATCTTCAGGAAAGGTAATCAAAAAACACGAGTATTTATCATGACCATGAGACAAGCCAGCACAGAGAATTCCAAGCAGGCCAGGTATACTAAAGTAAATACACGTTACAAATCCTTATAGGCTACACTGATATAGGGTTGTTCAGTTGGGCACTCATATGAAGCTTGTAGTAATAGAAAATGTAAAACAAGAAACAAACACCCTTGTCTGCAAGATGCAGTTGACTATACTCTCTTTAAAAAAGGTGCCACAAGGGGTTTTTGAGCGATGTATTGAAACGATTCTTGGAGTACTTATGGTTCTATGTGAATGTCTAGTTCATTTGTCTTTACTAATGAACTCACAAAGAACCATTTATAGGGTGATTAGAGAATTTACATTTTACTTGTAAAAGAACCTTCCCTTAATATAAAGGTTATTTATTACTTTAAGGGATTGTCCTGGAACCAAAATTAGTCCCTCTGTGGATCACACAAAGAACCTTGTCTGGTATCCCTAGTGTCAAGAGACTAGACTAAAAGTCATGGCCACTAAGGACTATAAAAGGTTCCTCACAATCACAATAAGACTCATTTACAAAATTGCTTCTTAAAAAAACAAATTCATTGAAATGTTCTTTGGGTTACCTGTGTGTTCTGTCTATGGTATCCTTCCAGGAACCCTTATTGGCACCTTGATTTTGAACAGGGAGAATACAGCACCACCGGCTCACTAAGAGAGGATTACCTCAGATTTCCTTGTGGATTACAGAAATGAAAAAGTACATCTGCTTATGGTTTTATATCCATACACACCTATGATATAGGGCTGTGTGTTCGTGTTTGTAAAACTCAGGCAGGATTACACAGGGTAAATGAAGAAGAGATAGGAAAGAGATTGAAATCTTGAGAGGCTGGCTCAGGTCCAAAGCCATCTACTGTGGTACGCACTCTAGAAATTGGCAGTGGCAGCGATCAAATTCAGTGAGGTGAGGTACATGCCATGGTAGAGGTCACACATGGGACCAGTGGCATAAAGATGCTGAGTGTCAGCGAGAAATAGAGTATTTTACACACCGCTGCTCCACCTGCTCTCCAAAATCCCCCAAATTCACATTTTAATCGAAATTCCACAAGGAATACAAGTCACAGGATTTAAAACCAGTCACACTTTAATGCTTCCCAAAAGGCTCCCTGGCAGGCGGGTATTAAAAAAAGAAGTTCTGAAAAAGCACTAGATTTCAGTGGTAAACAGCAGAAAGGAAGAGTGCACTCAAATTGCGCATCGGTCTTGCAGCCAGTGGGTTTATGATAATTGTGAGTGAAATCAAATTGCCAGCAAATGTGTATGTGGCTGAATGGCGCTCTTTTTCCTGAAGCATTTCCACATGCCAGACCTGCTTGCTCACTCACTCACGCAATTTTTTCACAAAGCACCAGCAGTTTTGCATCATTCTTTGTACATGAAATGTGTTTAATTAGCAAAGTATTTCGTTTCCTACTTTGAAAGTGAGCTGCTTCTTTCAGGTGCAGTAGCAGCAGCAGGTGCATTAATATATGCACCAACTTCCCTTTCATTGTCACCCTTCTGAAACCACTTTCATTTTCCTGCAAGACCCTGCTATGCTGCTTTCTCTTGGGTACAAAGCCCCGCAAAAGGCCACATTATCATCGTTAAACAAACCAGGCACGCGGTGAAATCGATGATTAATTCATGGGGCTATTCTCCATTTCATACATTTATGAAGGACATTACCTGGCCAATGGAAACACCATCCACATATCAGAGCACAGCTCTACTCCTTTCAGCCACTGATACGAGTTGAAAGTTACAGCACCACGGTTCGGGGACAGCTCCCTTGTCCGAGTTGTTAAAGAGTAACTTCAGCTTGTTTTACGACCATTTTTGCATCAGAACCACCACAGCGTCACACTGCCCATTTAAGAACCAGCAATACAGAGATTAGACGAGAGAGACAAGGTTGTTCACTGTCAGTAAAGACTAGAATCAGGGTAGAACAGGGCTGCCAGTGGCACCACTGAGGTACCCTTAAGCAAGGTACCGTCCACACGCACCGCTTCTAGGGCGCTGCGTCTCTGGGTGCCCACTGCTTCACTTAGTGAACAATTTCACATTGTTCACAGTGTGTGCTGTGGTGTGTTGTGCTCACGTATGATAGAGGGACACTTCACGCACGTTACAGCCACTGATAGGCGTGGAAAGTTTCAGAACCACGGGTCGGGGTAAAGCTCCCCCGTCCGAGGCTTTAAGGGGAACTTCCGCTTGTTTTACGACCAGTTTTGCATCAGGACCACTATCGCATCAAATGACCCATTTCAGAACCAATACAGAGAGTAGATGAGAGAGACAAGACGGTTCATTGTCAGTAAATGCTGCAATCAAGACAGAATTAAAACAAAAACTCGCGGTCAAACAACATAATAAAAGCTCTGATGGAAAAAAGAAAAAAATAATCTAGATCATCTGCAGGGCATTTAACCAGCAGCGTGCCTGCAGTGTGATGCTCCAGAGCTGATGCAGCATCCGGCACTCAAACTTCTCAGTATCGAATCCAAAGTGCTCTTACAGATCTACTCCACTCACTGCAAGCTCCACAGCCCCTCACTAAACTTCTTTGAATATAAGAAAACGTCCATCCTCAATATAAAGTTATCCGAGGCTGAAACGCCTAGCCAAGACAATCTGAACGCAAAAAGTGCATCACTTACCCACTTTTCCTGCCCGTGTTTGACGCTCAACTGACCCCAGAACAGACCCCCACTACACAGAGCCCACTACACTTCCATGTCTGCAGCCAGACCTGCTCAAACTTCCCACGCTTGGTGGGCTTCGTTCTCACTTGTGACTGCCGTTCAGAGACTCAGAAACAGCCAGAGCACTCCACGCTCCTCAACCGCAACCACTCAGAAGCAGCTCAAGTGGGTTTTTTTCCTCCACCCGTTTTGGGGAAAGCACAGAGTTCTGTGCTGGGATTGGCCAGTAGTGTGTCTGTTTCTGCATTGGGATTGGTTAGTAGTTCCCCGCCTTCTTCACCGGGATTGGCTAATGGATGTCCCGCCTTCTTTACTCTTATTGGTTAGAATTGTTCCGCCGGCTTCACATGGAATGTGGTATTGAGCTCTGGGATTGGTCAATTAAGACTGGTCCCACCTCGTGCTCTGTGATTGGTTAAAGGTCCCGTTTTGCATTGGCCGTCCTCCTAAGCCACTAAACTGGAAAAACTGAACTGGTCCACTGAGTTTTGTCATAATCCAACACTTAGCTTGCATGATCAGCCTAATTAGACCCTAATTAGAAACAACTTGATTTAGTTATCTTAAGCCACATGTTTCTATTTCTATGTCATCCATTTTTAACAAATTGTTTCCATATTTATATTAGATTTCCAACCATGGACCTGTATGACAAATTGTAGCAACCTTTTCCAAACTTACAATAAGCTCTTGAAGGTGGGACATGTTGTTCTTTCATGTTAAATCGTAAAGGCATCTGTCAGATAACAGAATCAGGTTGTGATTCACATTTAATCAGAGGTGTATAGAGTTGTCTAAACACAAAATGAAGTAAATTAGTTTTACTTTAGTCCAATAATAACTCAAGTGAAGGTTTTTCAAAAAAGCTGGAGCAAAAGTGACAAAGTATTGGGTCAAAATGTCTCATAGAATTACAGTGATACTTCTTAGTACATCCAGCATCTGTCATCATGGGAAATGCATGGAAAACCACTTTTTGTGAAGCTTTTGGTCCCACAATAAAATAATACAGCTCTGAGGCTAGATCTGTGACCAATCACAATTCTTATCCAGATGTTTTCGCCAACACAGATTAAAGGAAATTCATAAGTAAGGTGCTGTTTTAAGGGATTAGACTACTAGGGATGAAGAATGATACAGCCCATATACAGCCCATGCTAACTCTAAATGAAGCTTTCTTAGTTGGACCTATACATCATGCCATGCTTTATCAGTAAGAATAGGATCAAGATTCTATACATAATTGCTGCATTTGCATTATGCAGCCGTTCAAAAATCAGTGCAGTGTATTTTTATCTGCAATACCAAAACATAAATACTAGATATTAACTCTGCTTAGAGTCTATGCTTATGATAGGAATCCATGGACTGTGAAGGAAATGTGGTTTTGTATATGTCTCTGTCTCTGCCTCTGATTTCTCCTGTCTTATCATTATTTTTTTGGTTCATGGTGTTATCCACTACTCTGTCTAAATGTGCAAAACTATAACTGCATTTGCAGAAAGCACACAGATTGTCAGGACAGGTCTATCCATGACAGATAAGGTCCATCTCTTTCTTCTAGCCTCATACACCTTACATCGTAACAGGGCTGACCGGTGGAAGAGTGGGGTCAAGTCCAGAGGGAACATGGGATGCCAGCCATTCATAATTTCAAGATATAGGCTCTCCCTGGCCCGACAGAGACTGACCCTTAGAATATCTGGCCCTTCCACACAAATACAGTGTGGTGTGTTAACTTTCTAGAGTGCATCTGTTACACTGGAAATGTACCTCTCCACCTCTGTACAGTCCTTCAGTACTGAATATTTCATATCCAGCGGAGATGCCTCCATAAGAGTGATGACTTTCAAGACCTCTGCATGCATCTTGTCAAAGCAGCATGATATATGACTGTCAGTATTGGATGTAATATTTGCGTGCGAGAGGTGTTGATGAAATTACCTGAAACCAACATTATGCGATATTGAGAAGCCAAGACAGCTCCGCTTTTGAGGGTGAGATTCTGAGATATAAAAAGTATCACACTGCAGTGCTGGAATATCTGCTTACAGTATACAATGTATGTTATATTCTTTGTAAGCCAAAACTTGGCTATGTCCATCTTTTAATCTTTCCTCTGTCTTTCATCTGTTCTCTGTCAATAACATGATTTCTTAAACCGTTTTTAGTAAAGTCAGAATGTATTAGTCTTAAATCATCATTTGAATTTGCTTTTGAAAATCAGCAATACGCCCTTATACATATGAATTTTATTTTGAAAATGAGATGCTTGCTAAACAATCGACAAGAAATGGAACACAGAAGTCTTCAGTTCCACATGCTGATACATTTTACTGTGTTTAGTGTGGACATGTCCACTTGCAACTATATTGGTGGCAAATTAGACAAGTAAAGAGGACTATGATGACATTTCTGAATGTATTGCTGACTATACATTAGGTATGATAGAGCTGATATGTCAATCATTAACCAATACCAAAATAAATATGTATATGTGCTGCTTTAACAAAATTAAAAGAAGTTATCCTGCTGGAAACTGCTTTCACAGACAGTTATAGCTGTGGGTGCACTATGACAAGTTCAGCACGTTCCCTGCCCTTCAACATGCACTCCCTGCTTCCTGCCCACCACAGCTAGAACTGAAGCTCATTGAAATTCACTGGATGTGCTGTGAGAAGTCAGATTCTCGGTTACAGAAAGAACCAACATTCTCGACCTGCTTATCACAATGCAATACCCTGCACTCATAACTGATCCAAGGAAAAACCACTCAAGCCCTCAATTCTTTTCTGAAGGAAAATAGTTGGAAACTATCCTAAAGTAAGAAATCAGACATGCTGGCATTGTACAGTTGCTTTGACAGCTGAGTAGTGGGAGAATGTGAGATGGCTAACTTCTCACTGCAGATGCCTTGCTGAGTCTTCATGTCAGAGTGTCCATGGAAATCTGTTCCCGGCCTAAAACTAAAAACCCATCACCATTACATCTACAGCATACGATTCAGAATGCTTTGAGTAGCTTCATGGGGGGTTAACTTAAAGGTAGATTCCACAATTTCCCCCCATATTTCTGCATAATAACAGTCATACAGTGCAGTTTCTTGTAAACTTCTCTGTTCTAGAGAAACCAACCAAGTCTCAATTGTTTGTAGAGGTGGTGAAAGAAACCAGACACCTGTATAACTTAATACCTTTGCCATCATAGGGCAAAATGATATCCAAAAATTTACCAGCACTGTTCTATTATTATCATAAAAAAATCCAGAAGATAGATGCAAGTTCACTTATGGCTATGGATAAAAATCAAATATTTGTGTCATCTTGACTCCTGCTTCCTGTCACCACTACAATAAAGAAATCCAAGTGCTTGGGCTTCTCTGCAGCATAACAGTTTATGTAAAAAATTCTGAATTTGATCAGATTAGTGGAGTTTCTCTTTTACATTATTTACATGGAATACATAATGCATAATATTTGCTACAGTATCCTTAGTTGCCACCAGGCAACAGACTCTTGAGAGTGTAGACCAGATGGATCGAGCTGAGAAGATTTCCACCAGACCTCCTCCATCTGGACTTTCAAGATGCCTTGAGAAAAAAACGAATCACATATACTGTATCTTCTCACTTTCTTTATTTACACTGTACAATAAATCCAGATACATCTGCAGTTTTCTGCACTAGTGTAAGGAATAAATTTCAAGGACAGAAAAAGAAGTGTGGCCCTATTTGACTGCTGGCTGAAGGCTGAAGAAACATCAAGACAATGTGGAGATCCCAGTTTCAGCACACTAAGCAATACAACCAATGAATCAATCATCTGCTCTCCCTCTCAAAATACATTTACATTTACGGCATTTAGCAGACGCTTTTATTCCCTAACTACAGGGGACAGTCTCCCTGGAGCAACTTGGGGTTAAGGGTCTTGCTCAGGGACCCAGTGGTGGTATGCTGGAGGTAGGATTCGGACCCACAAGCTCTTGATCTGGAGGCAAGTATCCTACCCACTGAGCTACCTCCACCACACGAAGTCTATTCTTGGAAAGTCACAACAAGGCCATAATTCAGAAAGGAGAGTACGACTTTATTTTCCGCACCCCTTTCACTCTCTCTGGAATTGGGACAAGTCACCAAAGGCCTGCACTGTGACTGCATTTGAAAGAGCCAGTAAATAGACAAATGCACAGTGAAACAGACAAATAGACATTAAATTACCATTATGCTAAACTATGGATGCAGAGGATTAAGATGATGATGATGATGTTTTATTATTATTATTATTGTTTAAAGGCACCTTTTAAGGCACTCAAGGACACCATACAGACAAGTAAACCAGAGCATAAAATTAATAATGCAAAAGTCAACAAAAAGATAATACAACTAGATCATAAATAAACTCATGTTTTCTTGATTGTATATATTTTACTAAAACAGTTTTAAATAGTACTCAAAGTGGATCTGGGGAATAACAGTGCAGTGTCTACTCTAAGCCAGTAGCAATCAGTTGGGCCAACATAAAAAGCCTACAGTGGAGAGTGTGCCATCACAGTTCACACCCTCCACACACACAGTGTAACAAGCTTCATTCTAGATAATACACTGGTTTCATCAAAGTGAATCTGGGATGAGGCCTCTGATTGTCAGCATTAGTGCAAGGGTGAACAGAAGCTGCACTACATCAGTAGAGGCAATTCCAGTGCATTCCACACCAGCCATTCAGGTCTCCTTCAAAGGCCTGCCCTGGCTTTGAGTTCTCCTAAGTACAATGAAACCCATTCAGACGTGCTGGGTGTTAAAGCGCTGCGGTTCACCTGGGAGTGAGCTCGCACAAGTCCGCTGGACATTTCCCGGGCTAATAGCTTTTCGGATTGGAAGTTAATTCTGTGGTGGAATTAAATTATAAAGCATGTCAAAACAAATTAACGTCTAGCCGCAAGCAGGTGCTTTGTGGACAGGCCCGGGGATTTTGTAATCTCGTGAAGGAGCCCTCACTTCCATTAGTGGTGTGGTCTCTTGTTCAGCGTTAATTTCTCTGGGTTTGTCCTTTGCGTGTCCCCTGTGTGCATGCGTGTGTGTGTGTGTGTGCGGTCCCATGGTGTAAAGCACAAACACATAACAGTTACCACACAATTTTAAAGGAATATCTTATATGCTGATAAGGTTGTGTTACATTATATATCAGAGGCCCACGCTTATCGCACCTGCATTTTCCAATTACATATAAAGTGTAAGGATTTTCTCACACCTGCATGCGTTATTATGCGTGTTATCGCCTCGGAAATGGTTTGGGCCAAATCCCTCCCTGTTCTGTATGTCACACTTTATTAGTAGGGCAGCAATAAAATAAACAGTGCCGACAATAAGAAAGAAAAGCAAGGAACAGCTGACCTTTCTGGTTGCTACTGATCTGGGTTGCATTGTTGTAGCTAATCAAAACCAAGCAGGTTGGAAACAACACATTTGCCACCATACTAGCATTGGGACTCAGGGTCCACTAAGCAGGATATTTGGATCCAACAATAGAATTTCTGTCTCATGAAGGTGGATCACTTTTATCTGGATAAATCACCATGGCAACGGATGCCGTGGTGGCAGTGTTGCATTTCACCACTATCAGTGTTTCCTTCTTCAAAAACTAAGCTATTCTACATCTTTCAATGTTCAATACTGTTTGTCATAAACATCACAGTTTCATGTGCATAGGCACAGGGACAGAGTCTCTAAACCTGAGATAACAGGAGAAAGTTGTTACTCGCCATAACAAGCAAATGTTAAGTTTTGCGAAGCTGAAAAATTAGTCAGGAACCTGTTCTAAATTGAACATGCTTCATAAGACATCCCCCAGTTTTGTTGTTGAACTAAAAGTCAAAATAAGTGGCATAAAGTCAAAAGCAGTAATAAGACAAAAGTTCTTAGCCGCCCCTCTGGTGGCCATGGTGCCTTAACCAGCCACTTATGTTCCTTATTAAGTAGGTACACTATTTCTCAATAGTGTAAATTAATAATTCAGAATATTTTTTATGATTTATTTAGTTCCAAAACAGCATTACATTGTTTACATTGTTATATTGTTACATGCGTATATTAGATCTTGATTGAATGCCATGATTTAAACTTAGTCTAGGGGAGCCAAGTCAGGCACAGATGAGTCAACATGCTCATTATTCAGCCGTAATCCACTGCTGGCTCCCCTGTGAAGGTCACACTCAGCTCTCCCCCCTGCATCATATCCGACAGTAAAAGGGAGTTGCAGGCTGCACCCTCGCACGCATACTAAATGCAGTCCCACTTAAAGAAATGTGGAGAGGGGGAGGGGTTGCAGGGTCACTGTCAGCTCTTTAATTATACCAACAGAAAAAGAAAAGGAGGGGATTTAAATATTTCCTAATGAACCACGTAGCACAAGAGTTTGCCATCAGACCTCTTGGGCTGAAAGTATCTAATTTTTTTTGTGGGACCCCAACGTTTAAAAAATTTAATGAGGCGGTTTCTTTCTTGTCTTTAGGGGCGGGTGTGCTGTTTTGATGGGGCCAGTACTCTAAAAACAGTACTTGAAAGACATCTCACATGAATTTGTCAGTTCCTGTGTTGTTTCTTCCAGACTCAACACTCTCTCATTCACATGCTATGAATAAAGCTGTCCGTCTGATCTGATACGTAAATAACACCCCTGAATACAATTTGCCTGCTCATAAGCTCCACTGTGATTCCGAATCCAGATTACATCTCACAGAATTCATGGTTCAAATATACACAGTATGTGACCGAGAAAGGTATGGAGCAATTTACATTTCATTATAAAACTAGTCGGCTGCTCTGAGGGAGAAACCATATCCCCTGTTTCAAGACATGCACCGCTGAAAAGTTTGAATTCTATATTTTGAATCAAACAAATCTAATTTCTTTGCACAAAATAGAAATTTTAATGAAATATGACGCAAGTATCGTTCAGCTTCACTGATTTAAAAAAGCTCATAGAAAGCTATAGATGCATACAGAATGATTGATAGAAGAGTAGCACTGGGAACCCTGTTACAATTAAATGAATGTCTTTTATGGCATTATAACATTTAATTAAGTTCATGTACAATAAATAAAATATTTTCTTGTTATACCCAAATATTTAGAAGGATGCATGAGATATCTAAAACTGCTTTGTCACATGTATATCTGCATTGTAGAGGTAATTTGAGAATAAAGTAAATAATACTACAATAAAAATACAAAATAAAATACTAATACTACATAAAATTGGAGGTGTTTTCTGTGTACGGTTTGATTTAGCTCTATATAAATATAGCATTCTACTTTATAAATCAATTGTGTAACATCTGAATTTTGAGAGAAAACCATACCGAAAATACTCTGTTCTACTGTTTATTAGTACGTTTCTAGCCAGTCTGTAGGACTGCTCTTTGGCTTTCTGTTGTAAATATGCTTTCTTATCTGCTTTGTGCGTTTTCACCCATGGATCTTAAAGGGCTGCATCCTACATTTTTCTTTTCATCCTACATCCTACATTTGTAACTTTTTACCCGAAGTCCACCAGTGATGATTGTATGGATCAGAGTCAGAAAACTTTATTGACCCCAGAGGAACTTGCTTATGTTATGTCTCAATAAAAGTTGAATAAAAAGAGAAATATGTTTATGAATCAGAACTATTTTTCTCTCTTTACCTCATAGAATTCTGCAGACTGGATTTGTTCCTGTGGCTTATAGACTGACAGAAATAGACAGAATGAACCAAATAACCTTAGTTCTAATTGGCTGCTATGTATCAAGCCTCATTCAGAAAGCAGTCCAGAATTAAACATTCCATATAACTAAACTACTGGAAGCTGACTAGGTAGCTGACTTTTGTGACATCAAACAAAAACACAGACTTGCAGATTGTGCAGATCACAGTGCTGTTTGTGTGTCTAGAGTGAAGTAGCTCCACACATGTGATGTTTTTGCAGGTTAATTTTCATTTATGGACTACATGGAGTGGTAAATGAATGGTACATTTCGAAACATAAAAACACTTTCATTAAAAAAAGCGGAGTTGAATGATTAGTTCTTACTGGTTAGCGCATTAAGCTCTGCACGTCATTCTTTCTGCCCAAGAGTTTAGTTTGTCTCACTCTGTCAACAAAAAGACTCTTTCAATTCCCACTACATTTGACATTTCCCACCATCATTGATCATCTGGCCAATCAATCCTAGACCACACTGTCCAAGAAAACAAAGCAAGCATAGCAAGACAGACCAATTTGGAGAAGCAGCCCCAGTATAATCTCTCCATCCTTTGTGAGATACAGATCGACTCCTTAAGGGTCCTGCAGTTCCTTATCTTCTGATCCATTATTCATCACTAAACCCTGATCTTTTGTCTCCTATCACTACTTCTACAATCAGCAACTTCGAGTTCACCACTTCTCAGGTTAATCTCTGAACCAGGCCTCAAGTCATTTGTCTAAGAATGGCACTGACTCACTTAGATTCAGGCAAGCAATTTAAAACTGCTGTACAACTCATAACCCAAATATCACATGCAGCTTTGCCAATACCACTGAAGAAAATCTGCCGCACTGTCAAAATAAAGAAGTCAAAGTAAACATACACTATATAGACAAAAGTATTGGGACACCTGACCATTACACCAAAAAGGGACTTCAATGACACTGCATTCAAATGCATCAACTTTAATAAGGACTTGGTACCCCCTTTGCAGCTATAACAGCTTCCACTCGTTATGTGGGAATTTGTGCCCATTCATTCTATAGAGCATTTATAAAGTCAGGTATTGATATTGGATGATATATTCTGGTTCACAATCTCTGTTCCAGTTCATCCCAAAGGTGTTGGATGGGGTTGAGGTCAGGGCTCTGTGTGGACCAGTCAAGTTCTGCCACACCAAACTCATCCAACCATGTGTCTCTATGGACCTTGCTTTGTGTACTGAAGCCCAGTCATGCTGGAATAGAAAAGAGTTCTTCCCCACTGTGTCTACAAAGTTGGAAGCAAAATGTCCAAAATGTCTTGATATGGTGAAGCATTAAGATCGCCCTTCACTGGGAGTAAGGGGCCATCTGAATACAATAATGAAAAGGTGTCCAAATAGTTTTGTTCATGTAGTGTACTGCTTAGTTCTCCACTATTGCATTTCCATCCTCATTCTGCAATGAAAGGTTTTTTAAACCCATTCACTATCTGCAATATCTGTGACTTGTGGTTTGCTCCAATGGTCAATACTTTTGATGCATTTCACTGTGCTAAGAAGCAAATCCCATTAACTGAACAGACACTTGTAGCAGAAAATGGGCAGCTGCTGAATCAAGTGTACTTTGGCTTTGGCTGTAAGAGTATTTTGAGGCAGTGTGTTTCCTGTCCTTTATGAAGGTAAAGGAAAACATGTTGAATTCTCTGTGGTAAGTGTCAGAGTTGGACAGATTACATTGAGAAAGCAGATAACAAACCATTCTAAATGTGTTCAAAAATGTATTCTGTTACAACACTAAAATATATAGCATGTGTATTTACAATACATCTTGATAAGACACATAGTACAAAATCTGCCTGACTGTATTTTTGTGTACTTTCTTTGTTAAAATCCTTTATCTTTTCAATGAAGTTTTGAAATTCTCAGTTGTTTTTCCCTTCGCATCACTTTTTCAGCCTACTGCTGCTCCCTCAATCCCTTGAGCAGGACTCCTGCCTGTTTCACAAACTCAGCAAAAGTGGGCACTTTTTGGTAAATGCACCAACAGACCCTCATATATTTCAAGATGTGTGTGTTGTCGCAAGCCTCTGAAATGCAAATATGTTGAAACTGGGTTACACTTTTTTTGAACCTGCTACATACTGTAGCACTGAAATAACCATGCTATAAACACGTCATGAGATATGTCATTTACTGATATGAATTGTTATGATAAATGTCCTTTATTGTAACAGTGTCACCTTACTATTACTGTTAATTGTAATGACACATTTATGATATCAGATATTACATTTAATGTCATGAAATCAAACAATTTATTATGTCATGACAATTACCAGCAATGGTTATAATAATGTACATCTGAAACTAGCTACATATGACATCTCCCAGTGCATGTTTATGTCATCACTGTAAAGGATTAAGTAGAGTGCTATGTAAAATTGTACAAAATTTCATTTGGTAGTATGGGTAGCTGGGTGAGTATTAATAATATTGTTCAGTTTTCCGTAAACTCTATCCCTATTTAAAAATTGAGTTAATAAACAATTTACCAGATACAAATAACAAAATTGTATAATTTTTTTTAAATCTAGATTAAACTGACTGTAATCTTTTGAATTTGAATTCTGCCGAAGGTCTGAAGCCCCCCCCAAATGATCCCAAGCCACCCTTAATATATAGTCATTATTCTACTATATTTTAATTATATATTCAAACATTTCATATACATACATACATACATATATATATATACATATACACACATATATATATATATACACACACATTATATACATATATATGTGTGTGTGTGTGTGTGTGTGTGTGT
>JBBJLR010000001.1:12804153-12828531 GCA_037577145.1 Brachypetersius gabonensis | reverse complement strand
GTAAATGTGTTTAGACAACTGGTCATTTGGTTTAGAGGATTGGCTTTTGTGTTTTAGCATTTGAGAAAAACTGTAATCACTGCATGAATATAATGTCATTAAGACTGTCTGATTATAGTTTTTTTTTAAAATATCCATTCACATCTTGTCTCCATACTTTTTGAAAGGTTATAAAAGGCTATGAAATCTGAATTTGTACGTACTGTACTGTGAACCCATACTGCACCATACTACCCTCAAAGGTCCTTGTTGTAAGTGTATTCTCAAATGTCTGTTGTGAGTACACTACCTTGACGGTAATATTGTAAGAAAAATACACGTGAACATTTTCCTTTTTCTTGCATGAGTTGTGTGAGGAACAGTTTTTACACTTAAGAATTAGAACATTCTAATGAATGAATTAGAACCTTATGAACTGAACTAAATAAATACACAGAGCTTTCTCCATAGTAGATGAAGGACTGGTAGCTGGATGTCCGAAGCCTCTTGCTTACAAGCCCGTTTTATGGATTGAGGAAATATTTGTCAGGCTTGCAGCAAAATGCCCTGTCACTATAACGGATTATGGGTTTTATGAGGCCCTGTCGAGGCAGAGGATCTGGGCCTGTAAACATGCTCCGCAGGCCACCACAGCAAGCTGGAGAGGTTATCCAATCACCCAGTTAAAATAGCCTTTCACAGTGATTGAATACGTGCACCAATGATACAATTCACAGGCTGGCTTGATACCAGTGAAACCTGGTTCCTTGCACCTCATCCCTGTTCTGTAGTTTGAATTTGGGCAGCAGATAATTCTGTTAGGTGCACACAAACGAACACAAGCATTTTGGCTCCCGTGTTTTATACAATCACAGCAGGGCCTCTGATCCTGCTTGCTTCTTTCGAGGGCTATCACACTACCAGGCAGGCCAAGCTGCAATCAAAATCATGTCTCTCACCCAATCACACATAGAGCATTGATCATATATTCAGTTGTTCTTTCATAGTTATTTATATGGTAATGAAGTGTGAGCGACAATCTTATCTTCTTTAATCTCCAGTGCAACGTTTCAAAAAAATCGTAGCGCATTTGCAATCTCTGAACTATTGGTTATTTCGAAATGCTAAACAAGTGTTTGTGAATTCGCATGCATTATGCTACACATATATACATGCTGCCATGATTATACAGACGAAAAGGTTCAAAGAATCAGTCAAGGTTCCTCTACAGAGACAAAAAGATTCTTTCAGATGTTGAGGTGTGATGCGGAGAGCAGACAAATACATTGATGGAATAAATATTGAAAGAATACTGCTTGAACAAAAGCTCACAATTTCATAATTGATATTAAAAGGCTCCAGTTCATATCGATAATTTTCTCGCTTTTTAAAGAAAGTTATCATCTAACTTTCTGTCAAGGCTATCATTTTTTAGTCCCCAGTTCATAAAGTCTATGCATGGAACTTAGGCTCCTAAAACAGGGTTCAGTGTTTTTGTGATGTGTTTAGCCCACACCTCGTTGACAAAATTGTAAAGAGAATTCTAGTCCATTCTGCTTTGTACCAAAAAATAACTTGTTTAATTCTAAGAGGGATTTAAATATATGAAAATACAAACACAAAAATGTAAAAAAGTAGGATTTGTGCCCATTTTTAGCTTATTTAATACGTAGATTGATCTGTACTCCCATCATTCCTTTTCTCTTTCACCGCCTCTCAAGTTGGACTCGATAAATCTTCCGAGTGTAAGAGGCAAATTGGCATCACTTTAAAAGCCCTGCCTTTCTTTGCCTTGTGATTTGTGTGTTTGAGTTTATGTGAATACCAATCACTTTTGTAAAAAGGTTTCACTGATGACTGCCTTTAGTTCTCCAGGTTACAGGACAAATTAAGCGAATGTTTCAGCAGGTATAGCTCCTACACAGTCCACAATCATCTGCTATGAACAGTCTTAAATAATCTGTGCATTTGTGGAGAATTGGTTAAAAGGAGTTCACAGCCATGCTTTTCATTTAATGCTACACGTCACTCTTGTTTGTGCAGCATTACCTTACCTTAGGGGAGTGCGGGAGGTAATGTGGCGTATTTACACCCACAGGCCTTTCTGCTTGCAGCAGTAAACAGAGCTAATAACACCCTCTCTGCTCCACAAACCCCTTATCTCAACTCAGCAAGTCACCACCCAGCCAGCTCTTAATTACTGTGCACCAAACCGTTCCACGGCTCACATTTTTCTTGCTACCTTTTCAAATTGCCTTGAACACTCTGCTGCTCTCTCAAAATATGCTAAAGGCAGCCAGCGATATTTTTCATTAATTTCAGCCTTTTTAAGAAACGAAATGTTAAATCCATGTCCCGAAAGCATTTTGGATTCATTAACATGACAGCCGAAAGAAGCAGGCAGGTGACGTGCAGCTTGTTTGATTAGCGAGTGTTAGCATTCTCACAAGTACTTCAGCACAGTTTAGATCTGCTCCAAGGGCCTCATTCAAATGAGTCACACAAAGACCAGGAAAACAATGCTGTGCATGAGCCAAACAACACAAGACACAGTTTCTATACACTTTGTGATTACAGCTTTGAGATAAAACTCATGTGTTATATAATTTGCAGGATTTTGAATAACATGCTGTCGAAAATTAAGGCAAATATGCAAAACTGCAATTTCTAGTCTTAGTGGCTTTCCTGTAGATACCAAGCATTGGGCTGTGGAGCTGTGGAACTGTGTTCTCTGGTGTGATGGAGCTCTATCTAGTCCCTTTGGGATGAGTTGGTGAGGCATTTGGGATCCAGAGCTAATCTTCCAATATCAGTACCCTTACCAATGGCTGAATGTAAAAAAAATATATAAAGAGAACTCTTTAATGTGTCTGTAATTAGACAATGAAGAGATCCAAAAATAAGACAAAGGAGACAAAGCTTTAAATCTTCTGCTGTTCCAGTTTTTCTCCCCAGTAATTCTACATGAGTCTCCTCTTGAGTTTTAGTAGAGAGCAAAGACACTAATTGTATTCAAATTTAGATAATAGAGATATCATAAAGATAGAGATAGGAAAGCTCATTTTTATCTGCAATTGAACTAAAGTCAGGAATCTCAAAATTAACTCAGGGTCTTCTCAGTTTTGATGCTGTGTCACCTTAATGTATAATGTTATTTCCCCTGCGGAATTTTACGTGAATAACCACTATTTGTCCCGTGCCATCAATCAAAGATTGACATTTGAGCAATATTTGGGCACTTTCAATAGTAAGATACATTTTTTTAAGGCAAAAATGTCTGCAACGGCTAAAGTGGTGCCTGGGCAATATTTTGAGCTGCACATCCTTTAGGATGAACCTTATAAGGTAGGAAACACAGGGAGAATAAAGCAGAGAAGTGCCCTGGACATCATGCAGTCTGCAGGTGAGTAGGATGAACACAAAACGCTGAAGCGAGCTTTTTCTTAGGCCTTGGCAAGGTCAATGTCTCAGTATGTGCTTGGTCTCCATTGTGTGTGTGCACGTATGTATATATTACATTGTATATGCAGGTTTTGTTCCATCAATAAGGAAAAAAACATCGCACAACAGCAGTGTCTGGCTGTGACTTTTAGACCTTTACGCCTTTAGGCTTTTAATTTTATAAGATTCTATTAGTATGTTGATATACATGCACATATATATTTATTATTTTTGGGGATTAAGATTGACATTGGATGGTTGCAAAATACATCCCATATTAAGACTTGCAACAGAAACATTAACATATAATTTACTTCATATTTACAATTTTTCTAGTGGCTCCTTCTGGATAGAATCCTGCCACAGACCTGCTGCTGTTTCTCTTCAAAAAGAAACTCATTGGTATTCACAGTCAATGACATCTCTAGGACTTCCATATGTCCTAAAGTGATGATTTCCTTCCCAAAGTTATTCCCACCTTTTGGAAATCAGCATGATTGCTTGAATCATTCAGACTTATAGCCCTGCTTGGCTATATATACCTAGATACTAGAAAGGAAAAAATGATTTTCCTTTAGACATTTTAAGACTTTTACATCATTGTTTCCTCCATAAACCTGAAATAAGAAATGAATAGTCCTCTCATATATCAAGTTTAAATACAAACAAGATTTAAAAGGACTTTCCTGAAATCCTAGAAGGTCCTGAGGGTTCCCTTCTGCGCAATAGTAGTTAATTCGCTTTCTGACACCAAACAAAATGCAGTGGGGCTGTTGGGTAATATTTCACTGAGGCAGAAAACGAAACCAATGAATTAGAAATAGCCTATTCTGGGCTAGGCTTGTCTTAGTGAACAGCTAAAGGTCAGCTTTTAGCCTGCTGTCTAGCTTTAACACAGGATCCAGTCTCTAAAGGCCATAATAAGCAAAGTAGTGCTGTCAGACACCTCATACACTCCTCTAGCCACGCAACACATGCTGCGCTTCACATACTAGCTTGTGTAAATGTCAGCTCATGATATACACATGTACCAATGATGTAGACATGAAGCCTCAGCATGTCTTGTTTTAACAATCCTCGCACATACACACTCAAACAAAGTCTTCCTCCCATTCTCTTTCTTATTTCACCTCCTCCCCGTCAGTCTGGACCCCGGTGGTTGGGATAGGTCAGACAAGGCAGAGAGGCCAAGCCAGTGTCTTTGCGAATTCAGACAGAAATAGGCTCTGACCTTACAGAACCATTCCTATTTCTCCTTCATTCCCCACCCCTGCCTTCATTCCCTCTCTCTTGCCCTGTGCTGAAATGAGAAATACATTCCACTTTCGTTCAATCCGTCCTTCCAAATGTGACTATATTGCAGTAATGCACGCTTGGGTCCTGTTTGCCAATTAGAAGTCCAGTGTCAGTCACATAGGTGTTGGTTCCCCTGCACTAGTATTCAAAGCTTCCCTCGCTTATTTGGATCTGCCTCACAGCAAACAAATGACATTCATAGACCACCTGAGCAAAAGATGCCTTTTGGTCCCCAGTGGCTGTACTCAAATAGGATTCAATTTTGTGCTGCTGCGCCGAAGCTGGCTAAAGGTTGAACTCCAACAGACCTGCACGCACACGAATCACATACAAAATTCATCTCTGAATACACTCCCCCATCCCTCTAGTGCTGGCATAATGCCTGTTTGAGAACTGTGATTGACAGTCCATGTGTTTTTGTTTTTTTGCCTTCTGTGATTTCCCAGAAATGCACTCCAAAAAAAAGAAAAAGAAAAACGAAATTGCACCATTGTTAGTTTTAATCATTTCTCTCTCACTGATGTTTTTTTAACAAATGCACATGACTGAGTGAAACAGAGCTGTGTTGTTTCAGGAAAACAGAAGAAATTGTAAGATTTAATTGAAAAGTGTTTATTTGGTCAAGGTAACCTTGCTGCGTTAAATTGGAGTAAAAGTTTCTTTCCCATTGGCACCTGTGCCTATTGATTAATGAGAATTTTAAAAAGTGACATTTTTAGTTAATTTGTATAGAATCTTATACAATAGAATCATGTTTGTTTCTTAGCCCTGCAAATATAGAGGCACTAATCAGATTTCATTATTGAATTTTTGCTGGAAACAAAAGGGTTAAATGAAAAACCCTACAGAAATGACCCAATTAATGTTTATAGCCCCAATCCAAGACCCAGCTCCAATACATTTATTTCATTTCCACTCTGTGTTTTCATTCCCCTTGGCCTACCTTCTTTAGGCTGTGTGTCTATTTTTTTGTTTTTTGTGGTTAACTCATTGCTGTTAGCTGCAGGAATGAGTTCTCATGTGCCCTGCTGTTAAGTATGTGTTTATGTTGGAGCTAATGTTACACCTGCATGTACTACAGCAATTAACGTACCAGCCAGTGTAACCACATGCATAACAGCAGAGGACATGGTACGACAAGACAAGTTAAACAATCATGTTGCTGTATGATTTCAAAACCTTCACTGTTGACTATGATTAGTTAACCTTACCTAAATGAAGTAAGTAAAGTGGAATTGTATTTTGTACACTACATTAAGTGAGCATTTGTTAGTATTGCATACAATTCCTGTTCCACTCTTTTTAAAGGCACATGGTTTGCATTGTGTTTTTAAAGCATGGTTATCAGAATTTAGTGTACTTAAATCTAAAAAAAATTTTTTTCTTTATAAGAAAAGAGATAAAACATTCCTAACCTTCAATGTTAAATACTGGAAAAAAAATCCATTTGGACTGCTTCCACTTGTCTGTTCATCATAAAATTTTGACACAATGTCAAATGATGTAAAATAGAAGCAGGCTTTATAGGTCAGGTTTGCGTCTATTTGTCTCCAGTATCACATAATGCAAAATACATGGTGACAGAAATTTGCATTTACTCAGTTCAGTATGATGCGATTTATTTCAATTCACTGAGCACATATTACTCACGTATCTAAGAAGTTACTTAACATCGTGTAATGGAGCCACAAGAGAATGTTTTAAAGTACTATAAATACATTTAAAGTATTTATAGTTTTTCTTTAGAGTGTGGTGAATCAGTAAGTTTTCATGAAAGGAGACCAAGTATTAGAATGAAAAAGATGCATCATGTATTGTCATTATTTCAAAATCTCAGTCACAGTTTAGGTTTAGTGTTCATATCTGTCTCAACAGTGTTAGTTGTGTATGCGTAATGCAGAGAACATGCAATATTAGCTTTTTCTGTTCAATTTGTTAAACCTGCTTTATTTGACATATGAACACTTTTAGTACTTTATGCCCTAAATCAAAAGAACTGGAATCAGCAGGTACAGATGATAGAAAATTTCACTGGTTTAAAGCAACAAGAGATTCATCAACTGCCATCCAAATAGATAGAATAGTCCATTTTCATCTAAAGAATATGAATGTGAGCATGAATACTCAGAATCAGAACCAGAATCTTAATTAAATAGTAATTCATTACTATAGATGTAGAAGTTGGAGAATAGATGGAGAAGTCGCAATCTGAATGTGATAATATTTTACAGTCACTACTGCAGACTGTTATTTAAAGCTTTTTAATTTTGTGATCTCCATTATGTATCGTTTAAGAACTATGGGCAGTGTAATGATAAAAAAGTGTAACAGTCACGGGTGTCATTTTATTTAAGGACAAAATCCCTCTGTACATTATAGATTCTGCTGGTTCAGTGATCTCCTCTGGACAGATAGATGAGACCAAGAACCTTAATTAGCTGTAGACACATCACACATTCCAAGTAGCTTATGTTAGTGGGGCTGTTTTAACTGTTTAGAATCAAATGTCTGCTTTTGCCTTTAGCATTTCTGTTTATTTACTCGCTTATTTTCTGTGCCTGTCAGACAGAAGAGAGGTTGGGAAGAGGGGACTACAAGTCACATGTGTTTTTAGAGATGAGGGGAACATGAGCAGAACTGAGAAACATCCTTGTCTCTGGACTGAACACAGCTCAGAAGGGACGCTCCTGTGTGTGCTCTTGACCAGGTCAGCCACTTTGTCAGATTCAGGATTTAGATATGCAAAATCTGAGCATGACAAGATGTGTGCAATTAAATTGTGGAAATGTGTCAGTGTGTGACATGTTCGTCCTGCAAAACCTGGAGAGTACACTAATGCATGAAAACTCTCCCCTGCAGAAAGGAGACTTTTTGTAGAAACTGGACATTTTCTCACTAGCATTCATTTTGTTCTTAAATATGAAACTGTTCCATTGTTACTTTTAAAGTTTAAATCTTGCCAGCTCTGCACACCATGAAGTAATCCCCAGCTAAACTCACCTGTTCCAAACACCTCAACCATTTCTCAAGCCCTTTATGAGACACATCATAGATTTGTGGGTTTGCTGGCAGGGAAAATATTCAGAAAAGCACATTCCAAGAACCTGAGGACAGGTGATCTAAGGTGGCATTGTATTACATACGAGGTAATTCCTTATTGAAACACTGTATGAAATCTCATTCTTTGTCCCATCTTTGGTTCTAGCAAATGTATGGAAGGCTGGCGTAGTCCCTATATGTAGAGCAAAGGAGTTAGCCATCTTTCATCAGTCATCTCATGTCATTTTTTCATTCTGTTAGATTCTTGTGAAACTCTAGACAGCCCTGACTATTTGCCTAGGAGGCTTTGATGACAGGCCGATGTATTATCTTCTGAATAACTGTTTGTGATCTGGGCTTTACATTCACAGCAGTTTTGCTAGCATAAGACTACACAGCAGAACATTTGTGTAGTCTTATTTATAATAACCTGCTGTCTTAGCTTATTTATAAATTATCTCAAATTTGACCAATTCACTGATTTTTAAACTGGCCTGACGGGTATCAGCCCTCACTGGTGTTGATTTTGACAATTACTGTGATGAAGCTTGGGGCCAGCTTGGAAAGATTCCTTCAGCTACCGCCAGCAACAGATTGAGTGCAGGCGAAAGTCGATCTAGCTATGGCTCCTCTGTCTCATCCCAGTAGACAGGGAGCTTTGAGCACTCTTTCAGAACCCTTTTGTGTGGCTTAGGGCTCTCTGAGGCACTCCAACATGAAAAGAGACTCAAGTGTCTCGGCGGCGTTAGCTCCAGGGGGGAAATGGCATAGAATTCTTCTTGCATGTCCAGATCATTATTATACAGTCCTCTGCGTAGAGGATAGTATTCATGCATCATAAACAACTTTAAAATAAATATAGGATTGCTTTTATTTCAGGTAACATATGCATTTCTCTGGGTTTGAAGGTTAGTGGCCTTTTTACCGAATATATGCTGAAAGGAATCACCTGTTGTTTGTGCCTGGCAGCCTTTGCAAATGAGCGAGTGCCCAAAAGAATATCAATGAATATCTGTGTGTCTGTGTGTGTGTGTGTGTGTGTGTGTGTGCACTTTCCCATATGTGAGAGAGGGAACGGGGTAAGGGAGACTGAGCCCTTCGAACCCGGTTACTGTGGCAACAGCATCAATAAGATTGAGCTGAATTCACTCCTGTGCACTTTCTCCCAGCAGTGCTCAGGAGCCACATGTTTACTTGCACATCTGCATTCTCGTCTGGATACACATCTCATCAGAGCAACAGGATTCTCTCTTTTTTACTTGACTCAGGCAGACAGGGCAAAAGATAGATAGTCTTTGTTCAAGCAAAGCCACCTGTCTCTCCACCTGTCTCTCTATATACTTATTCCAACTGGCCATAGCATTAAAACCGCTGACAGGTGAAGTGAAAAACACTTATTATCTCACTACAATGGCGCTGTCAGGGAGTGTAATATATTAGGCAGCAGGTGAACAATTAGTTAATTGCTGATGTGTTGGAAGCAGGAAAAATGGGGAACTATAAGGATCTGAGTGACTCTGAGCATCTCCAAACTGCATATCTTGTGGGGTGTTCCTGGTATGCAGTGGTTGCTATCCTTCAAATCTGGTTTAACTGGTGAACCAGTGGTGAAAGTTGGAAGTGGTGCACATGGGAAGCCTATCTGGTCTGCTCCCACAGAAGAGCTACTAAAGCACTAAGTTACATTTCATTTCATTCCTTTGGCAGACACTTTCATCCAAATCGATGAAAGGTAACATTCAAGTTTCAGGCGAGTGTGAGAACCAGAGGACGCTCCTATGTACTAAAAGTTTTAAGTTAATGCTGGCTCTGATAGAAAGGTATCAGAAGACACAGTTTGATGCGTATGGAGCTGCGTAGCTGTAGACCGGTCAGAGTACCCATGCTGACCCCTGTTCACCCCTGAAAGCCTCTGCAATGAGAACATAAGCATCAGACTTCAAGCATAGAGCTATGGAGGAAGGTGGCCTAGTCTGATGATGATTACTATTGGTGCATTAATCATCATCATATTTTGACTCAGTGTAAACAGTAGCTGGCACTTTATTCTACAAATAATAGACGCAAGTGGAGATACAATATCTTCCAAAAGAGATTAATATATAGAGGTCTGTGCAAAGATACATTTGTAATTTGTATAATTTACCTCAGCAGTGTCATTTTCCAAAAAAACACAAGTAACAGTAGAATAAATAAAAACAAGAAAGCAGTAAAAAGTATCAAAAAAGTATTTTTGTTTTTAAAAAGATATTTTCTAATCTAGTTAGAAGAACAAGTACTGCATGCATTTGCAAAATTCCATGAGCAGCACACCTGATTTAATCCAACGAAGAACTGACTGAGTCAAACCAGGTATTACTGGGCTTCCATAACATGAGGTCTGGAAATGGTTAAGTGAACACATTTACATACATAAAACAACCATTCACTGTATTAATGTTATTTGTATTTATTCTAATACTAATGTTATGCTATTTATTAAAAACACAAACACTTACTGCCCAGCTAAACAGCTTTTAAGTATAACTTTCTCAGGTGCCTAAGCCTTTTTACAGTACTGGATATACACAGCAAACAGCAACTTGTCAAGTTTGAGATACTAATATAAAATATAGTGCTAGAAGAGCAGCAGACCTATCAACACTCCACTCAAAAATATGTTCCTCTGCAGTAACATTGTCCCAGTGTTGGAGAATCTTTATAGAACATTGATCCTGCGATCAGGAGGTCATGGGTTCAAATTGCCAGGCTGCTAGTGACGTCACTGAGGTACCCTTGAGCCAGCCCACTGCTTCACTTGCTGAATGGGTTAAATGCAGAGAAAATTCTTCACACTCTGTGGTGTGTTCACACATGAGTATAAGGGGCCACTTTCACAAACATTCAAGATACCTCTCATTTGAAATGAATAATACAATCAAAATTCTATTAGAGCAGTGTGCAATTTTGCATTAAGATGAATAAGATTTTGGCCAAAATTCTCTAAAGCATGTACAACCTCACAAAATTTGTTTTGAAAGATCAAATTAGTGGAAAGAGCAAGGATAATCCAGTTCATGTTCATTTCCATTGAAAAGAACGATGGCCAGTCTTTTGCGGTATAATAAACTGCAAGAAAAGCAATTACATACAGACACACCCAGATGATTATAGGTGAACTATAATTATTGATTTATATTGTCTGCAAAGTTTGTCACCAGGGGAGCTGCCTTCACTGCCCAGCCATAGCTATTCTTGCTTTCCTGTAAAATATAAAGGAGTCTATTGTAAATAAATGTCATCTTTGCAATGGTTCAAAACCTAATGCTTCATATCCAGCATGGATCAATTCAGGATTTTTAGATCAAGAACTTTATTCACAAAGATTTGAACAGCGGGGGTGCTCTTTCTACATCGGATTTCCTCTTTTAGCTCAATGTGAAAGAGTTCTGTGATGATAGATCTGGCCTTTTAAAATCAGCACTCCTGAGACCTTTCATCAGGTCAACCTCAGATTTTGGGCTCATTGTTGCTTCCATCCCTTGTATAAAAAGAGATTCTCCGTCTGAGGCTGGGGGAGCTCTCTGTGTCAGTCAGAAGGAAAGTTTGCTTGTTGAAGGGAGCGCTTTTAATGTTTTTGTACCACAGCTCATGCCCTTTACTCTGGGTGTGGTGCTCACGAGCATGCCAGTACTTCTCCAGAGAGATACTGTGGAGAGAACGAATGTGAAGAACCTATTAAAAGGTAAAAACATAATCAGATAATGTAAATGTACTTAAGCAATTTAAGGGCTCTTTGAAGAACATTTACATTATGTTGTGGTTCTTTATACTTTGGAAAGGTTCTTTATTACACATCTTACTTACTCTTGCCCTACATGTTCACTGCCCTATGCAATTTTGTGTTTTTTCATTACTTTAACACACCCACAACTCAGTAAACATAGGCAAAAGTAAGAACTGCCACTTAGAAGCATGTTTGTGTTTCATCGTTATTTAAATTGATCAAAAATGGGTCAAACTATTTGTTAAAGTTTTGTAAATACAGCCTTGTATTTCTAGCCATTTTGCCATGTTTTTGTCATTTGGATAAATAGTACAGATCTGTTGATACAGAAAGTATGTATTGTAAGTGCAGCTCTTTACATGTCATTGCAGTCAAGACACATATGCTGTTTTCTAAAAGCTAAGCTGCACCCGAGAAAGATAGGACCTTCATTAGCACAGTCCAAAGGATCCTCGTTTTTTGTTATATTATGCGAAGTGGAACCGTTTGCCAAGGCAACTTTGAGATGTTATAACAAAGAATTCCACACGAAATGTAATGAGAAGCTGGCAACTTTAACAATGATTTTAAAAGAACTTAAGCGGCTTGTCGCTAATTGCTCAGCAGGGAACAAAGCTGTTTCATTCACTGAATGAAAGTGTACATTAAATATACACCCTTTTAAACGATATGAAACATCCTACAAGGCCTGTCATTTGGAGAATCTCTGACCCAGTTGCGGGGACATCACAATTTGGTTAACAGCAGTTTCACACAAAGTGTAACATACCAGTTTATCCCACCATTTTCAGTCACTCAATTCAAGCATCTACATAAAGCTGTAAAACTCTAAGTCATTTCTGTTGGTTCATGTCCTGGTTCTGCTATAAGCTTAGCAGTACCAACTAAGACAGTTTGGTCAGGCTTCAACTTTGGATCTTTGCAAACCTCCATAGGTGATGTTTGTTGTGTAAAATTAAGCGCCTACTTCATACAGCTTGTGATTTGTAATGTTTTTAGCCCACATGCTCTAGTGCGTTTCTCTATTCATTCATGCACAACTTAAGTAACACAGTTCAGATGCTGAACATCTGCTTTGCACAGTTGCAGTACTTTTTATGCCATGTTACTGTATTATCATTCTGGATCCAGTGGAATGGAATTAAGTAGAAGCAAATGACTGTATAATGGTTCTAGGTTTAACAATAAAATCACTGTTGCTAAATTAACATATTTCATATAACACTGAGCTAGTGCACATTAGTGCCAGCCCACATAGCACATCATAAGTGATAATGGAAAGCCTTAACTAGCAGCGGTCTATCATAACGGAGACCACTTACACTATCAGAACACAACTCTATAATGCTAAAGGAAAAAAAAAGTTCTATAAATGGACATTAATTTGATGTGGTTGTCTGTAATTTTTGAACTTGGCACATTTACAGCGTAAAAGTGCAGTTTTTCAAATCAATACAAAAATGTGTTCAGACATCGGTGAAATATCATCACTATTATTTCAAAACAAATCCTCTACAGATGATCCAGACTGCCAACGCATGTCTGGTCTTCAGTACACCAAAATTCTCCCACACCACTCCACTCCTGCAAAACCTTCACTGGCTTCCTGTGGTGCTGTTTGAATTTAAAACTCTAACGCTTGCTTACAAAGCCAAAAATCCTCCAACTCTGTCTTTCCTACCAGCCCGGATCAGACCACGGGTCACAGCTTGCTTTCTTAAAGCAACAAGCACAGCAAAACTCAACCCAGCACTTTTCAAAGGTTGAAGACAAGCATCAAGACTTTTCTTCATTTTGGCACCAAAGTGGTGTACCAACTTCAAACAGAGATTGAAGACTCGCCTCTTCAATGAACTCAAGAATAACAACAACAAGTCATTAACTTAAAAATACAAACTGTGCGCATGTGAGATCTAATAGGACCCCAGTGGAGTATTAACTCCACCTCTGGTAGAATCTTAGTATACTAGTAGCTCTTAATTTTACATCTAGGTTTACTAGTGTAAATGATGAGTTTATTTTGTGGGCTACAAAACACAGATGTATGTCCCTCTAGATAAGAGGGTCTGCCAAATGCTGCAAATGTAAATGTAAACTTTTTAAAACCTTTATACAATTCATTGTACTACATAATAATGCAGATATTTTTATGGCCTCTAAGTCAACAAAGTAAAAGTATTAGGGAATAGATAATAGAATAGAATACATGAATAAGTGTAAAAGTAAAGTGTCCATTCTCTCACATGTGAACAGCATGAAATTCTTCCTCTGTATTTAACCCATTCTCCAAGTGAAGCAGCGGGCAGCCAGGAACACAGCGCCCGGTGAACAGTGTGTGGGGATAGTGCTTTGCTCAAGAGGATCTCAGAGGTGCCACTAGCAGTCCTGGGGTTTAAACCCACAACTTTCTGATCACAGGGTGAACGCCCTAAACACCATCTGCCAGCTGATAAATAATCTACACACACACACATTTATACATACACAGTATCTATAAATATAATATAGTTAAATATGCAGGCAGTATATTAACATATGCATGTAATACATAGTTTGAACATTTCACAATGAATGGATAAGTAGAATCATTAACAAGAATAAAATCTTACTAAATGTACACTTACATGTACACTTATTCACATTTCATGCTAATTTTTTACTTGTTTTATAAACAAATTTCATAAAGTACCAAAATACAGTTAACTGTTAAAGTTTCAAAACCTAGTACTTACTCTTCAGGTCATACGGTTGATATATGTAAATGTAGCAGCATAAACAACCTGTTTTGAATTCACTTTTGTGACGTCATAAGAAATGTTCCATCTCAAGCTGATTATTGAGTGAGGCACACTATAGGCCAGCCAATCAGAGCAGAGTTCATTTACATATTTTGGTCTTAAAGGCACAGCAGCAAACTGTTACAAAAAAATCTAAAATGGTCACATAAAAATTCGTTACAGCTATTCTTGTTGAATAAAACCACACAGCTTTTATTAAAAGACCTGGGGGAGGATATGAACCTTTTAATAACTTTTGGAATACATTATTGTGAGAAAATGATCATTATAGCTGTGGAATGTTTGCATTATGGATGTGGCGTATTTCAAACAGCTCACCACAAACTACCGTGTGGGTGTGTGGTTAATATGTGTTTGAATCAATTCAGTAATTTATGCAATTCAGTGATAAACCAAGCAGTAATTGAGAATAAACTGAGTATTTTCTATGAATTTAATGTATAAGAATGCCCTGAAACTCTGAACTACCCCCTATATTTACACAAACGTAATCAAAAATGTTTTATACTTTGCAGTGCAATTTATATTAAGTACAGAGTTATAGTGAAATTCATACCAAAGTGTATAATTGATGTTTTATACCTTTATTCAAAACTTTTACATTGAACTGATTGCTGCATTCTCTGTTGTGTGTGTGTACTGAACATGATATTTTCTGACAGTTTTAGAGGTATTGTTGAAGCATTCCTATCTGAATCAGCCACGAAGAGTCATAAAGTGCTATTTATGCTACAGCACTATTAAAATATAACCTTGGATAAGTACATGAAGGTCTACAGTGGTGCCTTTAAACTTTCTCCAGCTGAGTTTTAGGCAAATGTAATTAAGGAGAAAACTGCTGGCGTTCCCCTCCAGTAGACTGAAGCACATCATTTGGGCGAAGCTTTTAGACTAGGAGGTGATAATCAAATGATATTAATTACATGGGAAATGGTTGAGTTCACCTGTTTTCCAAAATGGCATCTACATGTTGCCTTAGGAAAACTGGCTTTTCTTCATTTTTTTAACAAACAATTTGTGTTTTGATCCTCACTATATGGGCCTTTATCTCCTACTACGAAGAACGATGCCACTTTTCCAGCCTCCCAAGTTTTATCAGCTAAATAAGGGCATTATCATTTCTTATTAGGTTTAGTGTTTTTGTAAGGTCCTGTTCAAACTTCTAGCTCGTCCAACCTGGCAACAGTTGCTATGAACCCTTTTCAGATGGCTGTATGGAGTGTATTCAACTGATAAACATTCATGTCATTCATTCGTGTGACCTTTACTTTAAAGTGTGTAAACATGCATGGAATTCTAAACGTAACGAATGCTTTGATGACGTAGATAATGATGATGATGATGATGATGATGATGATGATGATGATGATGATGATGATAATGATGATAATGATGGGACCAAATGGTAAGTAAAGATATTCAGTGTATATTTCAGAACTGCAGTGCAGTTACACTGAGATCTGAGCGTGTTTTTTAGTTTTACATTATAATCATTTTTTGAATTTGAAAGAATGACCCATGTCCTCTTGGACCCTGCGCCACATTACTCAATTTATTATGAAACAAGCAGGCAGCAGCAGAGAGGGACTGCCTACAAAAAGTTGGCTGTGCCCTGGTATCATTTAAATTGAAACAATATGAGATTGTGTTTGTGGGTTAGTTCTTGATGCTCTGCTGGGGAAAATGTTTTAATCAAAGTAATATATATGCAAATTATAGCAGATTTGTAATTCATTAAACATCAAAACTAAGTAAGCAACTTTAGAAAATGACTTATCCCACTGGGTGAGTGTGTGTGTAATTACTTGTTTGAATATACAGGAACGTCAGAATAACACACTATTTCAGACGTTAAAGTAATATAATTGAAACTGCAGTGTTTCCCTGCTGCCTGTGCACAGTGTAATTGAAATTGTCCGTTTATTGTTCACACAGACACACTTGATTTACAGAGGTAAGTGACTTTGCCATGACCTTGCTGGGCAGTGACATGGGTCATAGACCTGGTTGCCTTTTCCAGCATCCTCAATCAACTCAGGATCCGCAGGATTAGTCTGTGCCATTGAGCTCTAAAGATTACTCCTTTTATTTGCTCTGTCTTTTCTTTTCTCTCTGTGGACAGATTTTGTGGAGGGAGCAAACATGTAAACAGTGCTTCACTCAGCGGCTTGGCACTCCTTTTAGTTCCGAATGAGTAGGGATATTGATTGCATAACGCTGTCCATCCAGCCTGCTGCCCTCCACTGTTGTCTCTTATCACCTGCTGTGTACAGAACAAAGTCATTTACTGTTTACTGTTCCTGAGAGACAAAAGGCCATGCTTCTAAGGATTGCAAGCTGTATTGGGGTGTGAAAAACCAGTCTACAGTGTAGACTGAAGTAAATAATTGATATATAATATCAATAATATAATAATTATATATTTATACTTGTTATTGAAGTTATACATGTCTGTACTATTTCTGTGAGTTCAGTAAATAAATAGGTGCTGTCCAGTGATAAGTCTCTTGACCTTAATCAGTCTGAGATGTGATCTTATTTCAAACATGGGGCTTTCTGGATGTTTTTAAAAAAGTAATGTTAGTGTTAGTGTTGATCAGTGTTTATACAAGCTCTGTTCAGCAGTGATCTATAATATTAGCATGTTTCTTTACTTTTTTATGGCTTCTACAAATGGGTTTCAATCGATGAATGCATGGAACAATAGTGGAATGGAGTGTATAGAATCCTAATGTGTTTTAGACACACTGACAGCTGAGCATGGGTCGTAGCTTTGATTGTGACATTGATGGGGAGACAAAAGCGATAACTCTACTCCAGCGATAGTGCGATCGTTAACATCTTTTATACAGTAATATCAAAGTGTACATGTACATAGAACATATGGCAGGTAGCATGGTACTGTCATCCACGCAACCAATTACGAAGTACCATTAATAACACAAGAAATTCTTTATTTTAATTTGCCATCTGACTGGAACCTTGACGTTCCCAATTTTACGGCAAGTAGTTCACATTTTACGGCAAATACAAAGAAAGGGAATCGCGGTGGGTATCAGTATACTGTGCAACACCAGTCTCTTACATAATCTACATCTGTGATGTCTTCAATATTTTCAAGCACAGAACTGTTCATATAAATGGGTCCTCTTTCTCACCTACATCCACACAATACTGGACCGAGCTCTTGTGCTTCTTAAAGCCAGATTCAGCTTCAGCCAATAAGCACAAAATGGCATAGCTGTCCTATAACAATACTGGGTGAGGAAAACAGGACTCGCAGTAGAGAAACAGAACTGTTTAACCATTTGCGTTCCAAACACAGACAGAAATCGGCGTCTTTATTTGGATTTCTTGCTTAAAGTTATTGCTAGGAACAATTCACTCTCTATTGGTAGGAATGGCGCCCATACTGTCTCTAACCAATTCTTTGTTCTTGCAGTTGAGCATCATCATTAATGAGGAATCAAACAGGTTTTTAAGGACAGTATTTTGTTGTTGAAATTGCAGAGGTTATTATTATTGCTGCTGTTAAAACTGACCTGGTTTATCAAGTTCTGATGTTTATATTAAGCATAATACATCAATTAAAGTGCTCAAGTTTTGTAATTTTCAAGAAACCTCACATAAATGGTTCTGCAAAGGACAAGTGGGTGCTCGGACACTGTGAAATGGGCTCCTCAAACAGTTTATTTAGAGTCTGTCGACAGCTTTGACCTTGTCGCTGGTGTTGTTTTTGAACCTGTGTTACTCCCTTACGCTTTGATTAAAGCCACTGGGTTCTGGTGAAGTGTGAAGTGCTGTTTCACTCTATTAACATTCATAATCACAGCCTTGCTAACTATAATTAATATTAATTGCCTGTCAAACACTTCTAGCTTTGTATTTACTTTCCCCAAGTTCCCTCCTGTATTTTAATGGCTGACACAGAGAGTACATAGTGTGGTAAAATATGCTACAGTAATTATTTTAAGCTACTTGGACAAGTTCGTGAAGGATAAAGACCTACTGAATTGTTTTTCCTAATAAGACTTCATATTCAGTTACAGGAAACCCATAATATTACTATTCTGTTCACCAATATATTATTCTTCTATACAGCTTTACAATTCTGCCCTTGTCCTGCACACATTCCTCTATTTTCTTTCATTTTCTGCAGCTGAAAGAACAAAACATTCTATGCCTGCTTGTTGCCAGAACCAGTCATTTTAATCTAGTCTAGGCATTTCATTGTAATTCATAAACATATTTAGTTTAATTTCTATTGAGAATAGGGAAATTACAGTATGGGCAGAGAGATAAACCAAGCTCTTTAAATGTTAAAAAAAGCTTGAATATGTTTATAAACTTTACAAAGAGGTACACATATGCTGTAAAGGTTGAATGCACATATAAAACATCTCCCAAAGGTTAATGTGATTTTCACAGCACCTGCTTTAGAAACACTGTAAAACAAACATACACTATATGGCCAAAAGTACCCCTAATTGTTGAGTTCAGGTGTTTAAGCCATATCCTTTTTCAAAGCCAAGCAGCTGCAAACAACCCTAATATCACTAAAGATAATGCCAAGCATTGAATGCTGTATTTGTCTCTCCCATGCAAAGCATTTAGGTACATCTGGATATACAGCATGGGCAATCTAACCTCTCTACAGCTTTACCTCCCCATACACTGCTAGCTGTGAAACACAGTGTGTTCAGCAATTCGTGCTACAGTTGCTCTTCTGTGGGATTGGGCCTGACAGGACAGCCCTTACTCTCCAGGACGCATCAATAAGCCTTGAGCGCCCATGACCCCTGACGTCATTTCGGAGATGCTCTGACCTAGTCCTATACCCATCACAATCAGACTCTTGTCAAAGTGTCAAAGATCCTTACATAAAGCATTTTTTCATGCTTCCGACACATCAACTTCAAGAACTGTTTAAGTGCTCTGTAGTACTTTGCAAACACAGGAAAGTTGCCTCTCTGCAAAGGTTTCTTCCAATGTGCCTCTAGTTCTCCATCGCCTGCTTTCCATGCACCTTACACACTGCCAGTAGGAATGAGCTATTTGTCCCACTTGGAGCTCATGTTAAGCGCAGAACAGTAGGAGTGAATGAGAAATGGAATAAAGAATCTTTACGGGGCAAACTGAATTGAGCAGAGTGTGTGAGGATCTGCGCTTTGAAGACTTTACACCCTAATCCCATCTGCAGCTCCGCCGCCCCACCCAGCTTTGATTCCCCCAGTCTAAGCCGCACTCCTGCTGGATCCCAAGCACAAGGTCAGCATACAGTGCACACATAATGGGGTCTTGTGCAGTTAGCATTGAAGAATGAAGAACATTCATTTCACTCAGTGATCTTTTCTCAAATGGCGTATTAATCCAGCACAGTAAGAGGATAGAGAGCTCTGTATTATTGAGTAGATGTGGAGCAGTGAATTGAAAAAGCTGCCACAATTATTGTTGTGTTTATATGATGCTCACAGTAGTGTTTCTGTACTCAGCAGACTATTGTTTTGCAGTCGTGTAATATCGAAGAACTGGGTTCTGTACACAGATTAATCCTGTGGACTTAGCAGAACTTTCAATTGGAAGATTATGCTATTTCACAATGTCTTGGACTGGCTTTTAATAGCTAACCCTCCTGGTGTAGCCAACAAACAAACTCTGCCATCTGCATGACCTCTCCAGGCAAATACAGAATGTGGTACAATTTTATTAGGTTCTCTCTATATAAATGCTATAGAAAAATATAGAAATGTGATTGCAAGATAGAAATATAGAATTATTAATTGCTTTGTTATATGAAGAATTCTATTTTTCTGTTTCTCTTCTTGTATTAGTCTTCAAAGAGCAGCTCCTCACACACACTGCACAGTTCAACTGTTTATTCCTATTCCCATTCACTCCTACTGTTCTGAGATTAACATCAGCTCCAAGTGGGACTGCTAGCTCATTTTGGCTGGCAGCACTGTGTATGGTGCACAGAAGACAATTGATGGAGAACTAGAGGGACACTGGAAAAACTTTTGCAGCGACACTTTTAAAGGTAACAGAAGTCCATTTTCAAACATTTTCAGTCAATTATATGTGAAGGAGTTAGTGGGCAAGAGAGTACATTCACTATTTAGTTAATACATGTGGTCTTTGAGATGCTCTGCATCTATAAGCACACATGACTCTGATGGTGGATTACACGGCTGCGTACTTCAACTGTGATCTCTTGAAAAGGTTTTAAGCATCTAAATAGTCAAAGGGTACATTCACCAACCCATATACATAGAAATTATTTAGAAATATATTTATGGTACACAGTGCCATTTCAGCACATTTCAGTGCCATGCAATAATGATGATGATATATATATATATAGTGCAGCCCTAATCTCTGGTCATTTTTATTCGTTTAATTAAGGCATTAGATGAAGTGTCCCACATTCAGTCTATTAAACCCACACCCACACTCTAAACCTTTTACTTGACTGCTGTATTGCACTGACTTGAGGTACAAGAGAGGTATTTGTATGCAGAGTGCCTTGTTTTCATTGTGTGGGTGTGGGGCATTGGTCTGGGCTTCAAATGAATTTGTAAGCGCTGCACCATCACCTGTACTAAAAACAAACGGCAGCCATAATTCAGGAAAAATCACTGGTCCATCACAGCTGTGTGCAATCAATCAAGTGAAACAATCTCTATTTAAAGAGGAACAAAAACAAAATTCTGCCGTTGCGTTTCTGAAGTAGAAGCATATTACGGTAAAACAGTGTCACAGACAGTGGATTGACTGAAAACCTGCTGAACGTTTTAAGAGGTGGTTTGATGTGGCATGCTTGATCCATCATCCTTGGTGACACCAGCTGCCCCTCTTTGGTTTGACCTTTTGAAAAGCCAGCTGTTCCCCTTCAAAGAATGCGACTGCAGAGGTGTGGCGGCCAGACACCGATTGATTAGGGAGGCATTAATCAAACAGAAGGATTATCCCTTTCCATTTCTATAGTAAACCAATTACGTTTCTCATTGTGGAGGAGGGCCACCAGGTTGGCCGAGCAATCCGTTTATAGAGTCGACTTTAAGGGGTCTGGTGAGGAGGTGAAAGAAGGGACGAAAGTGTGAGGTGCACTGGGGGAGGAGAGAGGCATAAACGGTAATACTGACCATTAAAGTTAATTGGGAAAGGTATTCGGGCATGCGAGGCAACAGCCGATCTGGGTTAGAATGTCCGCTGTTTCTGTGGCGCAGATTACACTGTGTGTTGGAAGGCATCAGACTGAAGATGAGGTGGGGAGGTTTCTCTCTTCATTTTAATGGCTTTCATTGGTTTAATGGTGATAGCCTGTTCCTCATACTTAATGGTCCTTTACAGTTTTAGTGGAGCTAAATTAACCTTGTTATAAGCTGCGTTCCTCTATTACTCAGTGCTTCATAAAGTTCTACCAGGTCACTTGATTTCAAATAGTCATAAATCCCCAATTAGGAGGAATAGGCCCACTTTATAGGGGCTAATTGGCTTTTCATTTGGTCTAAATCTGGGACAATTTTCTTAATCATTGTTGTGATATGAAGCTAATGGAATGGGCAAAAGTTAATGTTCATGGCAACTAAGATTCGCTTTAGAAAGGAAAATATAGTCCAGGACTGGGATTAATTCCTGTCTGGGAAACCAACCGGACATCATTCACAGCTACTTGATACACATTTGCAAGTCTGCAATGTTGTATTATCAGCGGGCTAATGTTGCAGCATCCATTAACATTTAACTGTTGGATCTCTAAACAGTCATCAGATACTTCAGGCACTTCAGGTTTTTCCTTCTGTTGATGCATGTTGTGACTTGGACTGAAGCAATAAAAAAAACAGAGACCATCTGAGAGGTTCCAGATGACCGTTTTTCTCAAACCTAAACGAAATGTGAAGGAATTAACAGAAATTTAGACATCACTTCATACGTCAGTTGTTTTAGTTCATACCATCTATGGGGAGTGGTCTTTGAAATGTAAATATCTTGATATGTTGTTTAAACAGAAGAATAGACTTTATATAACTCTCCCTAAGTTCTATCTCTTAGCAACTTGACTCGTTCATGATTGATCACAGCTGACTTTTGGAAAATATTTTGAAGAACAAGTTCATTATCTATTTATCCATGCAAACAACATTAAGAGACTGCATAAATATTCAACTGCATGTCACACTCACTCCTTTCAAAACAGCATGAGGTACCAAGACTCATCCATCCAGCTTTCATTCCGGCGCTATGACTAGGCATGGCTACAAATCTATTGCGCAAACATCATACTCTAGCCAGCGCACAATGTGCAAGCAGAGCTTCTGAACCGGGAGGATTTTTGCTCCGCTGCTTTTCTAATAACAATTTCATGACAGAACATATTGGTGTTTAAAGATCTAGATCCCCCCCAGCTTCTTTTATGCTCCATTGATCCAGTTTGCCACAGATGAGGCAGACAGGGTGAGCGGAATTTAAAAAGGTCACCATGCGCTGTATTAATGGTATGTCAAATATCAAAGATCTGTATTAGCATTTTAACAACGCTGTCCCCACTCTCTACCCAAATGTTTGCTTCCTAAGCCTGTCCTCTGGCCTGACAGAAAAAAATAAGCATGCAAATATAGCTGTCAATGCAAACACCAGCTTTCTGCAGGCTCCTCTCGAAGGCACCATGTGTTTCTCTCACCTGAGTGAGCAACAGGGCTAAAATGCATATCTGAAATTCACATGCACTGAACATGTGACATTCATGCTGTGTTTTTGTAAAATTTGATTCAGGCAGGTGATTGACAGGGTGACTGGCTAATGTTGACCTTCAGGACCAGACACAGGTGGTGCTGCCAGTGCTGCTCCTCTCACCGTGTCCTGAGCGCAGAGACGCTCCCCAGCGGCTTGCTTATGACCCATTAGGATGTGGTGATGGTGAATGTGATTAGAGAAGTGTCTCTCTAGGGTGTGCTTGCTGTACTTGCAGTGTTCCTATGTGTCTAACCTCTGCTCGTCTGAGGAGCAAACCAACCCGTCTAAAATAGACTCATTTCAGAAACGACTTTGACTAGCCTTTTATTCTTTTTCATCCATGCTTCTTTAGGAAATCAAAAGTATTTCTTCTGTCCTCACTGCTAAGAACATATTCTGACAAAACAGATTTTTTTGTCACTGTCAACAAAACATAATTCAACAGAAGAGAGGGGATGATTAAGTGATTTTGAACTATTCCATGTGGACTAGAAAAAAAGAAGAATTTGCACGTATCGATTTCATGGCCATTACCAGTAATTACACATTAACTGATAACTGATCCCAGCCCTGCCAAGCATAATTTTTTCTTCCACAACAGTGAACCATACAATACACATCAAGACTTTTATTATGCTATTAAGCAGAAACAGCACACAGTTCGCATAACATGCAAATCTACTTTCCAACGTACATGTTCATTAGCTCCTACTATTTTTTTGTATAGCGAAATAAAGACACCAGAATAAGATTTATGTTCTTTGTTAATGGGGAAAATGTAATGCAGTCTTTCAACACACTCCTGCATTCCCTGGGGATGAGGGCTAGGGATCTGATTTGAGATATGGTGATGAATTGTACACTGCTCAAAGCATTAATCACTGGTTTAAACTGCCTTAAAACAAATAAACAGGACACCAGTACTTATTTTCTCATATTGTGCTAATCTGAACCTGCATTTCTTTGATCCTTTGGAATGTATAATATGCATAATTCACTGTGCATATTTCTTGACTCTGAAAAAAGCAATCTTTCAAATAAAGGTTTCTAAATGGTACATTAAGTGGTGGTATATAACATTCTACATGGTTCTACACACGCATATATAGAATCTACAAAAAGAGTTCTTTCTAAAAAACAAACAAAACACACACCACACACACATACACACCCCATTGCATTTACACTGCAACTGGAATTACAATATAAACATTTAACCAAACATTAAATACAACTTTCATTTCTTCAGTCTGACACACACACACACACACACACACACACACACACACACACACACACACACACACACACACACACACACACACA
>JBBJLR010000001.1:12754341-12775039 GCA_037577145.1 Brachypetersius gabonensis | reverse complement strand
TGTGTGTGTGTGTGTGTGTGTGTGTGTGTGTGTGTGTTTTCATGCTGGGATTTTTCCGCTGAGAGGCCTTCGTGGTTATTGGAGTCAGGAGTTTTCACTGTCCCAATCTTTGACGAGATGTTCAGCTGCCCTCTAGTGGACTGTACATTTAACGTTACTTGTTCAAAACGGATGAATCCTCACCTACACCAAAATTAGGCCAAGAACATATTAACCCAGCAGATTTCTTCCACCATCAGATGTTTCATAGTTATTCACAGCAATTCAAAGCAGAAGAGCATGAAAACGATGTTCAGTTATACTCTTTGGTGTATACAGTAAACCCCCCAGTTTCATGTGGATCAGGAGTCACAGACTCACAGATTGTTTTGGAGAACCTCATAGTTTTACTTGGAAATCCCCACAAGGCAACTATCCTCTGCCTTTTTTGTGGCAATAAATATATATATTTTTTGGATGATTTCACACAAGGGGGCCAGGTTTGAGCCCCCGTGCTCCAAGCGTGATTTCTCTGTAGTGCAAGCACTCAGACACTTCAAACTCCACCGTTCATTGATCTGCAGGAGGGCTCGTTTGTATTTTTAGCTGGAGTAGATCAGGGGTTATTCCCTGAAAACCGATGTGTAGAGCAGAGAGAACATACTTGCTCGTATAATAGTCTCAGGCAGCCCAATTGACTTAACATAATTTTTTTTTTTAAAATGTATTTTGAATTATTGGGCTGGTGGTACTTCGGTGGGCACAGATCTGGGTCAAGAGGTCACCATGATTTATTTTTCCTTGCTGACAAATAGCAGTGTGTCTTTAAAATGCATAGTCTGAAAGTAACTGTACTCCAGAATCTGTGGAGCAGAAAGACTATACTGGCTGGTACAATAGACAGCCCAGTTACCTCTACCTTACCTCAACTTACCTCACCTCTTGGCTTGCTCACTCGGGCTCGGACCTGGATTCTGTAAAGCTGCTTTGCGACAACATTGGTTGTAAAAAGTGCTACATAATAAAAAAATGAACTGAATTGAATAAATATACATTTAAAAATGTGATTTGGTACTTTGTTGGCCACAGAACTGGGTCAAACGGTCATCATGGCATATTTTATTGCCTATATTTTTCTTGCCAAAAAAACGCACCCCTTATTCCCTGTATATATAATATCAAACATTCATTTTCCTCCTGGATCTGTAGGGCAGAGAGAACATGCTTAGTTTAGTGTGACGAAGTGTGGTTTTAAGTTTCTCCACCCGCCTCTGCTACATAATCTTCAGCAGCGGGAGTAAAGACCACCCCTCCAGGCCTGGGTCCAACTTAACCGGGATCCTGTTGTCTGACGCAACCCTGCGCTTCTGCGCTGAAAGTGTGTTTCCAGCCACACGAGGACTTCATGTCGTAACCAGCTAACGTTGACATTTTCTATTTTTCACGAATAATCCATAAAGGACGAGCGTGGAAGCCAGCGATGGCCTCGATCCCCTCAGCCTCGGCTCTGTCTGCTGTTCTCCGGTGTAAGAGACCCCCAGCTTCAGCCTACCGCCTCGGCCTGACTTATGGAGCTCTGCAGCCCCCATCCCGAGCTGAAGAGGCGGACAGGCCAGAGAGAAGAAACTCTCTGTGGGGGTTTAACTGGCTAGAGACGCGTGAGGTCTCTCCCGGAGTTTCTTACGTCGTTGTCCGTCTGGAGTCTGTCAGACAGGAGCTGAAGAAGCGGAACAGTGTGGTGAGAGGTTTGTCCACCCCCAGAAACTCTGGTCCGAGAGCAGAAGCGCGTGGGAATGTGTCTCGGGTGCAGGAGTCCAGGCTGTCTGAGGTGGATTTGGACTATTTACACCCACACTTGGATTCCCATAGAGTTAGGGGTGGTCTTCGGGAGACCGGGTCCCCATCGCTGAAATTAACGTTACTTTCTGAGCCAGGGAAGGTGGTGTGTGTGTGTGTGGGCTGTAAAAGGGACCGTGACAGCCTCTTCGTGTTAACAGACGCACTGTTGCAGTTTACTGCGAGCTTCTCTCAGCTTGTCCTCCACAAACTCGGGGTGGTCTGGAAGAGGGGTCATCTGAAGGTGAGTGAATTCCTCTCTATATATTATTAAATGGACAAAAAGTATTAATTATTGAATTCGGGTAGCCCCTTACTTCCAGTGAAGGGCAATCTTGCTTCATCATACCAATACATGTTGGACCACGCCATGCTTTTAACTTTGTGGACACAGTTTGGGGAAATACCTTTTCTGTTCCAGCATGACTGTGCTCCAGTGGAGAAGAACTTGACTGCCCGGCAGAGCCCTGACCTTAACCCCATCCCACCTTTGGGATGAACTGGAATGGAGTATTACTGACCAGGCCTTCTTGTCCTGCATCAGTGTCTGACCTCTTACATGCTCTACACTGTAGTGGGAATGTGTGCCCATTCATTCTGTAGAGTCTACAGAATGAATGGGCACAAATTCCCACTTAAACACTCCAAAATCTTGAAGAGTGGAAGCTGTTATAGCTGCAAAGAGGGACCGACTCCATATTAAAGTCTATGGATTTGAATGTAAGGTCCCTGTATAATGGCCAGGCATTGTAATATTTCGTCCATATAATGAATAGGTCCACTGTGTATGTACACACACATTTTCATATACATACACACAAACTTATATGTTTATTTTTATGATATTTGTGTCATGTACTTTTAAATGTTATACTGTTGTGTTATAGTTTTGTGTTATACTACTTCTACTTTCTTCTTTTGTACTGCTCACTTTTGTGCTGTAACAAAAATGTCCTACTTGTGGGACTAACAATGGGTTATCTTATATCATACATTTTTATCCCCCGGCCCTTTATGTGCTTTTAGATGTAACAGGCTGCTCCTGCTACTGTGCCTTTAAGACTGATCTATATGTAAATGATCTCTGTTCTGATTGGCTGTCCTGTTTCTTATTCAGAAAGCAGTTTGGGCTGAAACACTGCTTAATAACTTAAAAGTTAATAATGCACTTGTTCATATTTTTGAATATGTATTGTGTATAATACATTCAATATATGTTGAGCGCAGGGGTGGGTGATATGACGATATGAGATCGCGAAGATGATCTATGTGCTGACGATCTGCCAAAGCAGAGCGATTGGTGCCGTATCGCCCACCCCTAGTTGAGCATGAATTGGTGCTATAGCTTGTAAAAGATTTTAATCTCAATTTTACGTAATAAAATGAAGGTAAGTACACCATTTTAAATGTGAACAGGCAGAGATAAGTTGCTGAAACAGGTGGATGTGTAGTTGGAGTTGGGTCACATAACGTCACAAAAACATTTCATCTTAATCAGATTGTTTTTGGGACTAAGGTTCTTTATATAGAGTGCATAGGCATGCTGGTGAATGCTTCATTTTGAAGAACATTTACATCAGGGGTCACCAACGTGCTACCCATGGGCTGTTCTAAAAATAGTACACCAGTGAACAGCACGTAACATTTTATTTTCTCCTGTTGCTATTCTTCCTTAATTACATTTGCATTTATACTGATTTGAAAATGACTTATGGAAATCTTATGGAAAGCGTTTAAAAAATGTGTATTATACATAAAGTTTAGATGAGTTCGGGTAAACTCAGTTCTAGTGTATCAAATTGGTAGCCCTTTGTATGGCTCAGTATCCATGAAGCAGTTTCAGAAAGGTGTACATTGTTCACATTTATGTTAAATTAACATTTAAGTTATTAAGACGTTATGGACACTTTAAGGATGGGTTTTAAGTGACCCGAAGTTCACAGATAAGGCAATGGTGCTCTGAATTCTGGTTTGCACCAACACTGTCCATAACTTACTGTTGCAGCTTCTGTGTGAAATAATTCTGCAGAATTTACATTGTTATTCTTTCATGTTTTGCAGACTAATGAGGTGACTGGATGTGCCAGGTGTGCCTCTAGTTGTGGACAGAAGGTTAAAACCAAGAAAGGCCTGGGACCTAGAACGTGAAAGGGTTACTGCTGCTGAAGACTTGGTTCGCTGACTGTCATTCTTGGTATTAAAATATCATAGAGCTAAATAGCAAGAATTACTTGTTTTAGTCAGTAATTATTTAAATATGTGACTAAAAGTGCAATACAGGAGTGGACTGTGTTACGTCTCCTGAGAGGTGTCGCCCTGAGAATTAGAACAGTCTAAAAATGTCGACTGTTCAGGTTACCGCAGCTGAACTTGCAGCCGTGCTTGTTTACAAAATGATCCTAAAAGAAACACAAAATAATCGTTTTATGTTTGTAGGCAGCCTCGTTTATCAAGTTTATCAAGATAACAAGACAGGAACCTTGTGGTAGAAAACCATATTTGCAGCAGATTAACAGCGATTAACATCCTCTTTTTGCCTCTGTATCCACTGCTAATATTGTACTTCTCACTGATGACATTTTAATGTTGTTCAGTAGTTTGTTTGTTTTTTTTGTTTGTTTCTTTTTTTGCAGTGGGCATACCTGTCATACCTATGCGCAGGACGATCAATGGAAACTGTAGCTTGTATTTCATGTGTGCCAATGTATGTTTTCACTGAAATGCTGTCTATGTAGTGTGGTATATGAAGAAACCTGCTTAGAACTATATAAAAAGGTGAAGCTTATGATGAAACTGGTGTGTTAGAAGGCTGTCTTAACTGAACTGGGTTTTGATCCTAATTTTTCATTTATTTATTTATGGTCTTAGGGCACTAGTTAAATTCAGTGGTTGCCATTTGACAGGGAAGATCACACCATGAGATGAGATTTTCTTATAATCTTGAAATATTAAATCTGTAATAATTAAACAATCCAGGGTTACAGAAGCAAGTATATGCTCTGGCCTGGATACAGGAAAAGACAGGTCATCAGTGTTAAAGGGTGACATTGAATTAAATGTAATTTTCACTTAAAATTAAGTTCAAATTCAAGATTTGATTACATGCATTGAAATGTATATATGTATGCAGAGATCTGTCATTTTAAATAGAGAGAAGTTATAACACTGTATTCAGGGTGCTTTGGTTGTTCAAAATTGGTTGTCAAAGAGATAAAAAAACAGGCAATTACAGTGTATTATCAACTTTTATTGTTGTTTTGTGCCCAAATATCAAATAAATGCCTACAAATATATGTTGTGTTAATATTATTAGGTTATAAATTGTTTAAATGGTTCTTTAATGGTACGTTCTCCATTGTACTGATGTTGTGACCATCACAGTCATGTCAGTCATATGCATATCAGACTTACTGTGTAAACTTGTGTGTTTAGTCAGACTGTTTAAGTAGGCTGTGTTATTGTATTAATTGTTTATTTGTGGGATATAATGCTATTAGGAATGTCATTTTAAATTCCGTACAACCGAGGGTCACATCCAAAGCTTGATCCCACATTGAGGGCATTTCTCAATATGTGTTCCTCTCTGTCCTTGCGTTCTTATCAGCTGAAACATCATTTACAGTTTGAGTACAGTTTCAATTCAGACTTTGCAGTAAGCTGCATACAAATACCAGAAAGTGTATTGGGATCATTGGTTTTATCAGAGCGTGATGTCTGTCAACACAACCTCCACCATGACTGTGAACTCCCACAATTATTTCTCCCCCTTAACCTTTTAACAGGAACACAGAGGTGCAAATAGAATTTTTTATCAATGTTTGAATTTGTGTATTTTTATATGAATGTAATTAATTCATATAAGAAGTGAATAATATAATTTCTTTTATTGTAAATGTGAATTATATGCAGGGCCTTGATCCTTGAGCTGAGACTGTGATAAGCTGTGATGTCAGCGCTCTTGTTCCAAATACAGGTCCGCCAGACTCTGGGCTTCTAAGATAAACTGCCTAGGTCTGACCTAGGAGTCTCTGCTTGACATACTCCTTACTGAGAGACACCAACAGACCTTCAAATTTGTCTGCAACTGCACCTACAATGTGTTTGCATCAGAGGATGTGCAGGTTGTGGTACAGCGCACCATGGGCAATAACACACCAACTGCACCCTCTCCTAATGAGTGCATTGAAAAGTATATATCCAAAGTTCAGCACAGTGGTGACGCTTGCACAATCTAAATATCTGGACTCTTGCCTAATGGGCTAACATTTCTTGGATTTGGAACTTATGTATGTTCTGTGGTGTTCCCTTAAAATGATCTTGTCAGATTAGTAGATGTTAATGAGAATGTACTTGAAGTTTTTCAACTCATGGTTGACATAAAACACCACACACACACACACACACACACACACACACACACACACACGTGTATATATATATATTTGGAACTCCCATTGTGTGGAGGGACTGTGATGTCTGGTGAAACTTGTACGCCAAGTGGTCTGTCTGGAATTTCTAGAAATTCCTTATCCCCCCCATTCAGCTTACAACAATGGATGAACTAGAAAGCCCTAGGCCCCAGTGAATTGTTTCAGTAACTCACATTACTTCCTTGTATGTGGACATCTGGAGAGAACTGGAAATTTGGACTGGTTATGAAAATATTAGAGATTAACATTAATACTACCTGATACTATACATACTAGTTATATGTATATGTAGATAAATATGGTGAACAAGTGCTTATGCACTTTTGATAAATGTGGAAATATGTGCATACTTAAGCTAAACCACAGACCACAAGAGTGGGCTTTGGGACCTGTGTATATTCAGTCACTAGGCAACCTATAACACAAAATACATTCTTCCACAACACACATACACAATAAATTGATTATACTGTATTTAATTTTGGACCAAACAGAGGCCAGTTAAACAACATTAGCAGGGCTGAACCACCCAGTTGCTTAGAGGTGTAGATAGATGGACACATTACAGGTTAGCTATCCTCCCTTTTAGCAGAGTTAGATCAGGCAGAGTTCATTGAAAAACACAGCTGAAATTGTATCTATCAAACTAAAGAGTCTCTGAAGAACTTCTGAGGAGGTAGCAAAGAAGCTAAAAGATCCGTTAATAAATTCAACTGTTTATCAACTTAATTTTGTACACCAACAGGGACTTCAATGATATTGTATTCAAAGCTAATCCCCCTTCTGCAGCTGTAACAGCTTCCTCTCTTTGGAAGGCTTTCCACAAATGTTGGACGAGAAGGTCTGGCTCGCAATCACCATTCCAGTTCATCTCGAAGGTGTTGGATGCAGTTGAGGTCAGGTCTCAGTTCTTCCATACCGAAATAATCAAACCATGTCTTTAAAGACCTTTCTTTGTGTACTGGGGCACAGTTACACTGGAACAAAAAATGGCCTTTTCCCCAAACTCTACAGAGTTGGAAGCATCGCATTGGCTCTTTAGTTGTCTCTTTTTGCTTGATTTTATTCATCTTTGGTAATGGGCAGTAATTAAGAAGTGTGTCCCAATATTTTTTCCCATATGGTGTATGTTTTCAGATTTATTCTATTTTTTTAGTGGAGAAATCCAGGAATCAGTGTGTGGAATCGACTCTATTGATTCACATTCCTAGGAATCGGTTCTCTGAATTGTGAACACAAGGTGAAGGAGGCGGGACTTCCTAAACGAAACGTCATCCGGAAGGACCGAAGCTTGAAGGAGGGAGAGGTGTGAAGAAATATGAAAGAAAAAGTCACATATGAAGGGATTAACAAAAAATAATCGCCTCACAGTTTGACTCCCGAGTCTCTGTTCACTCGAATCGATTGGCTGGTTTCACTCGGGAGGGCAGCAGGGGGGCAGAAATGGACTCGAAAGGGGATCAGCTCTCCTCGTGCTCCTGTAAGTAAATATAGTTTCAGTACCAGATTTCATTCTGCTTGAAAGGTGGCCACGTCCTAGACGAGCTTTTTGGGTAGTTAAATCGAGCCCAGTGGGACAGAAACAGGTCCTGTAGTTTGTTGTTGATCTACAGGTTAGATGATCGATTCCATGACAACCTGCTGCTCCTCCAGGACTCCTTCAAAACCTTTCTTCATACTGGAGCACCTACACAGCTCCAGGGTTGTTTCTCCTTCAGGACAGGTGTTAAAAAACGGCAGAAGAGCATTACTTACTGAAAATATAATTTTATTCCCAGTTAAACGCAACGAGCATGGTAATGTTGTTACAACTCACACCCTTGTTTACGTTCTCCAGGCCACATTTTAATGCATGCAGATTATTTCATTTAATTAAATAGTTTTACTAGGATCTATAATTACAACATTGTGTCTTGTATGATATGAATGAACGTTTTAGGTCGTCTCATTCATTTATCGGGGACAGCATATGCTCAAAGTCAATGTGAACCCAGTATAGACACAAGTATTTGGACGCCAGACCATTACACCAATAGGGACTTTATTAGCATTGCATTCACATACATAGACTTTAATGTGCAGCTTGTAACCCCTTTGCAGCTAGAACAGCTTCCACTCTTCTTGGAAGGCTTTCCACAAGATTTTAGAGTTTCTGTGGGAATTTGTGCCATTCATGTATGACATCAGATACTTGACCTAAAGGACACATCCTAAAGGTGTTGAATGGGTTAAGGTCAGGGCTCTAGTCTTCCACACTGATCTCATCCAACCATGTCTTTATGGACCTTGCTTAGTGCACTGGGGCACAGTCTTGCTGGAATAGAAAAGGTTCTTCACCAAACTGTATACACAAAGTTGGAAGCATGGCGTTGCCCACAACGTCTTGGTATGCTGAAGCTTTAAGTTTGGCCTTCATTGGAAGTAAAGGGCCACCAGAATTTAATAATTTTATCCATACAACGTATCAGTTAACTACCTCATAGAAGTTAGCGTTTTTAACTTAGTATTCATTGTACTGTAGTAATGTTGCACAGTTTAGTGTTTATTGCCTGTAGTCTGTGGAGAAGCATTAATGTACAAATTTAAGTGACAATTAAACTCTGGATCTCTAAATCTTAAGACAAGATGGTGTGGCTCCAGATTTTACAGGGTACAAAGGACACAAAGGAAACTTATATAAATATAGCTGTCAGCTAGAAGCAAAAATGTGCTATTGGTTCAAGGATGTGCAATATGAGACTAGGTCATTTTTAACTTTCCAAAAAGATGTGCAAACGTTGCATCAGCAGTCAGGTGGAAAGCAGCAACACTGGACTGTAACTGTGTGCTTTAGATGTGCAAAATATTAGCAAAATAAATAAATATACCATCAGTCTATGCAAAAAAACAGAGAGAGGGTGTAGAGAAAATCTGAATAACTGAGGGCATAAACATGAGTGTAAATGAAACTACCATGCAGCATCTGTCCTTTATTTTCGGTCAGGAGGCAAGAGGACTTTGAGTGACTTTAAATCAGGGTTCCTTATTGGAGGATTCACCAAAAGAATGGTACCAGCCTTAGTTCTTGACCTCTACAATTCTGGCCTTTTTTATGTCTCCTTAGGGTCACTGCAAATCAATACACAGTTACTTAGTCTGATTACCTTCCTCCTGTGATGAAACATTTCTATCCCGATAGGAAAAGTCACTTCCAAAAATGACAATATTCACAAATACAGGGCATGAGGGATCACTGAATAGTTTGATGCTTATGAAAGTTACATGTTATTCCCTTCTCTACCCTGTTGAACCTGGAAGATTTTGGACATCCTACATCTTATAAGGTTTATGTTGTTTTGTCTTTAAATTGGTCACCTGTCAATATATCACCCGTTTTATAAGCCTATAGCAAGAGGGTCAGTCATGATGGAAATACAGTACGTGCAAAGGTCTTAGGTACTTAGTTTAGGCAAATTATTTAAAGGAATTTTTCTCAAAAAAGGAATTTTCTACTAGCAAAATTTACATTAGAATAAATGCTAGCATACAAGAATCCAGTAAAGAGAAACAAGATTTATTTGTAAAAAAGAATAGTTGATATGTTAGGTTCAGATCCAGATTTCTCCTCGGTTCCTCCAGCCATTGTTTGGATTTGTGAAATTCCATCAGCAGCTTTTGATTTATTTTAATAAAGGACCGATTCAAATGAGATTTCTGATGGAAACAAGAAGTAACACACTGATGTACATAAAAATGACTAGTTAATGTATAGTGTTTAGTGTTTATTTTTTAAATTTAGTTAATATGTAATTATATTAAAATAAAAAACATTTTTAAATGTGTGATTATTTGTAATATTTTTGGGTAATATATAGTTTTTCCCTTTTTTACAGTCACTCCTGAAATGTCCTCTGTGACCTTGGACCATGACATGAAGCTTGAGGACTCACAGAAGCCCTTATGACCTTATTCAGGAATAAGGAACATGTCCCTTTTTTACCTTCTGCCTTTATCACTACTCCGCTCCAGTTTTGTCAGACTTTTCTGATGCATTTTAACCTCTAGCCAAGCATGTGATGATACGATTTTCATCCCCTAGACCTATGCTGAAGCTTTGGTTAGTGAAAGCTTGCCCCAAACCCTCTTCATCCCCCCAGCCCTCTTTATTAAATTGCATACTGAGGCTGTCCTGAAGCCCCAGTCTCCTCAGTCTCTCTTCGGCCATGCTCTGCAAGAGAAGTTCCCTCATTATTTGCGGTGCTTTATTGTTTGTTGCTTGGAACGCCGTTCTGATTTTTGTCCTCCTGGGAAGGTCTCCTAATGGCCAGCTGGGGGAGCCTGGATATGAGGAGGGCAAAAAGCACAAAGATGTCATCAAGGAATTAATGCATTTAGTTAATGCATTTGAAACAGAACTTGAGTCACAGAACAAAATTCTTCAACAGATCCAGAAGCACAAGTCGCTGTGGGAGGAGAAGAAAAATGGTGAAACAGATGAGAAGAGTAAAACAGAAGAGAAGAGTCAAACTAAAGAGCCACCTCATGCCGTCATTCCCGTCTTGGTCATAGCCTGTAACAGGGTGACGGTGAAACGCTGCTTGGATAAACTGCTTGAATACCGCCCGTCAGCTGAGCTCTACCCAATCATTGTGAGCCAGGATTGTGGAAACACAGAGACAGCGAATGTGATCGCCTCATACGGCAGTCAGCTGACTCATATTAAACAGCCCGATTTGTCAGATATCTCAGTGCCTGTAGCACATAGGAAGTTCCAGGGATATTACAAAATCTCAAGACATTACCACTGGGCTCTGAACCAGGTGTTCAACACCTTCTCATATTCCTCTGTCGTCATCGTGGAGGATGATTTAGAGGTACTTTTTGACAACTTGTCATATATCTCTTTTCTTCATGAAGTACATCGTATAGTTTATTTTTTAATTCTGATCAAAAGGATCCTATTTAAATATGACATATACAACCCGTCAAAAAAAATGCACACACTGTGGTTTTCTACATTTTTATGTTACTCGCTTACTATTTACTAAAAATACACTCAGTACTTTTATGTTCACCATTTGAGTACCCATATTAGCCAGAAAATAAATGTTTTATTAATCACTGCTGACCTATAAAAAGCCACAAAATATAATTATAATATGGATCTCCAGACAATTGTTAGGTATTTAACGTGGTATTAAGTGATGGAACAGTTAACCAGTGCATTTAAAGGTAAAGGGCAGTGTGGAATAGGATGTCAGCGATGCACCGTCACATATTCTTTCCATGTTGCAAAGGAAACTTGTATTTGACATATTTCCGCTTATAGTTGTTCACTCAACAACTTTCCAATGCTAAGCAAAAAAAATTTGCAGTTCATGAAATATAATGATAAAAACGGGTAAAAAAAATTAAGTTTTAGCTGTCAGAATATCGTGAACATTTCATTATTTGGTGATTAAAAGCATGATTGCCTTGTGTCTCAGATGGTTTTTCTCTTTGGTTCTTGTAGGTGGCTTCTGACTTCTTTGAGTACTTTACAGCCCTCTATCCTATCCTGAAATCTGAGCCGAGTCTATGGTGTGTGTCTGCTTGGAATGACAATGGCAGGGATGGATACGTTGACCCTGGTAAACCAAGCCTCTTGTATAGGACCGACTTTTTCCCGGGGCTTGGTTGGATGCTTCTGAAGGAGCTCTGGACCGAGCTTGAGCCAAAATGGCCAGCTTCATTTTGGGATGACTGGATGCGGCATCCTGATCAAAGAAAAAACAGGTCCTGCATTCGTCCAGAAATATCTAGAACTTTAACCTTTGGCCGCAAGGGCGTGAGTTTGGGGCAGTTCTATGACAAGTACCTCCGCTTTATTAAGCTCAATTCTGAATTTGTGCCTTTTACAAAACAAGATCTGTCTTATTTAGAGCAAAAGAAATATGATGAGGCTTTCGAGAAGGAAGTGTACAGTTCTGCCATTGTGACCATGGAAGACCTGAAAAGTGGGAAGTTACCAGGGCCTGGTCCGTTTCGGGTGCAGTACTCCAGCCCTGAACATTTTAAAACCTTGGCACGGAACCTCGGGGTCATGGATGACTTGAAGTCTGGAGTGCCTCGAGCGGGATACAGAGGAGTCGTTAGTTTCTTTTTACGAGGGAAACGAATCTATATAGCGCCACCTGCTGGATGGAAACAGTACAATCCAAGCTGGAGTTGAGAAAGGCTTCGTCTTGATGTTCTTCTCAGCGTGAGCACAGATACATTATGCTGTATTTTACTGTATTTTGAATCATGCAGGACCTGCCAGATGTCCTCCAGAGGTCAAGTAGTGCAATTTATGATAAAAAAAGCAAGCAAGAGAAATGTGTTATTGCCAGGGTTGACGATGATGTAAGACCAAAGAAAGTAGTGTAGAGTAATTGACTACCATGCCTCAGGTTAATATTAACATTTTAAAGTGAAGAGAAAAATACATACATTCAGTGTTGAATATATTAATATGTTGGGATTATTACACTAAGCTGCCATCAGACATTCAGTTTATACTGATCAGTTATGCATGATGCCATAATATGATCAGACAATTAATTTTGCAAATCATGTGTATAAAATTCCATTCACCTGTCACTTTTGCATCTAAATACTGTTTTAAGTGCCTTCTGACTTTCTTAGTTTTATCAAATGGTTATATGTGAAGTTTTAAAGTTCATGTTAAGTGGTGGTGGTTGTTAAATGTTTCAGACAACTTGTCTGTCATATTGCTTGTCATATATTTGTTGGAAAAAATCAGTTGATGACCCAGATTATCATTATTATATTGCAGTTTGGGAATTGAATGTGGAGGAAATAAACAAAAATCTTCAAGTAACCGTCTTTGTGCAATAAAACCTTTGTTGTTGGACAAAATCTTACATATCTGGAGAGCTGTATAAAGTAAGTCTAGTATTTTTAATAAACTGGTTTTAAAAGGGAGATATTATCCCAAGGCCAAATGATTTTATTTTTCTGAGGCCTACTTAAGCAATCTGAGCATCTAGCAGTGCAGAAAGATCAGCAGAAACCTTGACAGGAACTGAAACACGACTGGTGTCGACTTGTGCTGATAGAGAATAACTAGCACAGCTTATTTTCATGAGGGAAATTGTGCAATCTACTGACATATCTTTCATTTTCTCATTTCACATTTCCAGTGATATTTAATGTTTACTGAAATCTGGAGCACTTTTTACAATATTATAAATAAAGCAGAAGGTAGAAATGAAAAGAAAGCGAAGTAAACTGTTCCAGGAAAAAAGTATGCTAAAAACAGGCTATATTAAAAAGGCTCAAAAACAAATAGGCTATATTAAAAACAATAGGCTTAAAAACAAGTCAGCTATATAAAGAAAGGCTGGACAGATCCACAGAGGCGGAGGATGACGAAGAGGTCCAGGCAACTCCTACAGGTTGAGACCACTGGTACCATAAGCTGTAAAGTGGAATGATGTAAAAATGTCCTCCAGCTAAAGAGATCAAAATGAGTGACATCCATCATTCCTAAAGCTAACCGACTTGCTGTTACAGTTAAGCCCACAAGAGCTGATTTAAAATCAGGTACTGGTAAATTGCAGCTATCCTTGGACAAACATTTTGGTATGCCTGACCATTGCACCAACAGTGACTTTTATGAGATTACATTCAAATACATAGACTTTAATATGGAACTGGCCCCTCCTTTGAAGCTATAACAACTTCCACTCTTCTTTGAAGGCTTTCCTCAAGATTTTGGAGTTTGTGCCCATTTGTTCTGTAGATCATTTATGAAGTCAGGAACTGATGTTGTACAAGAAGGTTTGGTCAGCAATCTCTGTTCCATTTCAAATGTGTTGGATGGGGTTGAGATCAGGGCTCTGTACAAGTTCTTACACACAGAACTCACCTAGCCATGTCTTTTGCTGGAATATAAAAGGTTCTTCCTCAAACTGTGTCCACAAAGACGGAGGCATGGTGTGGTCCAAAATGTCTTGGTATGCTGAAACATTAAGATTGCCCGTCACTGGAAGTAAGGGGCCTAGACCAAACCCTGAAAAACAAAACTGGCTTTTCAGTGCAATAGGAGGGTGGATGATACAAGCAAATGGTCCAAAAGAGTCCAGCAGGCCATGACAGCAGATGAAACAACTTAAATACACAAAACATGTTAATGTGTGAAAATAAAAACATTTTGATCACATGCCACTTTTGATTTTATCATTTAAATACAGTCATGTAGTTGCTGCTGTTCTAAGCTATATCTTCTAAGGGTGTTATCAAGGGTGAGAAAAACAAACTCACATATCAAGACCTGGTTAAATGAATGATAATCATATATAAACTACTCAACCAATGGTTTCTCACTTTTATCTGAAGAAGGAAACAACCCCACTGAACTGCAGGAGTAGGACTGACCTTGATTTTTTTTCAGACAGTATGTACAGTACTGTGATGTTATCCATACCATTAGGTGGCACTGTGCTACCATTGTTAAGGCCTCTGAAGGGATGAGGGACCTTTTATCTGTGAACCAGTTTAATACTCCTTTCGAGTTATGAGTTATAATTCTGTTTCCCCATCTACTAATGGAAGGTTAGCACAAACTTTGGCCATTCCATGTATCACATGATGCCATACGGTTTGGTAAATGCCCCATCCATCCACCAGACCTTCATGAATGACATGAAGTTTGTTGTTGACTACATCGATGATGTACTCAAATACTTTAAGATTTTAAGGAGCATGTCATGCACATACGGCAGGTCTATACCTGTTTGCTGAAACATGGGTTATGCATAAAAGCAGAGAAATGTGATTTCCATCTGTTTCCATCACATGTCATTGGGCCAGCGGGAGTCAGAATAGATTACTTCAAGGTCTCAGCGGGATCTAAATGGCCAGAGCCCCAGTCAATAAAAGGAACTGCAACAGTTTCTGAGGTTTTCCAAGTTCTACCTTAGGTTTATCCAGGTTTCAGCTCTGTCGCAACACCACTCACATAAGCATTACCTGGGAAGTCTTGACTCTCCTGGGGGACTTGAAGTATTGTGGGCATCATAGGAAGTTGGAGCTAGAGACAATGCTCACACAAGCTCAGAGACGCTTTTGTTTGTCCTTCGGACTTAGTTTTGAACCGTCTTACTCTTTTTTCTTTTTGAAAATAAACCTCTTTTATGTACTCCTGTAAGTGCATCTCTGTGTGGCACCCACCAGCTTTTTTTTAAAGAAAAAAATCGGAACCAGTGTGGTGCTTTATCCACAACATGATGCTAAGTAACTGATGAATAGAACGGTGTTTATATAAATATATAATTTAATTTGTGTACAATATATTAATATGGTTTGTGTGTAGTATGAATTGTATGTGTATCACATCCACACACACACTGATAGGAGACTTCACATTTATTGTCATATTTTCTCCGAATAATAATGTATTATTAATATATTTTTACTGTAGTAATATATTATTACGGCGTTTATAGTTCCACTTTAATCACAGGTGTACACACCTGTTACTTCATACACACTGTTTACAAAAACAACACACACCATAATAAATAAAATGAGGGTCACGTTGATGATGTCATTAACAACAGCAGGGTTTTGGATAAATAACACATTTGACATGAAAAATAAACACTTTAAAACATAAAAATCAGCATCACACTTCCTGCCTTGTGAGGCCGGCAATCAGTCAAGTGTCCGGCAGCAGATCTTAAAGCCAAAGACTGGCAATAAATCTGTCTGGTGAGTCTGTTGCCATGATACAAAGACAAAACAAGTTACTCATTACCTTGAGGTCAATTTACCTGAAAGAAAATACACACTCAGGTTGGGTGGAAGCAGGGGGGGTGGGCGGACTACCATATGAACAAAGTGGTCATTTTTTAATGATACATTCTCAGCGGGGTCAGAAGAACTGCCTCTTGGGTTTAAAAATAAAGATGAAAGATACCCACCACATGTTACATTTATAAACCACAGTGAAGATTTCTGACCTACAAACACTGCAGGTATACTGAGCGAGCTGGGTTAGAACGGGTTAGCTAGGTTATCTAGATTTGCAGGGTTACCAGGGTAAACAGGGGTTAGCTAGGTTAACTGGATCAACTGGAATAGCAGGTTTACCAGGGTTAGCAAGATTAGCTGGGTTAGCTAGGTTAACAGGATCAACTGGGATTGCAAGGTTACCAGGGTTCGCAGGATTAGCTGGGTTAGCTAGGTTAAAAGGATCAACTGGGATTGCAAGGTTACCAGGGTTCGCAGGATTAGCTGGGTTAGATAGGTTAGCAGCATTAGCTAGATACAACTGATTAACTGGGTCAACAGGATTAGCTAGATGAGCAGGTTACCTGGGTTAGCTCGGTAAAATAAATTAGATGGGTTAGCTGGGTTATCAGCAGGGTTGGCTAGGATATCAGGGTTACCCAGCACTGTATTTAAGAAGGATGTGAAGGAATTCTTAAAATTGTTGTTTTTTCTCTACTAAGACTTGCAGCTGAAGCTAATTAGAGTTTTGTGACTTTCTCACTGAAGATGAAGTCACATAGTGCTATTACTGTCCACTAGTGTTAGCAGAGTGCAGCAGAGAGCTGTGTGTTGACAGGTGTTATCATTACTTGGTGTTTGCTGACGTGGTGATAAGCCAGTTATGAAGCCATCCGCATCTATGCTAGCCTCCACTTAGCAAGTAGTGCTAATAAGGTAAACATGGATCAGTCGGTGGGTCACTTTGGGATCCTGGGTGGGGGAGTCATTAGGACCTGAAGCAGCCAGAGCATGATGACCCTCGTCCTGAATCCAACTTGGGTGAAACAGTGTCCTGGACCTCCGCCTGGATCAGATCGCTCTCATTCGCTAAAATATGTTTTACCAGACAGTTTGCAGCTTCATCAATATTAATATTCTCCTGGAGAAAAAGAGAGAGATGCACAAAAGCATTAAATAATATCAAGATTTGTTTGTAAAAAGTACTTAGTTAGAAGATTACACATTTGGTTCCAGATTTCTTATCGATGGCTCCAGCCTTTGCACTGATCTGTGAAACTCCATGAGCTGCTCACGCTATTTAACCTTATAAAGGTTTGATTGAGCTGAGCCAAGTATCTAAAATGTTTGATGAGAACTACAATGTAAAACTGGGCGCACATACATAAAAATCACTGATGATATAAATGTTATTTGTATATATCTAATATTAGCTTTTAAAAGCATACTACTCAGTTAAAAATGTTTTAAATACAAGACTTCTGCAGGGCACTGTAAAATTAAGTACCCTTTCCACGCTCCGTCCACTAATTCAGATGTATTTGGTGTATGTGGTCCAAAATTGCAGTGTATCATTGGGGTTCTCCTCTCTAAGAAGAACCAACATAGACTGGGACTGAGGCTGCGGTCGAAGATTTTTCCTCAGGGAGCAGTGGGAATTCTGGGGAAAGGTTCTGCAGTGCCTCTCTCTACTCTCCTTCAGCAGGGGGCTCCGTTGGACCACCCTTTACCAAAAGAAAGGAGACAATGCCATCCCGCAACTATTCAACCACAGCCCGGCTCCCCAGCTCCATCCCGGCTTCCTCTGTCATAACGACACATGCCTACACACACACCTGCAATTATGGACTTGTTTACAGTCCATAAATACACACAGACATGTGACCCCTCAGTTCAGCAGTGGGGTCATCTCTCTGCATGGCACCAGGTGCAGTGTTTGTTGTTGAGGAATAAAAACGTCTCTAAATGTACAGTCATGATGAATCAGGTGGTTTGCAGACAGAGTGTTATCCCTTCCTGCCTCCCGGTCTGTTTGTCCAAAACAGTTTTATAATGTCCAGCTTTTTATTACATTTTCAGTTCCACCTTGAATGGTGTTACGGTGAGAAACAACAACTCCCAGTTCTTTGCAGCCATGAACTGCAGGGGTGTTGTTAATTATTCCTGAATATTTATGACTGTTCAATTTGCATATTTGTTAGATTGTGACTCAGCAGGAAGTGTCTGTGTGATTTCCTGCCGGTTGTCATTTTTCACACTGCAGCTAATAACACTTCCTCACAGACAGATACACACTCATGAGAAACACACACTTATACACACAATCAGACAGGCACACACACACACTGGAGGAAGTGTGGGACTAAATTACACTGCTAGAGGGTCAATTTTTCCAGTGACCATCTTTTTCCATAATGCCTCTGGCCATTATTCTACATTCTGTAATTCCATTGACCAATATTTCACTGTGCATCATTTAACTGTCTGTCACTCATTATTCCAACTGACCTTCACGATTGAACTTGAGACTTGCTTGGATTGAACTTGAGACTTCGTTGGATTGACTTGAGACCTGAGCTTGACTGTAGTTTTGAGTATTTTTATTAGAGCACTATGAAATGGCGACACACCTACAGGGAATGTACTTTACCTTTGCAGATGTCTCAAACCAGCCGAGGAAGCCATTTTCTTGGCAGAACTGCTCCATCTTTATACCATTGTTGGTGAGAACGTCCCTGCCCTGGTCACACTTATTAGCAAGTAGGACTGCAGCCACTTGTTTACCGCTGGACAGGCTGAGCTTAGCATCCAAATCTTCTTTCCACTTCGTCACTGCTTCGAAGGTAGATGGACGTGTCACATCGAACACGATAAAGGCGCCCATGGCCTCCCGGTAATAAACACGAGTCATGTTCCCAAAACGCTCCTGACCTGCAGAGAGGAACACAGGATAAATGCTCTAAATATTCAGATTCCAAAAGCTTTATAGAGTTCAGTTTAGAAAACTTCACTTTATGCATATGTTTCTTTATCACTCTGATCCATGTGCAGTTTTATCCGTTAGCAACTGAATGTTAGCATAGCTAACAACAGTACCAGACACCTTTGCGACCTGTAGCTGCAAAGGTGTCTGATACTGTAAAGTGCACAGTTATACTTCGTTAGTTGGACAGTGTCAGGCAAACACATAAGCAGGTTTTTTAGAGATTACTGAACACCACCACCTGCTCTGACAACAAGCTGAAGATGACTTTTTGCCCAACTTCACTCACATTTGAGGAAAGTGATAATTTGGTGAAGAATAATATTCCATTACTTGGTTAGCAACATTAGCCCCACAGCTCCAGTACTAAAATGAAAGAACCAAACTGCTACCTAATTACTAGTATGTTCATCTGTAGAGGCTGAATCAAGTCCTGTCCTTAATCTGGCCTGAACAATGGACCACTCTGAACCATCTAGTCCCAGGGGGTGGATTGAGAACTTTAGCTATAATGAACAATAACAGTCACATCCATTGCAGCTTTAATGCAACAGCTTGTCTCAAATGTTGTTCATGAATTGTTGCTGCCCAGACCTCTTTAAACTGAAGGAAAGGTGGAGTTTGCCCTGTGATTAGACTAATAGTCTAATGATATTAATAACAGAATAATGAAACTGCTGCCTCATTAAACCTGGGGAAATGTTTCAAGTAGCTTTTCACTAATCTCATAAGTGCAAGGTTTTTTCCAGGACACTCTTTCTTTCCAAATTATGGACATTTGTCCAGTATGTGAAAAGCAGTACAGGGGTCCTCAGGTTAGGACAGTCCTGACATTTACAATGCCCACTCCCACTAAAAAATTGAGATGTGAGTGTTTCGGCTTACTCCATTAGTGTTGTAGTTACAGACTACGTGGGCGAACTAGTTTGGTTGTGCGTGGTGGAAGAATACGCAATATATGCCGAATACTTGGCATGTGAGTGAGCAAGTTGGCATCCCCCAGTATGCTACACCATTTTGGACTATTTAAAAAGTGTTTTTACACTGTTACTACAGTACAGTGTACAAGTACAGTATATTTATGTCTTTGTCTTTTATCTGTGGTTTAGTTGTGTTTTTATGTTCTAGATTATGATTTGTGTTAGCATAGGTAAGTGACTTAGGCTAGGGTGTGTTTTGAATTTGGGTAACATCACTGTCGTAGTAATGAATCTGTGTCATAACTTGTGGACCCCATTTTTTTTTAGTTCATTTCATGCCAGATGGACCTGATAAAATTAGCACAGATACTCAATCCTTATATGTGCAAAAAAACCCAACCCTTACCCTAAACAGAAGTCTGTCTACTATAATAAATATAGAAGGTAACAGTGGTAACCAACACTGAGGAACCATTGCCCTGAGAAACTAATGACCTTACCAACTTTGAGGAACTACTGACGCTACAGAGTCTTAAAAACCATAGACTCTGCTGAGTCTGAGCAAAAACTGACCTTACCAAATCTAAGGAACCTACTGAGTCTGAGGAACTGTTGATTCTACTGAGTCTGAGAAGCTATTGACTCTATTCAGTCTGAAGAACCAGTGACCCTACTGAGTCTGAGGAGCAACTGAAAGGAGCAAAAGAAGTAACCCTAACATACACTGCTCACAAAAATTAAAGGAACACTTTAAAGAAACACATTAGATACATCAGATCTCAATATGAAGTTGG
>JBBJLR010000001.1:12741950-12754241 GCA_037577145.1 Brachypetersius gabonensis | reverse complement strand
TGCTTGCTATTCTATATTATTGATTTTTTTATTTGATTTTTTGTTTGTTTTTATTATTGACCAATTAACCGACACAAGAAGATAAGAGTCAGAGTCTGTCAAAATAAAACAACCTGATTCAAAAAATGTGCTGTTCATTGTAATAAAAAATCTTAATGCCTCAGCAGGCCAAGACATTTTGGACAACACCATGCTTTGAACTTTGTGGACAGAGTTTGGGGAAGATCCTTTTCTATTCCAGCATGACTGTGCTCCAGTGCACAAAGCAAGCTTCACAAAGCTCTCTATGGGTACATCGCTACGGCTGCTGGGAAGGGAAAAGTGTGTGTGGGAGGGGGGTGTTGGAAGGTGCAAAGGAGGACCAACTCCATATTAAAGTTTATAAAGTAGTTGAATGCAAAGTCCCTGCTGGTGGAATGGTCAGGCGTCCCAATAATTTTGTGCATATTGTGCTTCTCTTAAAATATCAGCACTTTTACTGTACTTTCAATGCTCTATGTATTCTTTTATATCTATTTTTAAATATCAGCACTTTTACTGTACTTTTAATTCTCTCTTATGTATTCTTTTATATCTATTTTTACTACATTTTCTATTCTGTAAAGCACTTTGAATGACCGTCTGTGTATGATATTGTGCTATATAAATAAAGTTGAACTTGAACTTGAACAGACGGTGGCAGACAGGCAGCTAGTCCCTCCTAGCTATAAACCAAGAACATCTGATACAAATCTTGTGAGCATTTTGGTTTCATATTCTGTGAAGTGAAATGATCATCTTCTGAAAGTCAGGCAGCCTGCGACCACCTCAGAAACATCTCGGTAAAACTGGAATTATGGGATTGAACATTCCAGTATTCAAGTAATGTACATTCTGGTTTGGGGCTTGAACTGTACAGTAATTCATCAGCTTGTTATCAGCTAATGTAGCGTTTGCCATTTGACAGTCACTGTCAATATTAATATCTAATATGTTAATATTTGTCTGGATTAACTCTGAATCTGTACTTTCTCACTACTTCCTCTACAGCGTTCTATGTAAGTAATACAATTTGAGTTTTAAGACACAGCCTTGCTGCTCATCTGTGTCTCTCCCTTTACAGAATATAGCTCAAAGTTTCCACATTTTAATGATGGTTCAGGCTTTCCCAATATCCGAATCAGTGATTTTGGCCCATATCAGACTGATACAGCAAAGGGCAGTCAGTCAGTAGGATGTGAAGCATACGCTGTTACATTTTCCCCCCATGTAATAAAGGGAACGTATTGAGTCGGTAAGTTAAGTTTTATTTTTATTATTAGCATGACTGGATCAGCAATCACACTATTGTTCCTCATAAGGTTTATTATTAGCATGATTGTAGTCGCACTACTGTTCTTAAGTTTAGTTACTGTTATTAATGTGATTAAATTTTTCAAACATTCATATAATTTATTTAAAAGATTTCGGTTGAGTTGCCTTTGTAATGTACGACGGAGAGAGCGGACAGTCAGGTTGCCTTCAAGTTGTCAAGACAGCAAGTCTGTGATGTTTGTCTCTTTACAATAAACCAAGTTAAACCATCCAGCAGGTTAAAAATAGACCCCAGTTCAACCATGGAAACAGGGACATCTTGTGGCAGATATGTGATTTCCAACAGACAGTAGGTTTAAACGTTGTTTATCTCTGCATTAAGCTGAATTGGTGTTTGTCTCCAAATCTGAAAGAATTAAAGTAGATGTTTGGAGCTAAAAGGTAAAGTCACTGGAACAAGTCACTTAATGACATTTAAAAACAACCAGACCCCTAAAAGTCAAGCCTTCAACGGTTTCAAATTGATTTAAAAAGTTGATTAGGCCAGACCAGTGTCAATTTGTCTGTCGATTATGGGCCACTCAGACCAGTGAATAAATAAATTAACAAACGGTCGGCCCAAATAACACGTCAGCCCACTGGGAAAATGCCCAGTACCCCAAATGGTCAGTCTAACCTCGAGTACAGGTAAATATGACAACAATAAACATTAAATATAAAAAAATAAAGTAACAATGAATAAATTAACTGATTTTGAAAATGAATGGAATATTATTGAAAACATTTCTCTCCTAGAGTCTCACTAACTACCCTTAGGTGTGAAACAGGCCGAGGGGTCATCAATAACTGCTCCAGTGCAGTTCTTTCTCTACCCACCTGTACACAAAAAGACAGGACAGATCACTCAAATGCCAAAATTTAGAAAAAGAATCATAGTAAAGAAAGGAGATGGTTGTAAAGCTCATGTAGATGATCAAAAGTGTTTGTAAATTGTTTTGAAGAAACAGATTTTTTTCTATAATTTCAGTAACAGCTGTGGTAATCTGAATGCATTCTGTCGCACACCTTTGAAGAGGATTCCAGGTTGGACAGTTCGAGCTCGTTTGGCCTCTGCTGGACATCCGTGGCGTGGCGGCGCTTGGAATTACATCGTTCCACCTCAGGTCTCAGTTCAGTGGAGTGGTTGTTCACATTAATTCTACAGAAGTTCTACGACATTTTTAGAATCCATGAACAAACACTGGGTTTGATGATCTGAGCTGGTCCCTTTGGTGGGCAGATGGAACGTACCGGTTGGTCACTTTCCACGTCCTCATCTTCCTCAAATGCTCCTGGCATTCATCGTCCTCATCCACCAGCAGGCGTTTTCTGCGCTCGGGAGATGCCTGATCAGCCTCAGATCCATCAGTCACACATCCCTCCATGTCTGGCTTCTTCAGGCGCTTGGTGCTGGATCTTTGGGGTCTTTTGTAGACACCAAACTGGAAAAGGTCCCAGGCCTGTCTGTTTAGGTTCGGTTGGTATACTGACCACTCCTGGTTTCACGGCACGGAGAAGTATGTTCACACTTGCACTTACAGGCAACCCCAGAAGTTGTGATGTGTGGACGCCGAATCTCCCTGAGGGTACTCTTAGGGTTGACGGAGGCCATGGAGGTGGAAACAGGTCCAGGCAGCATGTTTGAGGAAGACTGGTGTGGAGTGTTCCTCAAGTGAGGACCTACAAAACCACAAAGGTGAAAAAGTATAATCAGCATGATCTGTTCTTCATTTACTCTCATTACATCCTTCTGAAGTCTTGAATTCTTGAAGTCTTGAGTGGATCTGGACCCTTCAAATAAAGCCAGAAATATGTTCACCTACCATAGAACAGCACGTATGCTTGCGGCTTCAGGGCTGATCTTCTGCCACTCATGCTCACAGATGCATCATTCATTTTGTACCACTGCCCTTTGTTGGCCTATGAGGAACATAAAGAACATAAGATCAGTACTGAGTCTGCTGTGCAGAAGCAGAGCAGGTGGTGTGTTGTTGGCAGATACAAGACAACGCGAGACCTTGACTTGGCAGCAGTGATGTGCAGAGTCACAGTCACGGTGGGAGTGGGTCAGGACTCCATACAAACAGTAGACTTCCGATTCTCTGGATACGTCACATGCTGTGTAAATCTCTTAGGTAACGCGAAGTTCTTTCACATTTCACTGCTGTAAACATCAATGATGTTGACATTAAAGGGATACAAAACAAAACAAAAAGTCTATTTAATGGAAAACAGTTCACACAGTCTTTATAGAAACTAAGCTAAAACAAATAAATTAAATTAAAACTAAATTATTTTTTTTTAACAGAAATGAAATCTTTTTTAGATTTTGCCATCAACCAGCATTAGAGTGAAGTCACGACAAGATTGTGAAAACAACTGAAATATTTACTGATAGTTTATTTCTAAAACACAAATAAAAAACATTTAAGGTTTAATGCACTACAAAACACAATATACTAAAAATGTGCTTAACCATACCTTAATTTACCCCTGACAATACACCAAATCTCTTCATTTGAATTAAGTGGCCTTTAATTTTTGAACTGATCCCTTAATTTTACCTTAAAAGTGGATTTTAGGCATGAGTGTGAAACCCCTTAGTCTTAAATTTAAGGCGTTAATTCAGGAGGTTCTATTATTTAAGGGGCATATTTGAAAATGGCCATTTTATTATTCAGCTATAATACTGGTTTATAATATTTATTCAACAACAGTATCATCCACCCCAAACTGAACTTAAATACACAAACTCAACCTCTTCCCACAAATTACATTCCCCATGTGCTTAACCCCTTAACACCACACAGGTGACTGTGATTCCCCCACAATTCACAAAACAGAAACCCCCAGGACGACCTGCATACGACCCTTTAACCCTTACAAACAGTACTTGATGCTGAGTCAGTCAGACGATCAAGTCCTTCATTTTCTCCTGCAGAAACTTCTTCACTGGGATTTGGTGGACTAGATCATTCCCGGCAGCATCTGGGTGCAACACTCACTCCGAACTTTCCCTCCAAACTTCCGCAGAAACTTTGTGAGGACGACACACTGAACATTAGATATTTTCAAAAACATCTAATCACCATAAATATAAATATCTGGGTACAAAATGTGTTTACATTCATGTTTTAAAAAATGTTGGAAGAATCTAAACTATCCGCAGCGATAGATTTCTTTGCATATGATCTGTCCTTTTTGCTAATCTCATAGTAATTCACAGCACTTCTGAGAATTCCTAAACTCTGTATTTACAAAGCTAAACACTTTCAGTTTCATATGGCTGTTTAAAAAGCATGTTTTAACCCCATTCAGGCCTAAAGGGAATTCTGCTCAGTCTAGTATTTTATCCTCACTTTTCTCTACTTTGACACTTTTCTCTGAAGTTAAAATATAGCAGAAATTTAATAAATGAGAGAAAAACAGATTATATTAAACATTAAGCAGGAGTGACCACGAATCCAACAGCAATAACAATCCAATTGTCCCTTGACCTTCCGACTCAACCGCTCAGTCTGATGGACTGTGATTGGGGAAGTCTTTGTATTTATCAAAAACGTAACCTCCAACTCCTAATTCTACAATTCATTAAACAAAACTTTATATTTTTCTACATGAAGAGATCAGGTATCATTAGAAAGAATTATCATGAATTTCATTGTTTGAACTGATTTCTGTAGTGATTTCTTTTCAAGTGCATAGTCAAATATTAGCCTTAGTGTAAAGAACAGGGTTTACTCTTTCACATAAGAACCGATTGCAACATTAAATAATACGAATTTAGTGAAAAGTTGAACAAGGTAAGTTGGGACATACCCGTTTTCCAGGGTTTGGCCCCTTACTTCCAGTGAAGTTTAATCTCAATGTGGTGTGGAAGAACTCGACTCGTCCGCAGAGCCCTGACCTTAAACCCTTCTAACCCCTTTGGGATGAACTGGAGCGGAGATCGCGAACCAGGCCTTCTCGTTCAAAATCAGCGCCTGACCTCAAAAACGCTCTACAGAACACAAGCACACATTTTCCCACAGAAACCCTCCAAAATCTTGCGGAAAGACTTCCAGCAAAAGTGAAAGCTGTTATAGTTGCAAAGGGGAGACCACTGGTGTAATGGTCAGGCGTCCCATTACTTTTGTCCACACAGTATATGTTAAATTAAACGAATTAATTTATGGACTGAGAAACCCCAATAGATGTCACTAATACAACTGTAATTTTTGCACGGAAAAATATTTTAACATTTGGACAATTTAAATGAAATTTCGCGGTTTTCTGTTTTTTCAGTCCTGAAAACATTTTACTTGTTTAGGGGGCGTGGCGTACGTCCCTTACGTCATCCGTACGTAAGAAATCTACGGAAGCTGAGAGCCGTATGTGTTTACCCTTTTGGAAACCATAGCTCTGTATTTGGTGTGGCTTCGGTGAGTCCAGTGTTTAGATTAGTTTTTTCCTCTAATTTATGACTTCATTATATCGTTAACAAAACAAGGCCATTCTGAAGAATAACTGGTGTCAGAAAGAGACCCATTTGCCGTTAGTATCGGAGGAAACTGGGTTCTAGCACAGAGGCTAAAAGGAGATCCATATCAGAAGTGATTATCGTGTTTCTCCAGATTCAAGCTGTAATTAATCGATTGAAGTCTGTTTTATTTTAGTTGTCCTCGATGGCGGCTGGGGTGTCGGAATCGGAGCGGGCGAGTCTGCGGGAGCGGCCGGCCGGGTCTGTGGCTGTTGAGGAGCAGATCCGGAAAGTAGAGGCTGGAGAAGAAGCTCTGCAGGGTAAAGACAGAGATGTTGATGGAGAATCCGCAAAAACAGGAGAAAACGAGACGAGTGATGACATAGAAGAGCAAGCAACAGAGAAGGAGATCCTCAGGAGACGCCCTGATGAAGAGCTGGACCCCCGAATAAAGGTCAGTTTTAATATAAAACAGCCCATACTCTGAAACCGCCCATTTAACAAACACCCACGAAGCTGACTCTATTGATGACTAGGTAATGTCGCAATCAAAATTACAGTATATGGCCAAAAGTATTGGGACACACCTGTTTTCCATGGTTTGGGGTAAGCACCTTATTTTAGTGAAGGGCAATAATCATAATACTTAAACAGACAGTTTGGACAATGCCATGCTTCCACTGGACACAGAGTTTGGGGGAAGAACCTTTTCTATTCCAGCATGACCGTGCATAAACTACGTAAAGACATGTTTGGATGAGTTCAGTGTGGAAGAACATGATGGGCCTGCCCAGACCTCAACTCCTTCCGACACTTTGTGAGCCAGGCCACCTCAAAGTCTCCCGTCATAAATGCTTCACAATGAATGGGCACAAATTACCACCGAAACTTCAAAATCTTGTGGAAAGTCTTCCAAGAAGAGTGGAAGCTGTTATAGCTGTAAAGGGAGAGCAACTCCATGTAAAAGTCAATGTATATAAATGCAGTGTCACTAAACTAAACAGTGTCACACTAAACAAAGCAGATAAAGTGGAAGATAGGATCAGGAGGACAGAAGGGAGGTGCAGAACCGGTAGAATAAGTCTGTTGGGTTTCGAAACAAGTGAGGGAGGGGATGTATGACAGATTCAGCGGAAGGGAATTCCACAGTTTGGGAGCTGGGGCACAAAATGATTAGGAGATGTTACAAAAAAAATATCCACTTCTCCATATGTCCAAGTATACATATACCTCTTTGAAGTAGTGAGTTCAGCCACTTGAAGGTGCACATTGCGCACACACAGCTTGTGTAGTCTCCATAGACAACTCCAGAATGAGATGTACTGGATCAAATGCAATTGGGATGAGTTGGAGTGATGGTTGTGATCTAGAAATAATCCTCTACCACTAGTACCTGACCTCAGTAATCCGCCTGTGGCTGAATTTAGTTTAGTTCTATCAACCAGTGCAAAACGGGTGCATACAGCAGTATGGTGGTGTTTGTTTGATAGGTACCCATGTTGCCAGCATTTTCAGAGTATTGTTCATTGAGATTAAATATATTTTTATGAAGATGACTGAGATTGTTGTGCTCCATCCAGGAGGAGCTAGAGCGCCTGAATGAAGCCAGTGAAGAGATAAACCAGCTTGAGCTGCAACTAGATGTAAGTTAAATATCTGTATATATCAGTCTAGTTATCAGTTAACACACAAGAAGTAGTGTTTTGTTTTAAGAAAAGTGATGGGGAAACCAATTACAACGAATCACAGTTACATTTCTGAAGCTTTATGCCTGATGATGAAGCCTGATGATGAATGCATTTGAAACTTTTGAAAACTTTGCAGTGATTGTATCGTTATTCTTTTAGGAAGCAAGGTCAAGTTACAGAAAGATTCTCACCGATTCAGCCAGAAGGCTGAAGGCACTGAGTTCTCAACTGGGCACCTGCATTGAGAAAGCCAGACCTTACTATGAAGCACGGAGATTAGCTAAAGAGGTAACCAAAAAGAAAAAGTTCTGGGATTGATTCTCGGCCAGGGCTCTCGAGAGTCCTTTCTGTGTAAATGTGTATGTTCCCCAAGTCTCTGGATAAGTTTCTTCCAGGAGCTCCAGTTTCCCCCCACAGTCCAAAGACATGTAGGTCAGGTGAATTGGAGATGCTAGTTATGACCGCAACTGCATGTGTGTGTGTGTGCGTGCGTGTATCCGTATGTGTCTGTGTCTGTCTGCCCCATGGTGTACTGGCAACCTGTGGGTGTTTATTTGCTTTTTAGCCCACCTCACATGATCATGGCTAGGGTATGTCTTTTGTACTCAAAAGTATGCAAAACAAAAACATTTGAAGGACAAGGCATAAATAAGCACTTAATTTAACAGGTGTTGTTTAGGTGTACCTAGCATGCAGTAACTTGGTTGAATAGAAGACGCTGATTTAGATTTAGCTTTGCAGGTTTAAGAAACAAACGTGGACTACTTGAGCACTGATGTACATCACTGGATAAGAGTGTCAGTTAAATGCAGTAAATGTAAATTTCTGTATAACTATGAAAAGATCTGGAATGCAGACTCTTGATTTATAACCAGCTCCTGCCTGGACCTGTCTCATAAATCTTTGGGATTATGTAGGCCCAGCAGGAGACCCAGAAGGCTGCGCTCAGCTATGAGAGGGCTGTTTCCATGCACTCAGCTGCACGAGAGATGGTATATGTAGCTGAGCAGGGCCTGGCAGCAGACAAGACTTTGGATCAAACCTGGCAAGAGATGCTCAATCATGCCACTTCAAAGGTAATTGCACTATAAACTAAGATACACCCTTGAACTGCATTGTTCGAAGTCCAGATTTTTAATCTTGGTTTTGTTGTTTGTTCTTAGTTTCCATTTCATGAACGTTTGTAAATTTCCTGCCAGTTTTTGAAAATATATGTTAACTTATAAAAGTAACCCTTTAATATACTGAGGAAAGAAATACATTAGTGGATGTTTACTTCTTTCATGAGGAGTGGAGTTGAAGCTCAATGCACCAGAAAAGACAGCACTGACTAACAATTGTTTTCCGTTAACAAGTTGTTAGTCAGTGAGGCGAAGGCTGTTTTGTCGTTGTCAGGTGAACGTCGCAGAGGAGGAGCGACTGCGGAGTGAGCGAGAGCATATGCGCGTCACTCAGCTGTGTCAGGCAGCTGAAGCTCATGTGCAGACCTTGCAGAAGTCTCTCAAGAGGGTTATAATGAAGTCTAAGCCTTATTTTGAGCTCAAGGCTCAGTTCAACTGCATTCTGGAGGTCAGTTTGATTCCATTCTACAATGTTTGACAGACATGCACTGTGATCTGGTGAGACAGAAAAGGTATATCTGCGATTTACATTATTCCAGGATCTTTCTGGGCATAAATAATTTTATGTAGTTGAAAAGTATTTCATATTTAGATTGTTAAAAAGCAATCTACAGAAGCACGTGTGAGGAAAGATTTCGATTTTTAAGTCCCAGTTTCTTCAAAGCGTTGTGTTAAGGTAACTTTTACTGTGTCTTTATGCATCTTTCCTACCTACTGTTCAAAGTGCCTTGTTCAGTTTGTCTGATCCTAATTCTTGTGCTGTATTTAGCTACCGCTCATGTTTGGCGATCCTGTGGTGAGACTTACTGTCTTGTTTTCAGGAGCACAAACTGAAGGTAAATCAATTAGAAGAACGTGTGACTGAAGTAAAGAAAACCTACTCAATCACTCTACGGTGCCTGGAGAAAATTAGTGAGGAGATCCATGCCCAGAGAGGAGAGGAGCTTTCAGAAGAAGGGTCTAGAAAAGCCTTTGATGCACGGAGTCCTCCTGTAGGAGCTGAAGCTGTCATTACTACGAGGACTGAAGACAATATCTATGGAGTCCACACCAAGTCAAATGATTGGGTGGATGGCCAGGAGAGTGTGACGAAGACCAATGACTGGGTGGAGAAACACAGAGAGTCTGGCTGGTGGGAGAATAGTGAGGGGCCGCCAGTCGGGCAGGTAGCTGGTTCAGACTCTGTCTCAGTTTTCAGCTTTAAAACCATCGCTTCTGACTTAGAAAAGTGTGACTCTGTGGAGCACCTGGGCCAGCTGAGCGACACGGTCAGTCTCTCAGGAGAAGAGGAAGAGAAAGGGAAAAAGAATGGAGAACTGAAACAGAAAAAACTGGATGTTTCAGGAAAGGAGAAGCAGGAGCAGTTCTTCAGGCAGCACCAGAGAAGTGTGAGTTTGTGAGTGTGAAATGGCTGAGCTGGAAGAAAAAGTTCTGTCCTTTTGAAACGTCGTTTATGCAAGTTGTTGTGATTCACCCCAAAACTCTAGTGTTAGAATAATACTGCATTCTGACTAAAGTGGAAGACCTTTAAGTGTAACGTAAACGACAAACCATTTTTAGTCCCATTTAGCCTTTGAGTTCAGAAAACAGGCCTCAGAAATGTCTGAAATATGTGAAGTTCTAGCACAAATCTCAATATGGATATTGAGGTTGTAAATTTAAGATAATTATTATATAAAGATATTTTATTATGTCTCTCATTGAATTATATATTTTGACATAATTAGATTTGAGAAATATATGTGAGATATCTGTGAGAGTGTAAATCATTCAGTCAGGTACGCCAGAATCACTCCTACAGGGAGAGGAACTTTGCGGATAATTGTAATTACTGTGACAGTCACAGGTGTGAAGATTGCAAAAGGTTTTCAAGCTTAACTTATTTCCAGCCCATTATATTGTTTTGGAATACAATATATTAAGTAATTGTGATGCAGGTGTTTCGGTGAACATTGCTGTTAATAGTGACAGCGGGAGATTTGGTATATGTGCTTTTGTTGTAGTGGAAAACACTACCACACACTGACATTTATCTGGAATGCACAAGATATGGGATGGCGGGTGGTTTGGAGAAGCTGATTTGGTGGGGACAGTAGTGCTGCATGTTGTAGTGACTCCCCATTAAGGTAAAACTGAGCTTAATCATAAAGGGCTGCCCAAGTGTATCATGTGGAAGTTGCAGTAATGGCTGGAACATTGTTCAGGTATTTTGCAGAATGCATAATTTTCACAATGCTCTGGGTGAACCACTACACCCAGTGACAAAAAAAGTGATGCTGACAAAAAGAATAATTAACTTCTCCTCATTCCCCTGACTGTTTTATTTAAAGCAGTTTCTTTCAGCTGAAGTTTAGAATCCTTTATTCACATAAGCAGCATTTGCCTTGTTGCCTTTTTTTTTTTACATGCATTTCTGTTTTATAAATAGTATTTAAATGCATTTGCGTGAACACGAACAAACACACGCTCACATTGACAGGGAAAATGTAGAGGGTTGACAAAATAATTATGAACAGATTAATAAACTGATTAAATTACAATATTATTACATTTACTGGTATTACCAGAAGATTTCTTTATATACAAATATACATACATGTGTAAATAAACACCTAATGTGTCTAATTTAGTAGTGAGGCAAACCTTGTTATCTGACTGATAGGCAATTTTATCCAAAATGTCTAGCATTCAATAGATATTTAGAGGTGTTTGGACTGTAACCTCTAATGCACAGCCATGGTTCTATGTTAAAAAACTTAACCAGGGCTAGAGGGAGGCTGACACCAAATAGGCAACAAGGGCTGTATGGAAATATTTCTAGTAAAGTGGCTAGTGATTATATAATCCAGTTGTAAATACTAAAATAGCTGTCATTACAGTTAATGTGCAAACATGCAAATCATCTTGTTCTCTGCATGAGTAAGCTGCAGAATTATAACTGAAACAGACTGACTAGAGTAGGTGTATACTTAAGTGATTATAGCTGCTAAAAAATAATAATTGGCTGCTAATTAATTCAATTTACACCTCCTTAACCTTAGAAGAGCTATGTGTCATGATTTGCGCGAAGCTGATGAATATGGTATTTGCCATTCAAAATTGAGTTTTAGAGTCATTTGAAACGTTTGTCAGCAGTTTTGAAGAAAATGGCATGCATTTCTTCATGTATTGCTGTGGGGCCCATTATTTTGTTCAACTCCTGTTCATATCTCACTCTTATAAGATGGCTGTTAAAGCAATTGTGTTTTAACTGACAATATGATAAAGGTTTGCTGGCACCGCTGTTCTATAGGGGTAAAAATACATGCAGCACACTACTAATTCTGTTTTTTTCTGCAGAGGAATGAGGGCATGCCCATTCAAAAGCATGACGCTTCCGCATACACAGGCGTGGGAGTTATTTCACAAAGCAGGATAAACTTAAGACTGATGTCAAAAATGTTCAGTAGAGCTGAGGGACGTTTTTATTAGACAATCCTCAAGCGGGAACCTGTCTAGCTCAGAAATCCTGCTGTGTGAAATACATTCCTAGAATCACATAGTCAAAAAATAAACTTGCAATACTGACTTGCTGCCTCATGTTAGTGATGACATTCTTATATTGTGGGGGTGGGGTTGGCCTAGTGGTAGGATACTTGCCTCTGGTGCAAGAGGTCATGGGTTCGAATCCTACCTTCAGCACGCCACCACT
>JBBJLR010000001.1:12723877-12734789 GCA_037577145.1 Brachypetersius gabonensis | reverse complement strand
TTAATCGCGAGTTAACTATGGCAAACATGAGATTAATCGCGATTAAATATTTTAATCTACTGACAGCCCTAATATATGTATATATATACACTATCAGTCAAATCACCCAGGTGTTTCAAGCTTTTTTTTAATTGAAATTCAAACAGTTCAAGCCCAGTGAATAGCATGAAATGGTACAAAGGACAGAGCTGATGGTAAGGTTACCTAGAAGTGGAAAATAATTCTGTAGCGCCATGCAGTTCCTCTGGTATGTGCCTTGTTGGTCAGGTTCGTCCTACAGCAAGATAGTGTCCCTAAACATAAGTTCAGGCTCTGCCAGACTGCCGGTTTAGCATGAACTGGACAGAAGAGTAAAACAGAGCAGCCTTTAAGTTCCGCACACTTATGGGAACTTCTGCAACATTGTTGGGAAGAACTGTCTGCAGAACAAACAATGAGACATTGAAACACATACATTTCATTACAAAAAAACAGGAAAATCGGGGTGTTCTAAAACTTCTGACCAGTGGTGTATATATAAAAAATCACAGAACATGTCATTTGACCAGGAATGCCCAAATGTACATGCATATAATTACAGGAATCAACTGTAGCACAAACAGGTGGTAAAACATTGGTGTGAAATTTGCATTTTTTTCATAGTAAGCAAACTGCTGATTTAATTGCCTTGTAATTCTAGCAGTCTATGGTTTGCCGTGCCTGTGGGCTGAGATTTAATGGGTGAGAGTGGAACATTTGCTGCCCTCTTTCTGAATTCGTGCTGCTACACATGATTAATACAAGTCCTAAATCAGCAGACGGCAGCGGACAACATTCGGCATGTTACTCGTTGCGATTTCAGAAACTCTTTCTTCAAAAGAATGATTTGGGACAACAAATTCAGCATAAATGAATGGTGGGTGGGAACTGGCTGCGAATAAACTGGATGACAATAAGAACGTGAATGAGTGTGGGAGGGTGAGGAAAACGAAGGACTTGTGTTTGTGTTGTGATGTTGATATTCAGGGATGACACACACACACACACACATCTATGCTCTCCAGATTGTTGCCACGATTATATCAAAGCTCAGTCTCCAAACTTTGATCAATTATTAACTGTGATGGAGGGAGACGGAGGTAAAGCAGGGAGAGAGAAAGACATGACTTGATGAGGTGCTTCTGCTCTGCGGTTCGGTTGGCAGCTGTTGTGGCCAGATCGGAGCGAGCAGAATATCCAAACACATCCCTTATTCATACCTGTGTTTCCTGCAACCCATCATTGAAATGACAGACCAGCTCAAAGCAGAATGCAGGAATATTACATTTAGAGATGCAGCACATTTGCAAACCTTTCCATTCATTAAAAGTTAATGTTTCTCTGCCATGGACTTTGAACAGTCCATGGTAAGAAATGACAATTTGTCTAAATTACTGTCATTTTGCAGTAAATGTTTACAATAGCTGTTTTCCTACATCATTAATAAGTTACTCCTCCAAAAGTCCAGTTAACCGTTTAATTTGCAGTACGTTTTTGTAGTGAACTATCACTGGCTTGTGTGAAATCTCTGCAAAAGTAAAATGGGAGAACCAGAACGATACTAAAATTCATTAAATGCCCATATATCCAACATTTTAATTTTTTCTTTCCCTGTGGTCCACTAAAATATTTGTGTGGGTTAATGTGTTGTTTTATATATATAAATTTGTTTAATGTGTTTCCATTAAAAATGAATAGAATATTTATATGCGTGTGTGAAGTTTAATTGCTTTAAACATAAGAGAAAAATGAAATGAGAACCATGAAGTGTTTTTTTTACAGTTCACATGAAACTGTAGTCTCGGTTTTTAAATGGAAGCCTGTGGTTTTATATCCGTGCACAAACATCTCAATCCAGACGTGCTACTTTCAAGATTGTAAATCTACTTCTTACAGCACTTCAGAGGCCTCTAGAATTTGTCCCATACAGATATTTAATTACCCTCTTTATTATTAGACCTAACTAATAGTTTTCCACGTAACCAGCAGGCATTACAAATAGGGGCTGCCACAGTTTGCTGCAGGCACTTAGCACTGTGGACCTCACTTGGAGCCGGAACGTGTTTTTCTTCCTCTTGTGAGGGATCTCAGGTCCTCAAGGCGATGACTGTGCTGAGACTCGTCTCTGGATTAAAAGCCACAGTTCCCAGGAGACCTGAGGGCAGACTGCAAGAGTCAAAGGGTGTTTCATATTTTTTACACTGTTCAAAAAGAAAAATGTTGCTGATAGGCCTTCCAAGCAACACTCAGGCCAAAGCTTTGCACTTTGATCTATATTTGAATGTGTGTTTGTGTGAGTGTATATGTGCTTATACATATATAGTATTATCATGTTAATGCAATATTTACTTAACGGTACATAGACTTTCATATGGAGGTCCCTCTTAGCAGCTGCTATAAAGCTCTGGAACTTATATTTCTGTAACAAAATAGATACAATGTGAATGGCCTGCTGTGGCAAATAGCTTTGATTTTATATTGAATTTCACTACATTAATGTTTAAGTTGAGATTTACAGAAATATTTGAAGTGTAACTGTGTTAAAGGGACCACTGCTGTAAAAAAGCTCCTTATTTGTTTAAAGTGTTAGAAAACCAAATGTTATTGCACTTTCATTCATATAGCAGTACTTTAAAAATAACATATTCATTATTTAATTTTATGTATAATTGCAATTAAAAATTGTGTATATATATATATATATATATATTAGGATATTAACAACTTTTTTCAGAACGACTTGTCTGTCAATAAAGTTGAAATCAAGTCGACAAGTCGTTTGATGACATCATCACACCGTGAAGGAACACAGGCGTCCATCAATGAGCAACTTTTTTTAAAGTTCTCTGTAACATTAACAGTCAACATGACATTTAAACAAAGCTAAACTAATGCTAATGCCTTACATTTTCTGGTAAATTTAAGTGTACAACAGAAAGTGGGAACAGCTTAAGCCATGGGAGCCACTCAGAGCCCTCCGTTTCAGGTGGCCGTGCAGAACGCTCGTGCTGTTACTGTACTTTAACACTCACCTGCAGGCTGTGCAGGTCCCTGTGCTGTTTGGGGTGTCTAGAGTGGAGAATCTCCAGGCATGTGATGTATGTTTGCCCCCTACTGCCTCTGCTGCCGAGTCTTTTTTTCTTGTTGTGGTCTTGTGTTTAGATCCCCCCGCACCAACGTTACCGCCCTTTTTATGAAGTGACTGTAATAACAGGGTAAACCAAGGAACGTGTGTCAGCGTAAGCCAATCAGAGGCAGAGAAAAAAAAACAGGCACAAGTTGTCTTCTCCCAGGGGTCGTCGACTTGTGGCAATATATACACACACACACACATTTATATATATGTATGATGAGGTCTGGACTCAACAAGACCTCTGAAGGTATGTGACACCTCTGAGAGTGGGGCCTCCATGGACTGCTTTCTCCAGAATATCAGAAATTTGGAGACACCTTTGTGTTCTGCTGATAGGAGACACTGCATTTAGGGAACAGCGTCTCCATGAAGGCTGAACTTGGTCTGCAGTGTGTAAGTGTCAAAGGAATGCCTGCATGAATGTAGGACCCAAGGTTCTCCAACAACACTCTAGAACATTCTAGTGCCTCCACTGCCTCGCCTTCTTCCCATAATGTAACAAGATAATCAGTGTTATACTTTACTTATCCCTTTTTTTGATTTTAAATGAATTAGATTTTACACACCTGTGTCCTCTCTATATTGGAACAGTTTCTGTCTGTCACCACTGCAGTGAATCCATAAATGATGTAACATTCAACGCACTGTGAAACATCCCCTGTGTGTCTAGAGTTCGATGTGAATCATTATGTGTTGCTTCACCAAACCCACAGTTCCTTTAGCAGATCGGACCTTGAAGGAAGGTTTTTGTAAAGATTAGTCTTGAGCCACCCCTCATTTCTTTATATTGTGCTTTGAATCACCTTGTTGGTGCAAAAATACTATTTTAGACCCGTCAAGCTATCTTATCTGTGACATATGGAGTAGATTAAATGAAGGAAACAAATGTTTTACTGCGACAGGCTGCAAAGTGCCTAAAGATACAAGTTGTCTAGAGATAGGAGGTCACGCCAAGGTGCACTGAAGTGGTTCTGGTGGCTTGTAGTGGCCCAGAATCTTACCAAGATACGTTATGTTGTTTCTTTCCTTTAATTTATCACTCGTTCATACAAATAAAAATTTAATTCTCTCACAGTATCAATGTATTACCATTAGTCTGTTCTGTTTCTCTCTCAGTGTGACCCAGGGGAGGCCACGAAGCTCCTGTATGACCTGCTCTACACAGAGCCAATAAAGATTGTGCTGATGCCGGGCTGCAGCTCCGTGTCTACACTAGTGGCTGAAGCCGCTCGGATGTGGAACCTCATAGTGGTATGGTTCTGCTTAACAAACTCCCACTTTTAGATGTAGGACTAAAAGAGTCAGCCCTGAACAAACTGTTCTCAATTAGTGTATTTATCTTTGTTTGTTTCTGTCCTTTCCCTGTGATCTGTGTTCCCAGATAATAAAGACGGCAGTGTGGTTCAGATGGAAAAAATATATTTTCTATTTTTGTAGAAAAGTGTAGGATAATTTTCTAACACAAGACACAGAACAGAAAGGGAAAGTTAGGCTGTTAATTGGTGAGAAAGAGGGGAAGGAAAGGAATGTGGGAAGAGATTAACTTCAAATTAATTTCTTTCAGGCAGTTTGTACCCAGTGAGGTTTGCGCTATCAACTAATTTCCAAGTAATTTCCTCAAATCTGCTTTGCTGGTGCAGCATAGAAAATATGGTTTTGCTGCATTGAATTCTCTCATTAACAGATCACTTCCCCCTGTAGGCATTCAGATGGCCTCGTAAACATATAGATTCTCTCTCATTGACAGATTTCTTTTCAGCCAAGCGCTATAGCAGAGCCAGCCGTTAGCCGTTTTCTCCGATGCATTATGATGTATTATTCAGACATTAGAAACAATTTTGGAGCAGCGACATCTCTGTATTTCGGCATCTCTGCTGCTGATAGACTGATTTATCAGAGTATTTCTGTGGAAAGTCTCAGTGGAATATAATGAATGTCAAACCTACATGCTGTGCCAAGTATTGGTGTCCTGTTGATGCCAGGAGTTGATGTAGTCACAGAGTGAATTATTTATTAAGGCATGCAAAAACATCTGGCCATACTGGGATGACATTAAGCTCAACTTAAAGCTCAATGAAAGTTGATCTCTAGTTAAGGTGGAGGCTTGAACTGAGGTTGTCGTTGGGTTTCTCAGACACAGCAGCAGTGTAGATTTAACACCCTGTTAAAAATTTGCTGCTGTGTTCGGCAGAGCATGACCGTCTCATTGCCGTTAGCCTGCTTTCACACTGTGCCTCTATCAGTAAAATATTTTTGTTGCTCTTTCTCTGCAGTTCTCTTACGGCTCCAGCTCGCCTGCCCTGTCCAACCGCCAGCGCTTCCCCACCTTCTTCCGCACACACCCCTCCGCCACTCTGCACAACCCCACCCGTGTGCGGCTCTTCCAGAAGTGGCACTGGACTAAGATCGCCACCATCCAGCAGACCACAGAAGTCTTCACTTCGGTCAGATTCCAAAAGCAGCTCTGATTTGTTTGTTCCTGAAGCTTTAAACTAATGGTGCCTTTAATCAGAGGATTTCAGCCTCGATTAGACGTCCATAACAGGCCATAACAGAACCCGCTAGACCCACTGCCAGATCATACACGATACAGACTCAGGTGCTTTATGTTTTCTTAAAAGGTCTCAGATTCAAGATGCTAAATGGGATGTGTCTAGGATAACAAGACAGCAAAATATATATAAAAGTGTAACAAAGTTGCAGAAAACTTCTCTAAAGCCTTATTCAGACAGGATTACATTTATTTGGTGAAACTTGGTGAAAGTATTTCTGTCTAGATTGGCCATGTGTGGTGTTTTTCTCCTTCATTCTCTGAGGAAATTGCAGGCCGAATTACTTACTGTTTTTCACAAAGCTCAGGAATGCTCAGATCAGTATCCTGTCCAGGTGTTGCCTCGCGTTTCAGAAAAAGGCCTACAGATTGCTTCCATAGTATCTAGTATGTATACATATCAAACATTTTATTCCATATTAAACATTTTATTCCATATTTAAAAAATTTTAAACATTAGAGATGCAGCGGATGCTTTGGAAAAGTCCCTCGACCGTTTACTTGGTCTGACCGGCAGGAGGAGAATCACATCACTCAGTAAAGTGAGAACCTGAAAGTGGATTAAAGTGGCTAGTTTAATGGCAGCTGATGGTACAAAGGAAGTATTCTGAATTTGTACAAGATGCTTCTCATGGGGAACTCTTTTGTCCTGCAGGAATTTTTTTGCTGTCCAGATGTGTTTTGTCACTGAGGAAACTGGTTAAATCTTACACATCATTAGAGATGTTTTCCTGATAGAGCAATCCAGAGCTAAACTCAGTGCTTCAAACAAGAGAAAACAACACCAGCCCCCTACTTTTCTCTAACTTTACAGGGCTTCTGTTTAACAAATACAGGGTTAAAGTGGCATTTGGCAGAGGCCCTTATCCAGTGTGACAATCATTAGTTACAGGGACAGTCCCCCTGGAGCAACTGAGGGTCTTGTGAAAGGACACAATGGTAGAAAGCTGGGGTTCATCCAGGCTGAAGAGAATCTGCAAGAGCTGCACCTCTGGAATGTACCAAGAACTGAAAGTGTGTAAAGTTAGCACACCACAGAACAGAATTGTTCTCAGTAGTAGGCAGCCAGCGACGCAGCACCTGGGGAAGGTTACTCAGTGGTGCCTCTGTCATTCTTGGGATCTGATCACAGGGGAAACTTCCTAATCACCAGGCCACCAGCTGCCCACAGACTCACCTGCCACCAGAGAGATTTTTTTTTTGGATTTTAAGTATCTAAAGTGTCAACCTGCTCTATATCTGTCTCTCCTTCCGCTACAATGGCTTGATCACACCAGCATGATGTTTGTTTCATCAGAGTCGGGTTTGGCTTTTACTCGCTTTTCTTTTGATCCCTTTTCCATTTGGTTCACCTCTGAACCTTTATGTTCTTTCTGTTTGTTTTTTTCTGTTGTTTTTTCTTCTCCTCTCAGCTTCATCTGCCTGCTTCTGTTTAGGTTCCTGTGTTGGATGAAAGTTACAGTTCTGGAGGCTCTCTGTAGAATCTGCTCTGTACTTTCTGATTCAGAGTGAGAGAGAAGCTTTGCTTCTCAGGGAGGATCTTTGAAGTCATTTGTCAGAATATCGGTAGTGAAGAATATTGACTGAACCATAAATCTCTCTTGGGTTCGATATTTCACCCTAATTTTGCCCCGCTAATGATCTTCCTTTCTCCTCCTCTGATCCCTTTCTAAATTTCTTTCATCATTTCCCTCTTCACTATCCTTTCTTCCTTCCTTTCTCCTCTACCAGGTTTTTCTCCTCTACGTTTTTCCACCCTCTTGGATCTGTCTCCCTTGATTTGCTTTTTTCTGCTCAGCTCTTCCACTGAAGCTCTTCTTCCATCTTCTCTCCCTTTTGTCTGTTCTTTGGTACTCTTGTTACTTTTCTCATCTAAAACTCATCTCTCTCTCTCTCTTTCTCTCTCTCACAGACGCTGGATGATTTGGAGCAGAGGGTGAAGGAGGCTGGTATAGAGATAAGTGTGAGGCAGAGTTTTCTCACTGATCCCGCCGTGGCTGTCAAGAACCTGAAGGTGCTTTGATGAAAAATTCAGCCGCTGTGTTTCCTGCGCCGTGTAGTTAACCGAGCTGCAGACGGCATGAAAACATTATGTGAAATAAATCAACACTCTTAGGATCCGCTCCCTGTTGTCGGATCGAGTGACAGCTCGCGTGTCACATCTGTGACTGGTGGCTAAATAGACATCATTTTTATTACTGTTTTTTTTTCTTATTACTTTTTATTTTTATAACAACCTCATAAGACTTTATGTCCTCCTCCATGCAACAAGGTCCAGGCGCATCTTCTGCAGCCCCTCACATTAAACATTCAGATCATCACACAAAGTCCTTAGAACTGCAATCAAAAATTAGCGCAGGCACTTGAAACATTCTTGATGTCACAGAAATGTATTATCAGCAGACATTATTTAGTAGAGCTCAATATTCAGCAGTGACACATTGTACAGACGTGTTGAAGGATAGGACGCTTGTTTTGTCATTAGTTAAAACGTTATTTTCTTTTTGGTTCTATTCCCCAGCGGCAGGATGCCAGGATCATCGTAGGCCTTTTCTATGAGACTGAAGCGAGGAAAGTCTTTTGTGAGGCAAGTGCTGAATCGTTTGCTTGACACTTCTGTCAAACTCAGTTACACTAAAAGCCTGACAATCTGGGCTCTTTCCATCAACACAGCTTGACTCTGCTGGAGTCTCTGCCTATAGTGTTGTCATTTATACTCAGTTCAGTCTAACAATAAATATCAAGCCTTTTACTCCAATATTAAAGCACTGACAAAAACTAAGCCTAATTACACAGTAGACAGTCTATTATATAAGCTCTTATTATATTTGAATTCCAAAGTGACCTTATAGTAACGTAGTAAAATGTCCAGAGAAGTTGACATGTTTGTGCCTGAAAATGACTGGATTTTGTTCAGTATAATTTATACATTCATTTAGTCACCTGGACAGTAAAATCCATACTTAACTGAAAATGGACATCTCACTTCAGATTATTCTGTCTGGATATTCACTAAATGTACGAAAGTATTGGGATATGCTTGTTTTTCGAAGTTCGGGCTGGGCCACTTCCAGTGAAGGGCAATCTTAATGCTTCAGAACACCGACATTTTGGACAATGCCATGCTTCCAACTTTGTGGACATAGTGTTTGGGGAAGGACCTTTTCTATTCCAGCATGACTGTGTCCCAGTTCACAAAGCAAGATACAGACATGATTGGATGACTTTGGTGTGGAAGAACTTGACTGGCCCACACAGAGCCCTGACCCCAAACCCATCCAACACCGTTGGGATGAACTGGAATGGAGACTGTGAGCCAGGCCTTCTTGTCCAACATCCATTCCTTACCTCATAAAGGCTCTACAGAATGAATTTCCTCTCCAAAATCTTGTGGAAAACCTTCCAAAGAGAGTGGAAACCGTTATAGCTTCAAAGGGTGGGACTGTCTCTATATAAAAGTGTATGTATTTGAAGGCAGTCATTAAAGTGCCTGTTGGTGTAATGGTCAGGTGTCCCAATATTTTTGTCTATATAGTTTAGAACCAGACTTCCATTAACAAAAAGCAACAAGCATGTGGTGTTTGTAGTTTGTGTGTTTGTGTAGGTGTTTGTGCATTGAACTAATCATCCTTTATTCAGAATTGCTTGTTAACTCAGCACTCTGCTCTCCTTGTTCTCTGGTAGGTCTACAAGGAGAAATTATTTGGGAAGAAGTATGTGTGGTTCCTCATCGGCTGGTATGCAGACAACTGGTTCAAAATCAAAGACCCAGCCATTAACTGCACGGTGGAGCAGATGACGGAGGCTGTGGAGGGTCACGTCACTACAGAGATCGTCATGCTGAACCCAGAGACCGTCCGTGGAGCCTCCAACCTGGTGGGTGAACCCTTATGGTCCTTCAAGCTGTTTTAGAATTACTGTCAAACTAACAGTGTTCATATGGAAGATGGAGAAAGTCTAAAGAGGTGCAAGGATGAGGTTTACAAGCATAATAAAGCACTGAGTGAAATAATCAAGCAGTTCTCCTTTTTAAAGTACAGATATATGTGGCAGTTCTTTACATTGTAATTGATATACATTGATTGTGCTATACATTATATGATTATTAGGGGTGTCATGTGATTAAAAAATAATCAAATTAATTACAAGCTCTGTGATTAATTAATTGAAATTAATTGCACACATTTATGCTGTAAAATGATAACACTAAGTCCATCAGTAAGGTGCAGTTTAAGACAATGTACATACACTCAATGTACATACATTACAGAAGCATTATAATGTTGGTGAACCAGGTGCTCAAAGTCCCATGATGCGATCAAACAGCGTTCATTTTTTTGTGCTATCGTTTTTGTAATTAATTGAATGTGTTAATTCGACACACCAAATGATTATACAGTCAACCCCTGAAATTCGTGGGGCTACATTCCAAGAGCACCCGCCAACTGCAAAAAAACAGCTCAATACATTACCCTTGAAAAATGTAAAGGTAAACTCTCACTCCACGCGGTAAAGTGTTCTGATGTGGGAATGCTAGAGTTGGATGTCTCGAGACCGGTCTCGAGACCACTTTTACATGGTCTTGGTCTTGTCACAGTCTCTACAGCCTTTTGTATTGGTCTTGTCTTGTTCTCGGATCCCTCGGTCTTGTCTTGGTCTCGCTGTCTTGGTCTTGCTGTCTCAGATCGACAGAAAATACAGAAAGAATGTCAGTGTCATGAAAGTAGCATTCACAGAACACAGAGTTTTTTTGTGACACACGTTTAAAAAAGAATCATTCGGCAAAATGTAGATTTTGGGCTGTCTCCTTGACTGAGACAGCTGGGACTACCTCAACCTTCACCAGGCACCTGGAGCGTGAACACCCTGAAAGGTAAGCTAGCCAGTAGCAATCTACCCATCTTCAAACTCTTTTAGCTACCTTTCCAACCCCAGATGAGCAGATCATGTATATGTATTATTGTTCTTTATCATGTGTTCTTCTCGCACAAGCGGTATAAATCATTTAGGGACAGATTTTTTTGCAAGCTTCTCTGCAGACTTAACTTTTGATGAAGAGTGTAACAACATGGTAACTACAGGTAGCTAGCTCTAACAGTGGCTATTGGCTACTTAAACATTATCAGTTTTCTTTAACTTTAGATATTTTAGCGAATTCATTGAGCAGAAATATATCGAAACCGTTTCAGTGAGCACTTTAAGGGCTGGTA
>JBBJLR010000001.1:12693114-12712431 GCA_037577145.1 Brachypetersius gabonensis | reverse complement strand
GAGAGAGAGAGAGAGAGAGAGAGAGAGAGAGAGAGAGAGAGAGAGAGAGAGAGAGAGAGAGAGAGAGAGACGATCCGTGCGCTCCGGAACGAGAGAGAGATCAAGAGAGAGAGAGAGAGATGCGCTCGGGAAAAGTCACTAAAGAGAGAGACAGAGAGAGAGAGAGATACGATGCGTGCGCTCCGGAAAAGACACTAAGGAGAGCGAGACACAGAGAGAGAGGGAGTAAGAGAGAGCAACAGAGAGAGCGAGAGAGGTTTAAAGTCCCGACGGCCATGTACGGGGAGCCAGAAGAACAAAATTAGTTAAAAAAAAAACCAAACATACTGGGGGTTTACGGTAATACATGTTTCTGTAGAGCCACAGTAATTTCTTTGTCTCTCTCTGTACTCCCAGGTTAGTGTGTGTGGGTAGTCCTGTGTGTGGGTGCTGCATAGTGCTGCTGGATTAATGGTTGACTGAGAACAGTCTTCCCCCCAAACACATCCAGCCAACAGTGTTCTATGTCCCAAAACTGAATTACCATGAAAAACTAGAGGCTGGCCAGCACAAACTGTGCAGCCTCAGAAGAAACATCACGTACTGGATTTGACCGCTGTCTAATAAAACGGACTGTATAGGCACATGGTGTTTTAGCACTGCTGAGAACAAAGTGTCCTTTTGACACCAGAGAAACCTTAAAAAGGAAGAATCGTAGATATCTTAATAGGAACAAATAGAAAAACAGAGTAAAAGCAACATACTTCATAATGAAACCATGCTGATATCTTCTAATACATTGTCTTGGACCTTTAATGACCCTTCCATTGTTATCTAAGTAACTCTAGTGACCACAGCTGGACTGTTGTAAAGGTAAAGGGGGCATTTGACTGCTGTTCTTATCTTATCCCCCTGGAGCAACTGAGGGTTAAGTGTCTTGCTTTTGTGGGGGGATTTGAACCTGCAACTTTGTGGTCATGGGGTTCACGGGCAATATAATATTTGTGTGCAAATCATTCAGCTGATCAGTAATTAGATGATCAGGAGGGGATACGTGAAGGCAGACATCCAGGAGCAAGTTTGGTCACCACTTAAACAATGTTTAGCTGCCTGTGTGAAGAATTTTGAGAAACAACTAATCACTGCAAATGCATTTTAACCAATGTAAAAAAGTAAACTTTGCTTAAACAAATTTGCAGCCAAAACTTGTACACTTTAAGTTTTTGATCCATGTATTTTCGTTCCATCAGACTTTAAATTACATCAGAACAACGACTGGGTATAGTGAAACATTCAAGCCAGTGAATTCGACCAAGGACACCCAGCCATCTATAAACCATCATGCTGCCTGTAAGTTTAGGTGACTATTGTGCATTTATTTGGCTGTTTGTCTTTGCCTGATGTGTGTAATTTATACAGCTTTGTTTTGATTTCCTTTTGATGTTTTTATGCAGGGTTGGGATTGGCCGTCGTTTCCGCACTGCTGTGTGTTTGCCTAGTCAGTTTGATCTGCATGACAAAGAAAAGGAAACAGTGCTTTAAAGGTTGGTGTGTGTGTGTTTGTATGTGCATGAAAGGAATATTTGTATTTGTGCAGAAAAGAGTTCCTAGAGGGAATATAAATGATTAATGTCTTTCTGTTTGTGCCATCTGTTCAGCGGCCGCCAGTGGCCACCATATTTTAGTTTACATGTGTTGAACGTTTAAAGTCCTGGTCACTAGGGCCAATTAAAGAACATCTAGTTCTTGTTTCAAGTAAAGTGATTAGGTTCAAAACAAGTCCATTTCTGTTTATATAGTTCCTCAGTTCAAGTCTGTGTTGCTTGTCGACCCTCACATTCGACCCTCTTTAGTGCTTGTCGGCCCTCGGGCCTGCCCATTTAGTAAAATGGATGTCTGCATGTTCTTGTGTATTATGTTTTATGAAAACTTTTATTGTTTTCTTTTCCAGACAAGATTTAATGAGAATTATGCATACACTTAAGACATTAAGATATTTTTGTGTTTCATGAACCAAAACGAGTCATTTATATGTTTTCTGACCTCTTCTTATCCCTTCGGAATTTAAAAGACTATTACTGCGACTTTAAAACTGAAGTTTGTAAAGACCTCTGATCTGAATTGATGTTCTGTACTGATGTTCAGAAAGCAGTCCAGAATGAAAGCTTATATAAGACTCTGAAAATGAAAAGTATTAATGCCCACAATGCAGGAGAAAGCTACAAGAGTATAGCAAAGCGTTGTCAACTTGCAATTTCTACAGTGAGAATTGTAATTAAGGAATGGCAGTTCAGGGACACTGTGGAGGTCAAAGTGAGGAAGAACAGGAAAACACTCTGAGAGAACATCTTGTGTTCTGGTCAGAAAGACAAATTTGACTGCAGGAACATTTAGCAGACTCAGGAGTGGTGGTGCACCGTTCTACTGTGAAGCAATGCTTGCACAGACAAGACCTTCATGGAAGAGTCCCCATCATAAAATCCAACATCATAAGTATGCGACAGAACATGTATAGAAGTCTGATGCGTTTTGGAAATAAATGCTGTGGACTGATGAAGTTACAATAGAACTCTTTGGCCACAATCAGACATGTTTGGAGAAAATAGGAGCAGCATTTCATGAAAAGAACATAGGGTGGATCTATCAGGCTTTGGGGTTGTGTTGCAGTTAGTGGCACAGGAAACATTACATGAGTGGAGGGGAAATGAATTCCACTAAATATCAGCTAATTCTAGGAGCAAACATCACACCATCTATAAAAAAGCTGAAGCTGAAAAGAGGATGGCTTCTACAACAGGACAATGATCCTAAACATACCTCGAAATCCACCATGGGCTACCTCAGGAGGCACAAGCTGAAGGTTTTGGAATGACCATCACAGTCCTCTGATTTAAACTTCATTGAAAATTTGTGGGTAGATCTGTGCATGCAAGACCAAAGAGTATTACAGAACTAGAAGCCTTTTGCAAGGAAAAATGGGAGAAAATTAAAAGTACAAGAATTGAAAGACTTTAATTAATAAAAAGTGTTTGCAAGCTGTGATATCTGCTACAGGAGGTGTTACTGAGTACTGCTTATGTAGGGTGCCCAAACTTTTGCAGAGTGCCACAATAATGTTTAATTTTTTATCTTTGTTCAATTTATGGCATAAAAAGTACTGCATCAAAAAAAACCCAATGCATCAATGTTTACTGAAAATATTGTGAATTTTTTCCATTTACTAGAGAGACTGTGTCTTTTTAATTAAAAAAATGACCAAAATATGTTATTTATCGAGGGGTGGCCAAACTTTTGCATAATATTGTATGTACAGATATCATAAATAAATAAATAAATAAATAGTGAAGTTAGTGAAATAGTGAAAGTGAAGTTAGAGATAAATATGGCCTTTATTATCGGAGATGAGCACAATGTGAGAATACTGGAAGAAAGAACAGGAGTCTCCTTTGTCTTTCTGTCTGATCTCATTGTTGTCTCCAGCGAAGAGATATTAGAGATATTAAGGGTAATTATTTCTTGATTTTTCTCTTCTGTGGGGAAAGACGGTTGTGAACACATCAGACTGAGCAACACAGACGACTCCAAGAATGTAAACGAACTTCTACGTGAGTATCCAGATCTAATGTTCCCATGTTTGTACCCATTTAATTTTCTCTACCCACCCATTTTCTTATGTACCAGTTGGACCCAGAAGGGTATCAGGGCTGGGATTAACTTAAATTTCTCCTTTTTAAACTTTAAACGTGTACTGGATCTGTATTTAATCTCTTTCTCTCTCGTGATTTTGCTCCTCCAGCCCTCGGGATCCAGGATGCTCCTCTTCCTGTAGTGCTGAATCATCTGGATGTGGTGGAAGAGCTCGTACTTTTGCTGGACCCGGACACACCTGGGGTGAAGAACACTCGGCACCTCGCCGCCAACTGCTCCATCTCCTTCACCTGGATCAACTACGCTTATTCCATGAAGGACAGCAGGAGTCCCCTCATCGCTGTGCTGGAAAAAATCATCGCAAACTACCCCGACTGGACCGTGGGACATCTGGCTGGATTATTAAGCAAAATCGGGCGGAACGATGCAGTGGCTGTTCTCAGGAAGCTTGTGGTGAATAAACAGGAAACCTTTCAAGTTTAACTGGAAATTCTTCTAAAGTTTTTAAAAAATTCTATACCTTTCAGTATAGACTGTATAGAGTGGTTTATAGTGAAACGATATGATCAACAGCGGCACCACAAACTGATTCAAAAATACATTTAAAACTTTCATAACATTTTAATGTAAAGATCAAGGTGACAAGACTCTGGGACTTCTGGATACCCTGAAAGATTCTGACTCAGTGAGCAAATTTCTCCAAAGCAGCTTGTAATTGCACCATTCATCAGTTATGGCAAGAAATGCCCTATTAAATGCATAACGGAACTGATTAAATGGCTGCAATCACTGTAAAGATCTTTTTGCTGTTTGACCCACTGATGGTGAGAAAAACTTGCCAGCCCATCACAAAACCCGAGATGTTTGACTTGTGAAAACACGTAACTGAGCGAGGGCTATTTTGGTCTTCAGAGCTGCTTTAGAAGAAAACATGTTTTAGAATAACCTGGTTTAGAATTATCTGGTTCAGTAGCTTCACAAAAAAATATGCATTTATTACATTTATCAGAAGCTTTTATCCAAAGCGACTTCCATTCCCATTCACGAATTACAGGGGGCAGTCTCCCTGGAGCAACTTGGGGTTAAGGGTCTTGCTCAGGAACCCAGTGGTGGTGTGCTGAAGGTAGGAGTCGAACCCATGACCTCTTGGTCTAGAGGCAAGTATCCTACCCACTACGCAATTGCAATTGCAGATTCATAATGACGTTGGACTCGACAGGGTCGCTGTGGTTCAGTTGCCTAGTGTATCTAGTTTAAATGTATTATGTAGAGCCCAAATACACAAACATGTATTCCCTTATAATGCTTGATTTTTTACTATCAGTATTATTACACATTTTTTGTAATTTGTTTTTTTACACTTAGAGATCATTTCATCTAGTCAGTATTATCATTTCACCTTCTCAGTATTAAAGCTTTCATAGCTGCTTTCTTAGCTGTTCTCAATGTTCTTCCAATGCTGCTTTATAGAATTTGAGCACTTAGTGACCAAGTCGAGAATCTCCCTGAAACCAAATTTGCGAGAAAACAAAGACTCAAAAGGGGAACCTGAGCTCTCTAGTAGACACCAGACAGCAAAACAGAATAACAGAGCATCACTATAGCGAAGAGGCAGAAGTGATGACCAGTGAAGAATAGTTTGCTGTTCAGGGATCCAACACAATAGGAGTATTTTCCACGGCTTTTGGGGCAGCTAAAACCTTTGAATGAAAATCTTTGTCACTGTAGGTACAATTAAATTTGGATGCTCAAACTTCCAGTGCAGAAGGAAAAAAAATATTGCACACAAATTTGATTTTGCACAGTTACGTTATTGCAATGTTATGTGCTATTATGGCTTTTGAATAGAAACTGTTCCTTTAGTCTATTGGTCTTTGTTTTTAAAAGGGCAGCAGATCAAAAACAGAGTGACCTGGACAGAATGCGTTTGTTTCTCTTCAAAGTTCCAGTGGTTCACACAGATTTAGAGAACATGTGCGTTTTGTGGGTAAAATGTCAGTGAAAGTGCACTCGTAACCTGTTTGTATGTTTATGGTCTTGTTCTTTTAATGTCTGTAAGAATGTCTGATTAGTATTTATATGACTTTATTATAGTATTTTGTTAAACTGTTGACCCTGACCTGTGATAAATTCTGGATTGAGGATGCTGCCCTTATTTACAGCTTTTTATAGCTCCTGCAAAATGTTTTTTAAAACTCATTCAGGAATGTCACTTATATCACACTGATACAAATTCACCTGCAACACCTTATCCATGAGGAAACCATGAGAACTACCTGGCAACCTTGCAAGTGTCACATGCAAGTGTCTGTAGTACAGGTGATCTTGTGAACAGGAGCCTCTAATTTTGATTAAGGCTTTATTAATATCTGAATTTACCTTACTTTAAGTATAAAGGTCAGTATCTCTGCATTTATTTCCAGTTCTGTAACATTTCTGTTCAAATTTAGCTAAAATTCGTTAATGTTAATCTATTCTCTATCTATGAATAAATGTAAAAATCATACACCACACTGCCTGGACCTCCTGGTTATTCATTTGAAAATCTTTTTTTAACCAGATGCTCCCAAATATCTGCATGTCTGATTTTAGTAGTATAGTAAAAAAAAAGCTAAAACCCATTTGAAGCAGTATACATTTCTGTTCAAACATTTTAACATCTTTATTAAGCAAATAACATTATAAATAAAAAAGTGCATAGAAAATTAAACAGGTTTAGAAATATGTATACAATTATTTACAAACTCAGGGAACTTTTTTACAATGTAGTAAAGACACACACTTCCATGTTTTTAAGTCTTTTTTTTTTTAGCACATTTTTTTCTTGTTTAAAATAACCCTACATAAGAACAGTTTTTTTTTCCACACAACTCTGGGAGACAGATCGTCACAAAGGTCTTATCTAGTGCTTTGCATCCTTCATTGCACAACAGGCCAGTCTGCAGGACTTTAAGACCAAGCAGAATCGATTCTTTTCTGGGGTTTGCATGAATTTTTTGTGAAGGTCTTTCTAAACAGCCTGAGGTAGAATCCTAACAAGTTCAGTGGGGGAGAAAAGAAAGAGAGAAAAGAAAAAGTGGGTCCATTGAGTATTAAGAGACAGGGACAGATGAGGCCAAGGTGAGGGATTCCCTCTGTTGCTCAGTGAGGACTGTCGGGAAGAAGCAAAGCTCTATGTGAAGCATGTGGCCACAGTTTATACGTTAAAAGAAGAATTAAAACCGTGGGGTTGTTGATAAAAAGGAGAACCTGCGGCTCAAAATGCCACCGTAAAAAGGCTGCACTGCAAGAACTCACCCGCAAAGAAACTAGAAAACAAAAATAAAATATGTAAACAAAAGAAAAATCCCCTTCCACACAGAGAGAGCACATTAACAGACACCAACTGGAACAACAAACCTTCCAATCTCAGCATTTCTAAGACATCAGTGTGTGTTCATGATGTGGAGGTGCTGAGTGGCTGCAGGTCGGACTGAGACATTTGACAGAACGGGTTCTAGTTGACAGAGTCGGTTCTAAACACTGCATTCACAAATATATTTTCTTGAGTGATTGAAAGGCGTGCGGAAGGTTCTAGGTGCAGCATGTTTATGTACAATTGTGGCACGGAAACTAAAAAAAGACCTGACCAGAGTCAACAACCTGTAAAAGTGGATTTCCCCAGTAGTGTCGGAAGCTAAAGCAGAGGGGGAAAACAAGCTTCATAGTCATCTTTCTCCATACCTGATTTTACCTCCTCCACCCAGTAACCGTCAAGTACTTAATTCACAAATAAAGTCTAAGTCTCTTAAACGGCAAGGAATGAACATGATTAATGAAATGTACAGCATCCCTTGTTTTCAAGACTTTCGATAAAATCTAGCACCATGAAGTCTGATGAAGGTACGAAATGGGCAAAGTGCTCAGTTCAGACCAAACAACAGCAGGACAAGAGACGAGATAGGACAGTGATCCAAATCCAAGAAAATTGAATAAATAAGATACAAAACAAGGAGGGTCTTCCTGGGGAGTTTACCAACAACAAATCTGCTTCTCCTGGAGACTTTAAAGGCTTAAAAGACTATAAAATCTAATCTGAGAAGTTTTCTTACTGAAAGCTTTATGAACAGAATGGATCACTTGTCTACTGCAGGGGTCCACAGCATCTTCCTGAGCATATAAAGCCTTTTCCTCACCTAAACATCGATTCTGACTAAAGTCCTATTCTAATTTCTAGCAAATCACTGATAAATATCTCAGATAAAAGTATTTTATTTATATGTATTTATTTTTATATATATATATATATGTATATATATCTCTTGATCAGTCATATATTTCCATCCAGACATGCTCTCACTGCCATAAAGACTCACGTCACACTGTCAAGTTCAGGGGATGGAGTCATCAAGAAGCCACAGAACAGCCTGCTATCAACTGCTTGTTTTTTTTCAGCTGAGGAAATGAAAATGAAAATGATGAACGCCTGCAGTAACAATTGCCTGCAGCCTTCTGCCAGAGAAAAACAAACTAAATCAAAAAGGACATCCGGGTTCCCACAGAAACTGTGACCACACTCACATGCACTCACTCTAAACATGGTGTTCTGGATGCATAACCTTGTGAACCATTATGTTGTAATCAGCTGGGTGGATGAACAGATGGTTGGGTGGATTCTGGAGTGAACATCCCACATTTCTGGAGCTCTCAGTCAACAGACCTCAAGAAAAAGCCAGTCCTGATGGCCCTTTACTGCCCGTCTCTGCGCCGACTGTCGGCTTTTAATCACCCGTTTGCCGCACTCCTTCATTTGGAGCTTCCTCGTTTCCGGCTCAGTTGAGGAAGCGGCGGCAGCGCCTGGCCCCGCAGTTGCAGCCGAGCTTGTTGCTGGCGTCCTCAATGGGAAATTTGTAGTCGTAGGTGAGCTCCTCTCCACGGTAGATCTTCCTCAGGGCAAAAATGACGATGTGCTTCTGGCCCTCCACGTTGATGACGCGGGAGTAACAGTTGGGTTCGCAGGAGTGGTTGATGAATCGCGCGGCATTGCCATGCATGGTCGCATCCACCACCTCAAAGTCGTCAATGCGGAACATGTAGCAGCCAATGCCCTGTCGAAAGAGGAGCAAGGCAGCGGCCATTTGTACCAAAAACATACATGGAACCAGGCTGACAAAACACGACAGAGATGCTAAGAAACATGGACACATTTACACACCACTTGGCTAAAACCTTATTAAGATCTGGAGGTTTCTGGTGTTCCTGTCTAAGCTGACAAGAGCACAATAGGAATCCTGTTTCTCTCACCTTCCCATCGTAGTATTTCTCTCGTTTGTCTGTGAGAACAGAGCGGATGACGATGCCCGAGTACTCGATTACCATTTCACCTGCTTCAATGTTTCTCTTGCAGAACAGGCCTCGTCCATGAATCGCCGACCTGAGATGTCAAAGATGTTATTTATGTTACATTCTGGCGGTAGAGAGTGCAAACACAAAGTACACCTCTTGCACTTTAAAGTAGTAGCTAAGAAGTAGTGCTATAAGTTAACAGGACAGATGTTGCATAGGGAAAAAAAACATTAACCACAGACTGACAGCATGAGTAGTCACAGCCAGTGGGTTGTCTTAATGATTTATAATAGCACTAAATAATGTATATCACACTGTAGCTGCATTCAAAGTATAATTAAACATTTTTTGTAAAAAAAAAAAAAGCTTTTTTACTTCTGCTTTAAGGATCCCTGCTTCATCACTGTTTGCCCTTTCCAAATACAAACTGTGACAAGGTTCTGTATAAATTTCCAAAGAGCAATTTATAGGTCACCTGTAAACACCAACAGCTTCTTTAGACGTCCTTTCGAGGTGTCTGAAACGCATCGCCATGGGAAGTTCCAAACTTGTTGCTCGTCTGCAAAAGATCATGACCTCTGTTACTGAAATGTATTCATTAAAAAAGTCCATTCTAAAAAAAGAGAACAACATCTCTCTGTTTTTGCCCAACCTGCTTGGTTTTAGGAGAACTTCATCCTCCTCTTCGTCATACAAGTCTGCATCAGGAAGCTGTCTGTGCTGGGAAGCCAGGAAGTTGAACATGTCGAAGGTAGATTTCCTGAGAAGATATGCAAAAGTGAGGTCAACAAGCAGATCGGATCTGCCACCACAGCTTCACACCACTACTGCTTAGCCTCAGACTCCACGGCAGAAACACAAACACCAGCTCTACTTTCTAAAACCCCACACAACTCACCTCAGATACACCTCTGACCGAGCACAGCCGCTAGGGTTGATGGGCAGTTCGTCTTCCTGGCTGGCCTGTTTATGGAAGCGAAAACTGTGATGATGGCAGCACTTTGCCCCCTCGAGCTGCTCCACCAGGTAAACCACCGCATCATGCAGCAAACCCATCATACGAGCCCCAGTCAGCCCAGTAAAGGACAGCTGCCTCAGCCTGGCAGCAGCACGAGCCTCCTGGACCCCATCGAAGACGGCTCTCCAGGCCACTGTTCAAGTTTCAAGGTAAGAGAGTAGAGCGTGTGAGGACAAGAGCATTAATTTGAAATTATCTTGAGATCATGTGGAAATTGAAGGCTGCGTTATGAAGATGGGGATTTCAGCCACCAAACTAACAAGCCTGGGAAAATACACCACAGAAAGGAACCAGGCCAGTTTGAAATGAGTCATACACCTAAAGACTTGGTATGTAACGGACAGTACTGGTCCGTTTCTTTGCCTTGGCTTCAGCTGCTCTATGCACATTGTCTCCCTTAGAGATGAAAAAAAATATTTTGTTCACATTCACAGAGGAAATGAAAAAATGACGTCAATTACCCTCGATGCTGTCTGCCTCCACACTAAAGCCATCATCACTGCTGATCTCAAAGCGTAGGTGGGGCTGGTCTCCTCTGGAAGGCAGCTGTTCTTCAGTGTCTGAGGGAGGCATCTCATCATCCGAGCAGGACATCATCCCTAAACACAACACAACCGGTTACTGTTTTCAGTTCTCTCATATCAGTTAAGAACTGTTATCATACCCTTATCAAAAATTCAATTCTTAGATCACAATTCAAAAACTTTGTCACCGAGGGGTAATTTAAAAGAGAAGCAGTGCACACATAACAGATGACACAATAACAGGCGATTTTTCTTTTTTAGCAGGGAACAAGCAGTGATTAACAAGGGATGAGGTAGTGACTTGAGCAAGGTGCGACTGGAGCAAGATTACATATCTGTGTATGTATGTATATTCTGTATATTGCACTATGAACAATAATAAGTTACTTTAAATGACAGAAGCAATTAGGCGCATCATATTTTGAAAGTGAAAAGTGGGCAATGAGAGTCTCAAATCTGAGGTTTGGGTCAGGGGGTGGGGGAGGTGGGAATGTGTGAGGTGATAATGGTGGGTTTGGCGGGGTGTCAGGAGTTCAAAAGAAGGATAGCTTTAGGAACAAACGTGCCCCTCCTCCTCTGTGTCCTGCAGCCAGGGCAATCTTGGGGCAATTTACAGCATTTCTATAACATTTCAACACTCAGGAGTGTTTTATAGTCTAAAAAAAACATGCCCCTCATACCAGCAAAACCAGACCGTAGTGGAGAGCTGTTAGTAGATTAAGTAGAATTCTATCAGAGATTGAGTTAATCCTCAACCAGATCACCCAGAGGATCCACCAGGACCCTCTCAGACCACCCAGAGGATCCACCAGGACCCTCTCAGACCACCCAGAGGATCCACCAGGACCCTCTCAGACCACACAGAGGAACCACCAGGACCCTCTCAGACCACACAGAGGAACCACCAGGACCCTCTCAGACCACACAGAGGAACCACCAGGACCCTCATTAAAGTGAAAGTGACAATCTGGTCATATGTGAACACACCACAGCACACAGTGAGAACAGCACGAAATACTTCTTCTGCATGTAACCCATTCACCAAGTGAAGCAGGGGGCAGCTATGAACACCGCCCGGGGAGCAGTGTGTGGGGACGGTACCTTGCTCAGGGTACCTCAGAGGTGCCTAGTGGTCTTGGGAATAAGACTTTCTGTTCGCAGGGCGAATGCCTTAACCACTAGGCTACAGCTGCCCCACAGGCCATGCTAATCTTCTCTGTATTGTTCCAATTTTAGTATATGTGCTGCCGTTATTTGTGATGTTCGTGTTAAGTTAGTTTATGAGATGTGGATGTTCTCCTCAGTGCTCAGCAAAGAGGAGGGTCTTCAGTCTGTGTTTGAAAACAGTAAGGGTCTCAGCAGTTCTGACAGTCAGCAGAAGTTCTTTAAACCACTTTGTGGCTGATGCTGAGAAAAGTCTTGATGCAGTTTGTGAACCTTTGAGAAAGAAGTCGGTGGAATTGGGTAAATGTTTTAAGAGGGTGGAGCTGTGATCTGTGGTCTGTTTAGAGCTGAATAGTCAGAAGGAGTTGGACCAATTTTGGCTCTGTAGAGTTTCAAATCGAATGTAAAACCACAGGAACCCAGCGAAGGTCTGCAATAGTGGAGTTGTGTGAGACAGTTGGAGTATTGAAGACCAGATGTTTTTTGTTTTGTTTTAAAAATGTATTTGAAGTATTCTCTCATTCACTTTTCATTCATTCAACATTTCATGTGTCATCATCAAGCTGTAGATATGTTTTTGTCAATAATTACTGGCACTGGCTGTGTATACCTGAGTATTTGTTCCAGTCAGACAGAGTAGTACGCCCAGTGGTGTCCCAGGCCTGTGGTTTACTGCTTTCACCTCCACGACACACGGAGAACCGATCCCAAAGTCCTGGCCTTCAGTAGCAGACGATAAGAGTTATAAGAGTCAATCACAGCTATAAATCCCACTGAATTTCACAAAATCAAAAACTGTTCAACTATGTCATACCTGGCACTTTCAGAATCACTGCTTCGCTCATCACTGGGTTTGTCTAGGTCAAGGATCCCTTTGACGGTTGGTGCTTTTATGCGAACTCCACCACACCTGCTGTAAAAAGTGAAAAAACAACTAAACATTAAACACCTAAACAATGTCTGTAAAACATTTAGAAAAAGGGCCATTACAGTTCACGGCTACAAATGTGGTATTTTGCAGAAGGTTTAAATAACTACTGGAGCAGTTTCTGTCCTTCAGTTCTGCCAAAAAATAGATTAACGGAAGTCAAATAACTGCTGCAGTCACCAGAGAAAGCTTTGCAGACCCAAATATTTGCTGACACAGCTGACAAACAAGATTCCCACCCAGAGCCCTACGAACACATGACTTTTTAAAAGAAAAACACACCAAGAAGGCAACTACAGCAGGTCTTTAGTTAGGAGTCTCTAAACTTCCAGTAACTACAGCAACCTGAGGTCTCCACACCTTATGGCTGACTAAAGCAATGATGAATGAATGTATACTTTTCTACAGCTGCAGCTGGTGCTTCTCGCCCGCCGGAAGAGGCCCACTTCCTACTACTAAACACTCAATTTAGTTATAACTATCACTGAAACATAACTAATCTATTTGGTTTCATATGATTGATTGTTTATGCTCATAGAAAAACATGGATCAAGGATGGATGACAGAGCTCAAGGAGGGAACCCCCACCCACCATCACATTTAAACCAAACTTATATCAGAGTGACTGTGCGGAGGGAATGGTACAGTCCATGGTGAGCCAGTGGTCAAAATAGAGATCATACTGACAGCATTTCAGGTCTAACGATTTTCCCTTTGTTCAGGTGGAAATCTTACAAAACCAAACAAAGCATACAGTCAGTTTGTAGTTTGGTTTACTGATGAGGCACCACTTTGTGGACCGGTGTGTTTCCTCAAAGAGTACATAATCAAAAAGTGACTTTGTATGATGTTATAGAACCCTTTTCAAATTTTAATGTACAATTGTCTTTTTATTATGGTCTTTATCAAAATCAATTTCATTTCATCTTTTTCTTACCTTGCAGTTGAACTTAATTTGCGCTGATCTTCAGGACCACTGGACAGTTCTGGTTCTAAAAAGTCAGGCTTTGATTTCTTCGTGGCAATGCGGTCTGAGAAAGAGGACACTCTCTTCATTCGAACCTGCTTTGGCCGAGATGATGTTGAGTGTGGGGTGGCTGCTGATGAGCATGTGGACTCTGGTTCAACAAGAAGGCCTGGGGGTAGGACCACTGAACTCAGGGATTGAGCTCTGCCTCCCACATTGGGATTGCGGGGAGAGGATGGACTCAGGATATGGGCACCACTTCGATTCGGGTCATAATAACTGGCCATAGCTTGGTTGATGATGGCTTGAGCACTGCTTGCATGATTGTCCGCTGCCTTGCTAGAGGAACCAGGCGTTGTTGTAGACTTCGTCTTCCGAGCTGCTTCCTTCTTTTTCTGTGCCTTTTTTTCTGCTACATTTCCATTGGCAGATGCATCTTGCTTTGACATCTTTACTTCCTGTGGTACTGCTGTTCCATTGCTGTTAGCAGTGAGGAGCTGGGTTATGGTCTCAGATTTCGGAACCACAGGTGTCACCATCCGTGTGACCTGGGCTGGCATAGTTGCTCCAGCAACTGCAGACAAGTTGCCTGCTGCTGCAAGAGTAGCAGAAAGAGCATTGCTTTGCAGAAGGCTGGCAATCTGTGTAACACAGTTGTAAGAAGGAGAGTTGGGACTGGGTAGTTGGAAAGTGTTACTTTCAGGATTCTTGACGAAAATTTGGCCAAGCCGATTGACGAGTAAAACATGAGGGGTAGGATCCACGTTAGGTCCACCAACCTCCTTCACAGTGAGAATTGCATGGCCTGGTAATGCTTGGGTCACCTGCTGTTGAGGCTCTAATGTTTGTCTTGGAGTTGAAAAGTTTATGGAAATTGTACGTCCTGAGACAGTTTCCCTTTGCAAAGGCATGGAGCTATATCCATTAACAACAACAGGGCCAGAGGCCGGCTGGATAATGGAGGGCACTGGCTGGCAGTTAGTGGGTGGCTGGGGGATTGCGGCAGGGACTATGCTGACAGTTGCTGAACCCATAGGCTGAGTGTAAGCCGAGTACACAGGGGTAGACACTGTTCCAAAAACTGCCCCAAGAGTGGCGAGAGGCACTGCCGTGCCTGAAGGGGTAACGAGAACCGACTCTGACTGCGGAGGCAAATCTGCAGACACATAAGGCATCGTTCCACTAGGTACTGATGGAGCATGGCGAGTTGTGTCTGAAGGTGACAGTAGTTTGGTTCTAAAACTCTCCACAGGTGGGAGAACTGTTTTCCCTTCAGGGGTTTGAACAGGGTATAAAGAAGTATTTGAGGAATTTGTAACAGACACTAAAGAAGACTGCACAGAGGAACTAGACTGCAAAGACTGAACTGAGGATGTAGAACTAGCTGTTTCTGTAGATCTAGGACTTGGCTTTAGAGTTTGATCTTGGTTTCCATTTACAGGGCTTGTAACAGTGGGTTCTGGTGTGCCACCTGAAACATTATTTGGGTAAATCATGGATCCGTCTGTGGAGGAAACAAAGTGTCCGCTGTTATGATCCAAGTAGATTTCATTCAACTCTGTGGTTCCCTGTGTGTCAGCTTGAGTATCCTCCTGAACTGGAACCAATTCAGTAAAGGAGGCATTGGGTGAGGGAGGTTCACATCTTTCCAGAACCATGGGTATCTTTGAGTTTGTACCTAAACTGGGAGCTTGGAAGTCATCAGTGAAAACAGAATATGTTGTATCAGTCTCCTTTGGCACAACACAATCTGATAAAGTCTCTTGAGAATTTGACTTAAATGTCTGACAGAGAAAGCCAATATTCTGGCTGTCCTGAAGCCCAGATTTTGTGCAACTCTGTGAGGATCGGGGTACATTTACCTCAGCAGCCCCCTTAGTCACCTGTGGGATATCATTAGAATGGGTTTGACCAGAGGACCTTTGATGAACAGTACCAACCGAGGACAATGACCCCAAGTGTTTGGTTGGATGTTGCAGCTGGCTGCTAATGGATGATGAATCAAAGACGGGACTTGGCAGGTTCACACAGAGCCCATTACCAGCCCATTGTTTGTGATGCTGAACATCAACAGACTGAGATGGTTTCTGACTTGGGTTCTTCAAATTTTGGGTATTACTGTTGGTGACACTGGCATCACTGTCTGTCCCATCATCGACACCGTCTAGCTGTGAAATTGATCTCATAGAGGAGGAAGTTGGTGCCTGTGAAGAATCCCTTGAGGTCTTGCAGGTAACTGTAGTGCGAGAGAAGTTGAAATAGTTTCCCATATCTTCATCAGAAGAACTATTGTCCCAGTCCTCTGCACGGGTATCCACAGCATGAGACAAGCGATGCGAAGATACTTTCGACTTGATATCACTTGCTTTTCGGTCCCAAAACTCCACTTGGTTCTCTTCACCTTCTACAACAATCTGTTCACTGCAGTTCATGGTCGCTCCCTCATTTAGTACTGTTTCCTCAATTTCAAGCTCATTTTTAAGGTCTGATACGACAGTCAGGTCTGAGTCCAAGTGGAAAGGGGTGTAGTCAGTGACTAGATGACCACCCCTCGAAGGACTGACCGTATCTTCTAAAAGTGAGGCTCCATTTTCTGCAGGCAGGTCCTGTGGCGATGCCATGAAATTATGTGGCAGTTCTGTTGAGTCCAATTGATTAAGCTCAAAAGGCAGCCTTGGTCTTGTAGAAAGTTGGATGGGGGAAGAGAGAGAACGGTTAGAGCAAGAGGTGCTGCCAATGCCACCTTGCCACGTGGGCTGAGAAAACAATCCTGAGGTAGAAAGGGGTGCCAATGTTCCAGTACCCCTGGCAGAGGAAGCACTTCGACCCACAGAGCGGGCTGATGAAGAGGTTAAGAGGTTTTCAGTAGCACCTAGGGGAAAACCTGGGGAGGTAGGCTGGGTGGTTTTAGAGTGATGGGAACCCCCAGCTCGAAGGCTAACTGAGCCAGTGGCAGATCCCAAGTTAGGGCAGGCTATGTGTCCACGGATGCCAGTATTTTGTGAGTGTGGGCTATGCCGACGTGGTCTGCAAGTGTCTAAATCACTAATAGTCAAAATATGATGGGGCTTGGACGGAGCTGCTCCTAAAACACAAAACAAAACTCATTAAGCTTTGGAGAAGACTTTTCAGAAAACCAAATATAAGGAGAGATTTTGTCTCTGGAGCAATTCAGGGTTACATTTCACTTCACATTTTATATGTATAACGCTGTATGTGACAAAAATATTGAATCTTAATTGTTATTTACAATTTATTATGTTGATTTGGATCTGCAGGACTTAAAGTGAAACAAAGACTTGATTAAATTGGCACCTTTAATTCAACAGTATTTATATTATCTACATTTTGTTTAGCACAGCACCCAACTTTCAGGTGACATCATGCAATCAGGCAAATAACACTTCAAATAAAATATTTAGCAAGTATACTGGCATAGAGAATCAAACAAATACACTGGAATCATCAGTCTAAAATAAACGCAGGCTGCATAGGTTACCAGGAGATGGTAGGGGTCTAGACAGTCCTCCAGCTGGTCTTCTGTTCTGTGGGTAGAGAGAGATTTTGGGTCGAGTCCCATGGTCTGGCTTAGCAAAGGAGGATTCTGTTCTGGGATTCACGATAGTCACATCCTCTGCTGGAGTTTCAGATTCTAATGACAAGCACAAGAGTATAAAAAGTTTATAAAATGTAAGATCTCATTAAAACACAACATTAAAAAAATGTAATTTAATAGTTTAGCCAGCACCTACCTGACTGGGGGCATGGGCTGTGGGCGATTGTGCGATTCTCTCCCTGATCCGGCAATTCTTCTACTGGCTTCTCCTGAACAGGTGATCGTACCTCCATGACCCGACAGGTATACCTGCAGCGGCGACGAGGGTTTACTGTGCTCCAGTACCAGCGAGAGCATCTGATAACACAAAATATTTTTAAAAAAAAATTCAACTTTGGCCGACCAGGTGCAGCTCCACTTTTAGAATCAAGTGCACATTCATGTAAACACTTCAATAATTATACTTTTCATACACAAAGGCCACAGTGTGTGGTTAATTTTGAACAATGTTCCACAAATACAAAAACCATGAGGGCCAGAAGTCACAAATGTATTAGTAAAAAGCATTACTGGTAATATTTTTGGGGATTAATGAAACATTTTATACCGGCACTTTATACAACATGACCTGCCAAGGAGGCAATTATTAATTACGGTCTGAGAATTTCTAAACTGGCCAATTCAAATAAGTATGGAATAAAACCAGCAGTGTTACTCACTCATAACCAACGGGGAAAAGGTTTCCCTGGCTAGCAGACAGTTCGTTTAGTTTGCCAAGTTTGCTAACCTGAAGCGAACCTAAAGTGTAGAACAAACAGGAAATACTGAAATGGTGGTATCAAACAAATTAATATTCAAATCTGTCAGAATAATATTAAAAAATGATGAATGCTTACCAATCATCATATTTATGCATTCTGGTTCTAATCCGGTCAAAAACTTCCTACGAAGGCTGATTCCCTCAAAGTCCACATAGACTCTCCGAAGGACTTCAAAGCCCTGTCCAGAAATAATCTGAAAGGTTGAGAAGGAGAGTGTATTCACAGCTGCTCAACGGGCCGTAAGCAAGGAAAATCAAAACACTCGCAGTCGCCACACCTGCCCGCTAATGAGATCCCGATGTTTGTAACAGAAAACCTTCTTGTCATCCTGGAAGACGCAGTTGCGGGAGCGAGCGCACATGAAGTGATAGTTGCTCTGGCACGACGTAAGGCAGCAACCCACCGTGGCCCCGGTTTTATTACACCGTTCACAGCGCTGTAAATACAAGTGAAAGAGAAACAGCTATGAAAACACTACTACACTGGTGTATCACACGTTACCATCCCACTAATACCATTCCCACTTATATTAAGGTTCTGGGTTGTAAACAAGACCGGTAGGGTGGCAGTTTATTTTCATAAATATCAGCTTTGTTTTTGTTAACTTTTTGATTGGTTTTAGGTATCAGGTCATGCCAGCTTACCATAAGACGACCTCGGGCCACTGCACTGTGCACATTTATCAGGCAGCCGTTGTCCTCCTCAAACACCTCTGCCGACCACATCGAGCAGTTAACATGAGCCCACTCGTTCTGGCCAAGATATAGCAGACGCCCTGCATCCTGCGGAGGTAAAGATGCACAAGAACATCAGAAACTGAAAAAAATTCATAATCGTTAATTACATGAGTAAAATTAGAGTTCGCAAAGCAGAAAAAAATGTGCTGCAGAGCAACAGGACATTGTGACAGGACTGTTGATTGATATACATGAAAGTGATGTAATATGCTTATATAGTGCAAACAAATCTGGATGGGATTTTTTTTAAGGATTATTGCCATGATGATAATTGCACTTACATTCGATTTTGTATCACCGTACTTTTGGCACAAAACGCACTGTCGCTCATCCTCTTTTGACCACCCGATGTCCAGGTCTGATTTATATGGTCGTCCTTTCTTTCCTGTAACACATGGAGAGAAAAAAAATGTCATACAGAGAACTCTTAACTCAGAAACAGACATGATCAAATATACACATCTAAGGCTAATGCTGAACGATATACTGTAACCCCTCATTTTTACGCAGATCAGCAATCGCGGATTCAGTCGAACGTGGATTTTTTCTGAGAACCGAACTGATAATGGTACGCGGAAATTCCCAACAATAATGCGGAAACTGCAAATATCCTCCGCCTTTTTTCTACTTTCTTTGTTGCTATATATATA
>JBBJLR010000001.1:12675965-12693014 GCA_037577145.1 Brachypetersius gabonensis | reverse complement strand
TGTGTGTGTGTGTGTGTGTGTGTGTGTGTGTGTGTGTGTGTGTGTGTGTGTGTGTGTGTGTGTGTGTGTATAAAAGCCTCACTATTTCATCCAGCTCACCTTGAAGTCGATGTGGATCTTGTGTGAGGGCTCAGAAGGTTCCGTCTCTCTCTGGGCGAAGCCATTGGCCAGCGCCGCCAGAACGCTCGGGGGGGTTTGCTCCTGAGGGCCCTGAAATCACGAAAGGTTTTCGGTTAAAGGAATCGCCTGCTGTTAATCTAACACAAAAAATTATGATAAAATAAAATAAAATAAAATACAAAACACACATTACCTTTTCAGTTTTGCGCTTGACAGGTGTGACCTTGTTTAATCCAGACCTGCGATGTCGTGTCCCTTCATCAAGATCATCAGCAACAAAGTCATCCAGGGACACAAAGTCTGAAACTAGTAAAATATTTAAAAATAATCAATAAGAACAAATATCACATAATAGTTTAAAGCATATATATAAAAATATAGGTTATGAGTGCATAGAATTAAGAACTGACACATAAAGCAAAATCCAGTCACTTGTAAAATAAATTTTTTATTGCGCTAGTATGAAGGACAAATGCAAAAAAAGAACTGTTTATGACCCCACTGGGATTTTTTACCCGTGTTCCTTGTGCCGGCTGCTCTCCTACGGGCCGGAGACGTGGAGTTGGGCATCCCGACGCTGTCCAGGTCTGAGTCGTAATCCAGCAGGTCACAGTAGGAGCGCGGTTTGACGTGACGCTGCGGCTGCTTACGCAATGAGGGGCTCTGACTGTCACCCACAGATGTGGGGGAGGAGCGCCCCGCCCCCTCAGGCCCCTCCCCCTCCTCGTTACTCGAGTGACCAGTGCTTATGGACAGACGCTGCCTCTTGTTTCCTAAAGATCGACAGAGTTGAGATAGTACACAAAACTTCAGAGAGAGCCCAGGATACACATCACACTCATTTAACAGAAAAGAACTATTTACCTTTACAAAGTTTCGCGTTCAATCTCATGGCCTTGCGTTCCTCAATCTGATCACACCTTTTAAATCTACAAAAAAGAAATAAGAAGTTTGTGAATCAGCTGGAGGAAATAACGAGTTCCTAATTAGAGATTTTTCCCACATTTTCTGAATATATTAAGCATGGTCCAACGCGTATTCTGGCTCCACTTACACGCAGCACTGTCGCTTGGTGTTGGGTCCACCAAACTTGGGTTTGTCCAGGCAGTTGATGCACCTGCCGCAGTCTTCCTCATGCAGGCAGCCCTTACACTCCCCACATCTCCGTGCCCGCAGCCCAAACCCGGTGCCTCTGCCCCCCTTGCGGTACTTGGGAGTTCTCACATCATGCGGAACAGGACTGTCTGGTTCTGACAGCGACTCAGTATCTGGAAAACAAGAACAAATAGTACAATTAGTCACAAAGGAAAACAACGTCTATTAATGAATGTTGATTTTAATGCTTGTTTTTGTTTTGTTTTTCAGCACTGGTCACCCCCAATGCTTCAAAAGATCAAGACTTCCTTGCATTTTTAGTGTAATCTTGAACAGTTCTCCAGGCTTCCTGAGGGACTTTCAAAGACACTCATTTTCAGTTCAGTCCCTGGACCTGACCATTTTCAGAGGACTTATTTTTGTTTGTTAAGCCACACAATGGCCCACATATCAATCATTCAAGCAGAAGAAGGCCTGAACCAGTGAAGAAACAGGTGCAGATGATTTCAGATGATCAGGCGGTGATCAGTATACTGGTGGTGCTGAATGCTGAGTGGTTGGATCTTAATGTCGTCACCTTGAATCTTTAGGTACTTTGCTGCCTGTTGCAGTAAAACATTTGTTCTCAAATGAAATAAGGGGGCGCAAGACTTTTGCAGAGCTCTATATGCCCTATTGATGTACTGAACACACTGACAGTTCTCTTTTGATAAAAAAGACCCAAAAAAAACAACACATAATACTCAGGTTTGGTACATAAATCCATAAATGATCGTTAATGTGATCATAAGCTGCAGTATTAGTGTAACATTATTACAGTATTAATGTAATATAATGCTATGAGGAGCCCATCGTGTGTGTGCGTGTGTGTGTGTGTGTGTGTGTGTGTACCTTTATCAGCAGGTAATGGGGAGATGTCTGATCTTTCATGCAGGGGAAGGGCGCTGAGTCGGGGGATGTCATCAGGGACGATGGCACGCGGCTGCCCCAGAACCACCGCCGCAGCTCTGCAGACGTGCTTGATGCGCGGCCCTCCTCTGCTTTCTCCATCAGCAGCCTGGCAGAGACAGAGCGACAGGTGATTTGAGGATCAAACGCTAAAGGAATAAGTGGTTAATGGTACAGTGCCACCTGGTGGGCTGTGGGCTGCTGGTTCAACTGTCAGGCTGCAGTACCACCAGGGTGGCGCACACCATTCCTTGAAAGCACACTTGTAAATATTCTTGAACACGTTGCCTCTCTCAACTTTAGATACACTGAAGAAGGTCCCTGCTAACACTGGTATTATTATATATGATGAAATGCTGATGGATTTCCCTTCCTGTTCTCCATCAGTGTTGAAGGACAGCAGGTGGATGTGGTGGAGACATGCAGGTCTCTGGTGAAGGTAATGGTACATTTGGCAGACACCCATATTCAGAGTGACAATCATTAGTTGTTAGTTTAGTCATTAATCATTAGTCCCCCTGGAGCAGCTGAGGGTTGAGTGTCTTGCTGAAGGACACAGTGGTAGAAAGTTGGGGTTTGAACCTGCAACTTATGCCCTACTGATGTACTGAACGCACTGACAGTTCTCTTTTATGATAAAGAACTGTTTATCAGGCTAACAGGCAAGTGTTTGACCCACTAGGTTAAGCGTCTCTGGAAGGTCAGTTGGACTGGAGAGGACTGTGGACAGGTTCTGGACAGGGTCTGAGAGAAACTCTGGTCCTTTGGTGTCTACAGAGAAGCACTTTCAGTACAGGCTCACACAGCTACACTGTTCACATACACACGCGCGCAAACACGGGTACACTGAACAGCATATTTACAGTAAACCCCCGCTTATTCCCGGTTCCGCAATTGCGGCTTCAGTCTCTCATGGATTTTTCTGCGAACCGAATTAATAACTGTGGAAAGCCCTGCACACTCTGCAGATGTAGTTTTTTTGCTTTTGTGACATCCGGGCCTCATCCGCCACGCCCCCTCACCCTCGTGCTGGTTGTATATGTTTGGGCGCGGCACATAGAAAGGCAATCAGACACCTGAACGCCGCTGAGACCTAGCGCTAGGGAAGCTGGTTTATCTGTGCTATCCTGCTTTTGGGTCACTGGTTTACTGGGACTAATATCTTAAAAGCTCTTTTAATTGTTACTTTCATCTTGTACATGAACTTGTCTGCTCCTACAGAATGAGTGCATGTCGCTACTCTGGGATCTGTGTCTTTGCAGAGATAAAATTCTCTGATTCTAATTCTAAAAAGCATTTGTTCTGCAATTTGAAGCTAAGAAACATCAGCACTGAATCAGACATCACCACAAGCTGTAAGCATGGCACAATCTGAAGTAGCCTGTGTCCTACTTCACAGAAGCATTTCTCAGTGTTAGAAACTGACTGCATAATCTGGCTCTACGCACCTCTAAAGATCTCTCTATCTAGGTTCTTCTCAGTTAAATAAAATACATTTTTCTCTGATTATGCATATTATTTGCCTATTTCTCATCATTAGCACTGTTATAAACTGACTAACTGTATGAACTGTGATAACTTAAAGGGAGCATTTTTCAACAGGGTAGCATGAATCGGCAGAACACCGGATCTATTATATTAGGGGGTGACGTATGATCCATCATTGTTCTTGCTGAAGCATTTTTTCCCCTCAGCATATTAGGTCATATTTTTGACTGCTTTGATCATTACTGACAAACAGTAATAGAAACAGTTACTACATAAAAGAGATGCTGAAAGTCTCTAATGTGGATTACTCATTCACCCATATGCCAAAAAGCATTTCAATATTTAAATACTTTTACAGCAAATATATGTGCGATTAATCTACATTAATTAATCACAGAGCTTGTAATTAATTAGATTATTTATTAATTGCATGACACACCTTCTAATTTTGCAACAAATATTAACGTAGATTCAGCAACATGTGCATATAAAAAAATAAAATTTCTGGTACTGTCCAGAGAAGAAAAAGAAGCATCTTGGGATGGTGAAATACCGGTGGGAGGTTCGAAAGTAGCCAATCCGAGAATGTTATTTATTTCTCCTTGCTGTTGACTGGCCGCTGCTCTTTGATGCAGCTTAAGTCCAGAATTTCCCCCGTGAAGCGTCCCGAGTATTCTCATGTTTTTAGTTTTGTTCTTCTTAAAGCCCTGTATTTTTATTACTGCAGGTTAAATTAATATATTACTGTATTTACCTGCTTATAACAAAGAAAACAACAGTGCATACCAAAGAAAATGCACTTGCATGAATTACAGTACAGTCTAAACAGGGGTAACATCTGTATTTACATTCTAGTACAGGGTAAACTGTACAGTGCGAATACAGGTTTACCTTTAGATTTTCTTTAAGGGTGATTTATTATGCGTTTAAAATGAAGTGTTTGGGAGCATATTTGAAGATATTTCTAGGGTTTACGTGTTAAATATAGTTTTTCTTTAAAATTCGTGGTTTTTCACTATACGCAGGTATTCTTGGAACAAAACCACCACAACTGTCGGGGTTTACTGTATATAGTTTCATTGTACAGTATATTTTGTTTTTATTGTAACAATGCATATATCAAGTACGGTTATGTTGCTACTGTAGCAACTTTAGTTTCCGTCAGGAGCAATGTATGTGTCTCTCTCTCTCTCTCTCTGTACAGGTTTAAGAATCCTATCCAACAATCCACATGATGTGTTATGAATCTGCGAGCATACATTTATAAAAGACGTTACCTGCTCTGACGGGGGTTCAGTGTTTTCAGTTTTGGGGGTTGAAGAGTTCTGAAGGCACTCTTTCGGTTTCCTCCTCTCCCTCAGCGTAGCGACTCCTGATTCTTTCAGTAGCTGAAACAAATAAAAAAAATGTGAATGCATTACAACCATCAAGGCGACACCTCAGGTCTCACTGATAGAAAACTAGAGCTAGAGCTGCACAACAGAACATCTGTTAATCGTCATCACAAGATCAGACTCTGTTACAGAAGGCTGCAATATACAAATGAGCCTCTAACCATTCCTATGACCATTCACAGCTCCAGATGAGTGTTTCTAAAAACTAAAATGCTCTTAGTTCGGATTGTCTTCTTTGTACTGCAGCTCACTCAGAAGGCATGAATGGGCTGGGCAAAACTGCTGCCCCCCTTCCCCTCCACACAAGAGACAAAAAAGGTCTTCAAATGCTCTGCTTTCAAACCTATGGGAAATTATAGTCTAGTGTGAATCTGCTGCACACACACACAGAAGAGTTATTTCTGTCCAGTTAATATTAATTAGTTAACAATCACATCTAATTGCCCAAAGAATTCGAATAACACCACACCTTTCGCCATGGCAAAGTCATTCACACACAGCAGCCAAATAGTAAAGCGCATATCACTTCCTTTACAGAGTTTATTTCCCTTTATAGTATTTATCCTGTGATTTTTAAATTTCAAACTGTTTATTATTTGCCCCATACAGTTATACATGAACAACATGCAGTGAAATGTGACCCCTGACTCGATAAAGAACAGACTAGAGAACAGCAACAAGAGAACAGGATAAAGAATAAACAGAATAAAATATAATAAACATGACAAAAAAGTGCAGACTAAACTTGACAAAAATATACACAGATGTAAACAATTTGAACATAATATTTACAGCTAAATATATCTGAATATTTGCTTTAGAAGTAGTTCATTTTAGCCGTAGTCGTAACAGCAGTATTACTGGGAGTAGTAGCAATATTTATTATATTAGAATATTATTTTAAGCATTGATTACATATTAATTGGCATTATTGTTATTATAAGTAGTAGTAATAGTAGCAGCAGCAGAAGTATTAGTATCAGTAGTATTACTATATTACAATTATTACTATCAGTAGCAGTTTTACTTTTATATTATATATTTTATACTATTATAATTAAAATACACCTTTGTAGAACAGAAAAAAAGCTTCATTTTCAGCCTTCTACTTTTGCATGACACTAATTTCCTACTCTGCTAATATTAATTTCAGTTTTGCCTTCTTTTCAGCTACCTTATCCTAGTTCGAAAGCTAAACTAAAGTTAAACATCAGATATCTGTCCATCATTCAGTGCAAGGGCAGAGCTTTGCAAATGAGCTCCATTGATGTGAGCTCTGATGCTGTACCCACAGGGTGTTTATAGATGCAGGGAGATCTTCAGACTAACAATAAAAATCCACATTCATAGATCAATACCTCCCATCAAACTGATCCTGTGTGGGTATGTTGAGTATGAATTCATGCATAAAGCCCAACAGTGAGTAAATTAGAAAGAATATCAGGATTGAGATTTTACCGTTACATACTGCATTTGTTTAGCTATCAACCTATTAAAAGCCCCAAATCATCACTTTTCTGGAATTAAAAGGTTTAAATTATGGCTGCAGCAGTTTCCCCCACCTATTCACGCCAACACCTTTCATGGTTAATAAATAGACTTTTGTTGGATTATACAAACGTCTCGATTTATCAGAACACCCAGGAACTCACCTGGAGCTGCGATTTGTCAGCCTGTCAGAAACACTGTGATTGGTTAGAGGCTCATTTGCATATTCTGTGATTTCAGTATCACAGACGGATTCCACGATAGCCAATATCAGTCATGGCTAAGAGACACTTCATACTAACACGCAGGATTGTAGGCTCTGAACACTGTAGAATATAAAATCGATTTGGAAATAAATCAGTGGTTACCCCAAAGAAAAAACCTCAGTTGTACAATGTCAACAGAACAGAGCCCTTCTCTGTACTTGCTCACTTGATAACTACCACTACCAGTCAAAAGTTTTGGAGTTATTATCCAGAAAAACAATTTTTTGTTCATCACTACTGACTGACAAAAAGTTAAGTGATTTGAACGAGTAAACGGTGCACTTGAAGGTAAAGGACAGTTCAGAATTTGACTCTGCATCACCCCACAAACAGTTAATAGGATGCCAGACATGCACTGATATTCTTTCACCTTATACATATTTTCATTTACAGTTGTTCACTCAACAACTTCCCAGCGTTTAGCATAAAAATCAGCAGTTTATGAAATAAACGGATAAGTGGAAAAAATCTGTGGTGTGTAAAACTTGTCTGATAGTGTATTCGTTCATAAAATGAACTGAACTCACTCAAACTATGTAACGCATTTCATTTCACATAGTAGTCTGAGAACAGACCAGAGCAGCGTGTTGCAGGACGGAGTCAGACCAAACACGTGAGCTACGAATGTCACCCTTGAAATCTACAGATCACCTGCAGGGTCAGAGGTAACTTGTTCTGTAAAAGCCTTACCCCTGACTTGAGCTGTTTCTGCTGATCGATCTTGATGAGCTGGACCTTGGCTTTTTTCAACAGGTTGAGCATGTGCTTGTTGGCACCTGTGAGACGAGAACGCTGTGTGGCTCCACCAGTCTTCTCATCAAACCTCCTCTCTGATTTCTGATCTTTCATTTCAGTACGAAGCATTTTCTCGAAATCTAAAATAAACAGAATCGGTAAAGATGTGGACGTCAAACATTAGTACAGGTAACCGATTTCCAATAAATTAATTCAAAACAGCATAGAACCATCCTAAAAAAATGATTGCTCATTTAGACATTTGTACACATACAGTACTGTGCAAAAGTCTCAAGTCACCACTCATTTCTTTATATTTTGCTTTGATTCACCATTTTCTGTCAAACTGTCTTATCTTTGGCATATTGAGTAGATTAAACAAAGGAAATGGGCACAAATGTTTTACTGCAACAGACTGCAAAGGGCCTAAAGACACAAGGTGCCTAAATAAAGGACTTAGAATTCAGCACCACCAGTATACTGATCACCGCCTGATCATCTGGAATCATCTGCACCTGTTTCCTCTCTGGTTCAGGCGTTAGGTTAGACGTGCTTTGTGATGCTTGAATGATTCACGCGCAAGTCACTGTGTGGCTTGACAAACAAAAAAAACATTGATCTGAAACTGATCAGGTCCAGGGACTGGACTGAAAATGTGAGTCTTTAAAAGTCCTATAGGAAGCCTGGAGAACTGTTCCCCCAGACTACATTAAAAATACAAGAAAGTCTGGATATGACAAAAATGAAGGGATGGCTCAAGACTTTTTCATAGTACTGTTCATTACAAAGAAGAGATATCTGAGGATCTTACCCCTGCATTTGTTTGGAAGTGAAATGTCAGTATGGATGGAGAACTCATCCGGCATCTCCTCTGCTTGCTCGTCCTGTTGTTCCAGGATCCTGGAGCTAAGCGCCTGCATGCAAATGGACACTTTACGAACAACTCCTGGGGTGTCAAGATCCTCAATCTTCAATTTAGCTTTCTCCATCTCAGATTCAGACAGAGGATGTGTTAAGCTGGTCTCCTCCTCTAGCTTGCCCTTTTGAGCTTCAGCAAGGACATCTGTTCCCATTTCACCCGTGGGAAGCTTTTTCTGACTTCGACCAGTAACAAGGCCAAAGCTGAGCTTATCTGTCAATTTCTTGTCTGCCTGCAGGTGTGTTGGTTGCTTTTTCACGCTCTTTTTCTTTTTTGGAGAAGAATCTATAATAGTATCAAAGAAGAAATCTTTGGCAGACAACAAGGCCTCACACTCCTTCTCAATGTCTTGATCAAAGCTGAGACCCTCCCCTGCAGGCTCCAACACTTTCCAGTTAAAACTCGGGTCTCGGAGTAAGGACCGTCTCTTCCCAGAGAACTTCTCTCCACCCAGGGTTTCGAGATCCTCCTCTGGCTCAGCCTTGGACTCTTCAGCCGAAGACAGATCAAGATCTAACTGGGCTTCAGGAAGAAGATCTTCATCCTGTGTCTGAAGAGAATCGGCTCCGCCGGTCTCACCACTGTCTCGTTTCTTCGCCTTCGGCTGCAGCAGCAGCTGGTGGCTTTTCTTCTGTCTCCGTGGAAGATCCGACATGTCCAAATCGTCCATGAACCTCTTTGGTGTTTTGATCACTCGAGATGACCGCGCGCTCACGACGGGCATTATAAAATGCTTTATGGTTTTAAGTTTTGTTTTCCCGGGCTGAGCATCAGCAGAATCAAGATCAGCTTTTTCAGTCAAAGACTCCTTTCCTTCCTGATTGAAATTTTGCTCCACAGGGTTCCTTTCCTCCTGCTGGTCTGGAAAGGATTCCTCGTTTCTTTCACTTTCAGGAAACTGCGGAAGACTTGGAGAAACCTGTTGCTTCTTGTACTTTGTCTTCAATATTCCACCTGGACTTGGTTGTGCTGGCTCAGTTGTGCCGTCTGATAGACAAGCGTCCCTCACTTCTTCTGTTATGGGTTTTGGTGGCAACTTCTGTTTACGACATTTGAACCTCTGTCCTATCAAAGTTCTGCGTCTTTTTTTGGCTTGCTTGAACGGTTTCTGAACAGAAAGAGGACGCAGTGCTTCATCTGTAGTAGGAGGCTGTAAGACTAAAACTTCTGAACTCTGAGCTGTTGCTTTCTCCTCAGGCTTCACGTCTTGCTGCGTTTCTATTACAGGAAGAGGCTGAAGCGCTGCACCATCAGTGCTTGTCGGTTCTATTGCCTCAGGTAATGGCGCCTCGCAAGACTGATGCCCCTCTGGAGCAGGTAAAGCCTGTGGAGGTTTTCCTGGAACGGATCTTGTTGAGAGAACACCTTCCTCAGAGCATTTCTTTGATTTGGATTGTTCACATGATCTTGGAATCTCCTCTGATTGAGGTTCAGGTTCAGTGGTGGGAGTTTCAGTTTCAGCAGTAGTTTCAGAAGCAGTGCTCACCTCAGATGGAGCTGCAGATTTACTCTGGTGTAATGACCACGGTTTATGTCTCACATGCTTCTTTTTGGCAGTGTTTCGACTTACTTTGGGCTTTTCCTTGGGTTTCAGGGGGGCATCGGTTCTCATCTGGTTCTCTGGTACTTCTGCTGAAGACTGAGGACCTTCAGCAGAAAGTTCGGGCGCAGCTGGAACCTTCTGGATTAAAAACGGCTGCTTTAAACTGTTGTGTTTTTTTGGTGAAGTTACAACTTTTACCTGAAGGGGTGAAATGCTATCATTACTAATTGGATTAACCAAATTTGTCAGTGCAGCCTCCCCTGGAAGGATTTCTTCCGCAGCCTCGGACTGAACAACAAGCTCCTCGTTTTTTCTTGAGGTCTTCTCATCTTTTTCAGTATCATCCTCGTTTTCAGCGATGACATTAACAGCAGGTTCTTTATTGTCTGGAGTTTGAGGAGTGTTCCCTGAACTGCCTGCAGGCCTGGATGCAGATTCAGGCTCTGTGGAAACGTCTACCCCCTCTGCTTGTTCCGAGGGAGGTTCTGACTCTTTGCTAAGGCCACCTGGTGCTTTGCTTAGGTCTTCTGGATTTAAAATCTTGCTTTTGCACTTCACCAGCGTGAGGGTCCAAATAAATTTGCTGCGTTTCTTGCGTGACCTGGCTTTGGGGTTCCGTATTCTTGTTAGTTTTAATCCTGGAATTCCCACAAACTCTTTCTCGACGGACTGCATGTCAGCAGAGTCACCTGCCGGCTGCTCGGACAAAAGGTCGCGGTTCTCTTTAACCTTTTCTGAGACTTTGTCTTTGCGATGTCTTTTCTTTTTTTTCCCCTTTTTCTTCTTAGAAAGTGGTACCAACTCCTCCACCGTTGACACTTCTAACACCGACTCCGCCAAACTGCTCCCATTTTTGTGTTCTGCAGTCTCTTGAATGTGACTTGAGTCTGTTCGGTGTCGTCTGCGAATCACAAGCCTTTTTACCTCACTGCTCTCTTTCGAGGCGCTGTCTGGCGGTTCGCCCTTGTCTTTGTCCGCTCTCGGCTCTGCAGTGTCGGCACTTGGTATAGGCTGAGACTTGCGGGCGGATTTCCTCAACTTTTCCTCTGTTTTTTGGTCACCAGCCTCTGTCTGAGGCGCTTTCTGAGGGGTGGATTCTGCCTTTTTGTCCGCTGACCTCCCTCGCCTTCTTGTATTAACCAGCTCCTTAACCTCGGCAGAAACGCTTTTTAATTTTACATTTGCGCAAGAGGTTTCTTCAGCTTCAGGCGGGACTTTGTCTACTGTATGTCTTCTTTCGGGTTTCTGGGGCAGCGACACATCTGCCTTCACCCTCCTTTTAGTCACTAGTTTGATGGTGATCCTCGGCGCCGACGACACCCCTTTCACAGAGTCTCTCTTCCGCCTGGGTCTTGTGAACTTATCTGTTTCAGGAGTAGCACCTTCAACCAACTCTGTGTTAAAGGGCTCCTTGCTGTGTGGCTCCTGTGAACAGTGTGAATCATCTTTAAGCGTCTGACTGTCCTCCGCAGCAGCGGCGGCAGCAGCAGGTCTCGGACGTGTCCTTTTCAACGATTTTGTTGGTGCGCGATTTCCTGCAAAAAAAAAAAAAAAAAAGACTAACGTCAATCATTACATCACATTTGTTTTATAGAACCTACTGTGATGTGCAGGTGCCACAAAAGCTAATAAACACTAACAGTCTGCGTTCTTTAGCCATTGTCTCTACAAGAAGAGCTGAACAGTTCTCAGGTTAACCAAATTCACATTTCTGCTAACGTCCCTGATCATGAAAGAGTGCAAAAACGACATTGTTTCCTAATCAGAGCAGCAGACTTACGTTTGGGAGGATTCCGTCTGGACTGTTCAGGAACACGACTGCGTCCATTCTCAGCTTCAAAGCCTCTGAATTCATTTTCCTACAGAGAGAAAGCAGGGATTAATTTCTTCTGATGTTCTAACAATTGTATACATGCATTAAAGACCATGCCATTTTTAAATCCTTTAAGTCGATCACAATAGTCAGTGCGGCCGAAATTAATAGAAGCAAGGCTGTTACTCGGAATAATAAATAATAATTGTTATTTACATAAAAAAATGTATGAGCTTCTGTTGCGTCTAGTGAGATATTAAGACTCAGTTAATGCTTTTTGGTATTTAGACAGCGATCAACGTATGAATCATTCAAGCATAACAAAGCGCATCTAACTTAAGGCCTGAACAAGCGAAGAAACAGGTGCATAAGATTCCAGATGATCAGGCGGTGATCAGTATACTGGTGGTACTGAAAGCTGAGTGGTTGAAACTCCTTTATCTAGACATCTTGCATTTCTATGTACTTTGCAGCCTGTTGAAGTAAAACATTTGTTCGCATTTCTTTCATTTGATATTGTCAATATAACAAAGATAAGACAATCTGACAGGCAGCAAATAGTATTTTACCACTGACGAGGTGAAACAGAGGAATTAAAAGGAAAACAAAGAATTTAAGGAGAACTCAAGACGACCGCACAGTACTGTATAACTACCAATATTTATGGTTAAATGTGATAAAAGCGAATTATGTTGTTGATGTAGGCAGGTGGTGCCGAAGTTTATCGTCGGTTATGTTTCCTCTCGCATATCAGTTACTCACAGCAGTGATTCAGAAAGTATCTGATCTCTTTCACAATCAGTCCATGTAGATACTAAATCTGATACTGATGTTTTTGAATAATGTAGAGATTGTGGTTCAATCAGTCTGAACTACATGTTATTTTTAAAGGTTTAGAAATACAGTAAAACTAAAACATGCAGATATTTTCAGCACAGCATCACCTAAATGTTTTGGTTCACAAAAAATGCTTAATCAAATATTTGTCTGAATTATTGACATCTAAGATTAAACAGAATCCTCAGTCTAAAGGAGATCATTTTTTAAGCGATTATATATAAACGAGTCTTAAATCACTGTGCATCTCCGAGACAAGAAGATAAATTAAGGCAGAATCGAAACACTGTCATGTAGGACATGACATTCATGATCAAACTGAAACTCCGGTTTGGCTGATAATATACATACACACGCGCGCACATACACACAGCCCAGACCATAAATTCAGATGTTGTAATTTAAGCAATATCTGTTTACTATTACTACAATTATAATTTTATTATTATTTTCATTGTTACTGGCCTCTTAGAGAAAATCATTATCTTAATTCATAGAGATATAATTAAATGTTTACAAGACAACATTTGGCGACACTGGGCTGAAACACATTTCATTGCATTTGTAATCACCACTGAGAAACGTAATTCAGTCCTTTCATACTATTGACTGCCTTCAATACTGACAAGTATCAAAGAACTATTTCAGTACGGTCACTCAGCATTGGATTTTATCAGCACTGATAAACTAGAACATGAAGGTACTGGATAGAAAAGTATTAGAAAAAGGTACGCAATGCAACTGGTAAGATGGTGAATAAATACAATACTCAGTCCTGTTTCCAATCTAACAAAAGTTAGATTTCTCTGTAATTCCTGTCCTGGTGAATTCAATCCCAGTTTCTACAGGTTATAAATGTGTATCAGCATCAATAGTGGGAGCTCGTGCAGAGTTCCCACTACACCTCTGCTGGAAAAAAAAAACCCTAGACGCCTGAAATGTGTTCCTAAAGTGAATGTAAACAGAGAGTTTGGAGCAATCTGAGGCTCTGCAGACAGAAGCAAAAGAAGGCAGGTTGTACCCCTAGCAAACGCCCCCAACCCCAAAAACATAGACCCCTCAAGAGCCCCTACACCACCTTCTTCCTGAACCCACCGACCCTAGTGGAGCTGTGTCTCCCTTTCCTGCCCACCTTGAGCTACACACACAGAGACACACACACACACGTGAGCAGCTTCCATTAAAACAAAACGTGAAGTTCCACATCAAAGCAGAGCTAAACTGTAACAAGTAGGTTCCGATCAGAGAAGATCAAACACCTTCTGCTGTTTAGCCACAATGCTACAGTAGCTCGCCCCCTCCCCCTCCATGAAAACACATACACATACAGCAGCCTGTTGTAAGAATCGCTCGCATTGTTTTTTAAAAGCAGATCGCAGATCAGTGGCCCGGTCTGGACTGTAGACCCGGGAAGAACTTCTGTGTTCCTGGTGAGCCTGGTAGCAGCTCCAGTAAGTCCAGAGCGCAAGCCAGTGCTCTAGCAGCACTCCGCCTCCTGATGTCCATTTTGTTAAAGCAGCTCGGGCTTCATCTCACGCTCCGGCGCGCTAACCCCCTGTCCCCCGTGTTAGAGAGACGCTCTGTGGGCCCGGAGCTTCGGCAGCGCCACCGCACTCCACCCACTCCCGCTTTAAAGTGTAGGCAGTCCCGCTCCAACTCGCTCACCTCCTCGCTCCCGCTGGAGCTGTACCCAGCATCGCCGAGGAGCCTGTGGCTCGCCTCGATCCCGAGCAGGCGCATGTGTGGTGGGTCCTCGCCGCACGCAAGCGGCGGGCAGACGGGCCTCGGGCCTCCTTCGCTGTGGCTGGTCTCCTCCGCCCCGCAGCGGCCAAGCTGCCACCGCTTCTCGGAGCGCAGGCGGCTCCGCGACGACCAGGGGCGGCCTGGGAAACGGCCCCGCGCCGCGCCCACACCCGCAGCGCCTGCACCTCCAGCGGCAGCCGCGGCGGCCGATCCGCAGCCCACTGGTCCGCAGCCCGCTGCCGCCATCATCACGTCTCTCCTCCACAACAACAGCTCCGCTTGCAGCTCCGGCCTGAAGAGGGAAACGCGGCCCGGGAGGAGGAGGAGCAGGCGGGGGCGGGCCCAGCGCGACCTGGCTCTCTGGGAAATGGAGGCTCTCAGTCCGGGAAACATAGTACACTCCAAGTTTAATACAGACAATTACATGTAAACACATTATTGTTGTTGTTGCTGTTGATTTGATGCTGTTTTAATTTTATTATTATTGTTGTTATTGTCTTTAATATGATTTTAAAAAGATTATTATTATAAATGCACATCTTTGTAACTGTATAACTAACTGTGGGTAACTATGTAACGGTGTGTAACCTTATAACTGTGTTTAACAGGTTGTAACTGTGCATGACTGTGTAAGAACTGTGTATTACTGTGTATGCCTGTGTAACTGTATATAACTATTACTGTGTAATTGTGTATGACTCTGTAACTGTCTGTAACTGTATGACTGTGCAACTGTGTATAATTGTGTATGCGTTTTTAACAGTGTAACTGTATGACTGTGTATCTGTATGACTGTGTAATTGTATATAACTGTATTGGGGACAACTCTGTTAAGGTCCTGTTCAAGTATTGTGTTCTTGGCGGAATATTATGTTACTGGAGGAGTGTTGTGTTCCTGAAGGAGTGTTGCGTTCTTGGAGGAATGTTGTGGTCCTGGTCGAGTGTTGTGGTACTGGATGAGTGTTGCAGTCCTAGAGGAATGGTATGGTAATGGTGGAGTGTTGAGGTGCTGGTCGAGTGTTGTGGTACTGGATGAGTGTTGCGGTCCTAGAGGAATGGTGTGGTAATGGAGGAGTGTTGAGGTGCTGGTCGAGTGTTGTGTTGTTGGAGGAATGCTGTGGTACTGGAGAAGTGTTGTGTTCCAAGAGAAATGGAGGTGTTCCTGGAGGACTGTTGTGGTCTTGGAAGACCATTGTGGTTATGGACTGTGGCTGTCCTGGATGATTGTTGTTTGGTTTCCTGTGCCCTGTGTATCTGCTTAAAATGATGACAAACACCAACTTGACTTGAAAATACTGTCCTTTGCTAAACTGGGCTGTTTTTTTGGCCAGTCTGGATATAAATTAACATAGGTGGACACAACTAGAATGAGTAAAACTGCAATTTTAAAGCAGTTTTGAAAATACATGTATGTATTTATTCTATCTCCTAAAATACTGACGAATTCTGCAAGGACAATAGAGATTTATGCTGGGAAAACTACATTTCCCATGAGGCAGTGGGTGACCAAGCGATTGACGTCATGTCTCACGGTTTAAGAGAAAGCGGATGTTAGGAAGATCTTCGTCGTAAAAGGCGTTTGGTACTCAAAAGTTGTTTTTCTAACTCCGTGATCTGAGATCCGAGCTCCATACAGGCATGTACTGAACTCTTCCGACCTAAACCAGTCACCAAACTCCTCAAAATCAGAGGAAAACGCTCAGAAAAGCGCTCGGAGGGAGTTAGCGCGCTGTGCTAGCCGTTAGCCAGAGTACAAAGAGCCGTTCTGATCAGACCGATTGATCTACTGTTTTGTAGAAGATGATTGATAATGATAAAACACTAGATCTCTCTGTTAAGAAGAGTCTTCAGATTGTTGTGTGTTTGGATAAAACCTGTTGTTCCTGAGTTTTTATTTATCTGCTTTAGTTTCTTCTAATGCTTTTTTTTAAAAAGCAACTTGTGATAAAAAAACAAAAACATTAAAACTGAGTTAAAGTATCTTTTAGTTAATATTAATTTACTAAAACAGCCCAAATTCTGCCCAATTTGTCAGTGGTCGGGTGTATTTTGGTAATGCCGCCTTTCACCAGCAGGTGGCACAGACACACAGGTTCCATTATGTCTTACAATCTCAAATAATTTGAAAAATTAAAATCTTAATTTGCATTATTTTGCAGAAAATCATGAATTTGGAGCGCGTCCCCAACGAGGAGAAGCTAAATCTTTGTAGGAAATATTATCTAGGTATGCATTTCTTTAAATAATTGCACTAAGCACATTATTAGTAGTAGTACAGTTTATTGTTGTTGTAGATGTTTTGTTGTTAGTAGTAGTTATTATTGTTCTACTGTCAGCATTATTCTTTAACATCTTAACCTTGTACATTCACATTTCTGATGTTGATATAGCTGTAATAAATTAGGAATTAATTTTAAACAATTTAGCATGTTAAATATAGTGTATAACAGAATATATGATCAACAGCTCTTGCAATTTCTCTCTGCTGTCGTGTGTCTCCACAGGTGGTTTTGCATTTCTTCCTTTCCTGTGGCTGGTTAACGTCGTGTGGTTCTTCAAAGAGGCCTTTGTGAAACCTGCCTACACAGAACAACCACAGATCAAAACATGTATGACAGTGCACATATCACCTTTTTCTTTATTTTAACTAAAGTGCATAT
>JBBJLR010000001.1:12660509-12675865 GCA_037577145.1 Brachypetersius gabonensis | reverse complement strand
CAGGCTTTGCTGTCCTCCACTGCTGGTGCTGGTATTTGCTGGGAGGGCAACTGTTCCATTACTCAGATTCAAGGCTGAGGAGAAGAGACAGTAAATAAATTCATACGTAAAGTCATATGCATGCTTTATTTCTATAGTACCACCATGTAAGATATTATGATTTTCTTATGCGTTGCCTGATCAATATGTAGGTGAGGAGAAATGTGGAAATGTGTTGGTCACAAAATTTACAGTAACAGAATGTATTGCTTTGTGTTTTGGTCTTACTTAAAGGGGAAGTTCACTAATTTCTTTACAAGGTTTTGCATAATGAAACAATTAACATGGTTTCATTGTCATTCAGAAGGGTTTGATGCACCATTACCCTGTTCTAGAGGAAGTCTTCACAGTGGTGGTTATAGAAACCAACCGTCCTGCAGTGTTGCAGTATCTGTGGTATTTTAAAAAGCTACTTCACAGAATATTCTCAAATGCATTTTCTTATGTCTGAGATATACAAATTTCTTAGATGAGGATTTGGTATAAAACCTTTTTTTTTTTAATCAATTCATGGCGTAGAGGTATGCATGGGCCAAAATAATGCTCTTTAATGTTCTTTACTACCCATGATTTTGCCGTTGTTAATATGTTCATATAAAAACTCATCTAAGCCCCCAGGAGAGAAGTTCACTGGATAGGAAATGAAAGACTTATATATCACTACTCTTTGTTCCACCACCACCACCACCACCAAAGAAACTGTACATTTCTCTGCAATAAACAACTTCTAAATCTAATATCTAAAAATGTAATATATAATCTTGAACATGTTCACTGAATGACATCCAAAACTAAAATCATACAAAAAAATCGGTGTGATTTCCAGTACTGAAAAATCTACAAAAACAAGTTTAAATCTTTACTATTTCATGACCAAATTTAGTACCAAGCAAAATGAGGAATGTTGGTTCCTTGACAAGAATTCATGGAACAGGAGCTGCATTTGTTGAATTTGACATTTTAAAACTTTAAATGTTATATTACTCTTGCATCTGTGTTGTTCCTAACATAATTAGCACATTTTCTGATTCTGAGTTTGATTTGTAGACTGCAGAGAACGATTTCTTTGTGGTTTATCTGCACAAATAGTGACAATTATGGAGACAATATCCAAGCACAGAGACACGGCTGTGTATTGATTTAATCGTAATTCATAAAGTAGAGAACATTATTTCTACTGCTCAAATGGGCCATACAAGCATATCTTACTGATATAAAAGATTTTAAAACAGCACAGAAAATATAAATAGAAGCGCATGACTCTCACCCATCCTGTTTTCTTCACTCCGTTCAATTTCAGTCTGTCGGTACGTGCTAGATCTTCCTCAATTCTTCTCTCTTTCAGAGGCTCTTGGTGGGAGTGGTGTTCTGCCAGCCCGAGAGCGAGACTGAAGCTTGAGAGAGAGACAGAGAAGAGGATAGAGAGACTATAGGAGAAAATGTAAGATCGGTCGAAGATCTATCTAAATCAGTGCAGAAGTTGCAATTGTTTATTTACTGTCTCTGAGATTTTTAAAGTCAGAAAGTTCAGTTCACGTTTAACTCACTGTAGGAGGGTGAAATGACTGTGTGCAATTCTTGCAGTTTTTATCCAAAGGTGAAAAAGGCATCAAAGATGACCGCAGATGAAAATGTTCCGCTTTTGTCGCTCCTCATGCAATTTAAATTACACAGATTGACCTGCTGATGGTGCTGCAGAACTGCATTTCATTTCGGCTCACAGTCACACATTGATCATTTTGTTCTTCTCAATCTTTGTTTAGGCCACATTAGTACAGCCACCGTACATTAGGGATCAATCTTTTGCAATCATCTTTTTAAAGATCAACTTCTTACAAAGAAAATTTTCTATTTTTATGTTATTGACGTTATTTTTAACCTTTAAATGTATGCCTTGTTTTCATGTAGTGGCTAAATTCTACCAATTTCAGCATTTAATTAATGCTGGGCAGTGGTTACATTTTTTTATTAGTCACGATTAATCACATGATGTTCTGTGATTAATTGTGATTAATCGTCAACATTTAAAAAATGAATTCAAACGTAGTGTATTGCGCTCATTTGTTTTAAAAGTACTTCTAGTTCTGCTGTATGAACATGAAATAACATTTGGTTTGCAAACACTTTAAACAAATAAGGAGCTTTTTAACAACAGTGTTCCCTTTAACACAGTTACACAGTTGCCGTTAAAATATTTCTTGTAAAACTCAACTTAAACATTAATGTAATCATATCAAATATAAAACCAAAGCTATTTGCCACTGCCATGGCATTGTCGTTTTTATCTATTTTTTTTTTTATAGAAAAACAAGTTACACTCAGAGTCCAGAGCATGTGTGCCAGAACCGTTTTAGCATTATTATGCTTTTTCCCTTCCGACAGCCGAGATACAGAGTTCTGCACGGACCCAGCTCATTTAGACAAGAACGAACAGATCAGATAAACAAATCTGAAGGAACACAAAAAACACAGAGCACTGTGTTGAAAACACCGGGGACCAAAGATTCAACAATCACACAATTATGACTTAATTAGAAAGGATATATGGTTAAATTTTTTTTTTTTTTTTAATTTATGCCCCTTCCCCTTCGCTGAGCTATAACATAGGTACTGTTCACATCTGGAAATAACATGGGTGATCTGATTTCAGGTGGATCGCCTGAAGTACATGTGTGAGTGCTCCCAACAAGCACTGAGGATGCGATTCAAAGTGGAACTCCTTCAGAGGAGCGGGCTCAGAAGAGCTGGCTGAGTGGAACTGGGTTAGTGGACCTGGCTCAGTTAAGCTGTCTCTGTGGAGCTGGCTGTATGGACCTAGCTGAGTGGAGCTGGCTGTGTGGACCTGGCTCAGTGAAGCTGGGTCAGAGAAGCTGGCTCACTGGTACTGGTTAAGTGGAACATGCTTAGTGGAACTGGCTCAGCTACATTCTTATAGCAGCACTCTGTTCCAATCCTGAGGGATCAGTTACTCAGCCAACGTTCTCTGCGTAAGGGGGAGCACACACTCATGCAACAGCATCACATTGCTTATAAAATTATTTGATTTATTATAAGCAGATTAGGTACTGGAAATGCATCGCTGCCCCCCACAGGTTAGAAACAATGATGCAGTTGGTCTTTGCAAGTGGAAGTGATGTACATGGATATCACAAGTGGCCACTCAAGACGCATTTCAGTGCTGATATACATAGACTGTCCACTTGTGATTGGATCACCTGATATCACTGTGGTATGAACAGGGTCAGACTGCGCTCCACTTTTCTAATATTCTCAACTGTAAAGAGTGTGAAACTGTGAGGTAGAGTAAGCAGGCATTGATACCGTGCTCCTTTCTCGAACAGTTCCACTGATCTGTGAACTGTGTGAGATAAGAGATGCATGAGTAAAGGGCAGCAAAGGAAAGGAAGCTTGAAAGTTGTTTTTATGGCTTCAAAGAAAAGATTCAGTTCATCACTGCTCCTGTTTAAAACTATTGATGACTTAGTTCCTGTAGAGTCTCCCTAAAATATCTAGATATGTCTATTTCCTTTGTACTAATAAAAATGTTCTCGCAAACATGTTATCTCAGAACTGCATCTGCCAAACCAGTTATGACACCCCACAAAAATATCTGATAATCTAAACCCAACCTCAAATGAGTCTGCAGGTTATTTATAAGGGTAGCTTGGGGACTAATGTCTGTTCTTTTTCTTGCTGTTGTGCAGCACTACTGCGTCATTAACTGGGGCGGTGAGGGGTTACTGGTTAAAATTGCATAGCATTCTGGGAACAGGTATAGGTATTGGTACCTGGGTGTCTGGTATAGGGTCCTCTTCACTGCTGCTAGCTTAGCGTGTGGCCTGCCAGTATTTGAACTGTTACCGGTTTGAGCTGTGATGCAGGGTTCATTCTGTGTGTAAAGAGAATTTCACTTCATAGCTTGCTGCCCCATGTGGGTGTCAATATCTGATAATACGGTTATAGTTGCAAGTTGTGTTTTTGTGTGAATGATGCTCTTATAAACCTCTTATTGTACTTGATTGGTCTTCTAGCCTGTGGGCTGTATGCTGTGTGGATGATAGAGATCGCAAGGTTAGAGACATTTTTTTTCTTTTTGCTGATATTCTTTGTGTTTTTGTTTCCTTTCCCCCGTCTCTTTTGATTGCTTGGTTGAACCAGACCAGGTTTATTGAAACAGGTCTTCATGAATTTGGAGTGTTGACCTCAAAATTCTAGTTCATTAACTGGAATGTTCACTGGAACGTTAGCCTAGGTTGCAATGCATGTGCTTTAATTCCTGGTGTGCATCGTTCTGAATGCGTGTGCACATTTTTTCACATGTGGGTTTGAGACCTAGTTCTTATAGTCCACAACGTAATGGCTCAGACCTGGTAGCTTAGTAGGTCCTTTCTGTGTGATGTATTTATTTATTTGTTGACCAATAGATCTTCAGAGCTATTTAATGCAAATTGTATTTTATTTAACCTCTGCTTTTTCCATTATTAGTTCCTCCTGCTCTGATATTCACAATGATGTAGTAGAGGAGGTGATGTAGTCAGCTGTCCATTGGGGGTGTTAGTCAGAAATGCCGCTTTGTCCCTTTTTGTCCCACTCTCGCATCACTCTCTTGCCTCCTCCAAGCTCTGTGCCTACAGTCTCCAGCAGTCCCGACCAGAAACTGGCTGTTGGACTGTGAACTTGATCCTGACATTTACTTTCTCTAGCGCTTTAATTACTATATTTATTTTATAATCAACAAAGATTCTAGGTATAGTAATACTTATAGGTACATGTTAGCATTAAGCAGTTAAAACGGAAACCAAATGACTCTTTTGTACTCTTGTTTTGGAGGAGATAAGAACAACTATGAAAGCTTTAGGGACATACTCAAATACTTTATAACCATGGTGAATGTAATTCATGCATGTGCTCACAAAAAGCACAGCAAACCTGCAAAGCATATTTTAAAACCAGCATGAGGAGGGGCTAATGCCCAATCAGGGATCCCAAGAAATGGCTGGAAAATGGGAAGATGGAATCAAACCAAGCAGCACTGGAGCAGAACATAGAAAAATATGTTAAAAGAACAAAAGGAATGGAGATAGATGTTATCAGTGCAGTAAATATCACCATATGGCTACTGTGCAAAAGTACAGGCTCAGTCGGCACTATGTGTAATTACAATATGTACCATAGAGAATGTAGCACATTTGTGATATACACATTCTCTACTGCATCCCAATTTATGTCTTCAAACGTTGTTCTGTAGGGAGCACAGTGCAGCCCTGGATTTACACTTTGGTAAAAGTGTAAATGGCTGACCCTCTATGCCTGCGAAACCTTAAAGCACACTTAAAAACACACATACCAGTGTGGGTGGAGCTTTATTCAAACAAAGAAAAAGTCAGAAGAACAACAACAACAAAAAGAAAACAACCTCCAAACTTGACTGAACTTAATATTGGGCTCTCTTGCTAATCTCCTTTAATGTTGAGCTCTTTCTCTCTCGCCAGCCTCGCTCTAGCTCATCCCACTCTTAACTGGTTTGTGATTCTCTGTTTTTAAAGAACTGGCTCCTCTCCTGATACTGTTCGCCTGTCCCTCATCATGGCAGGAGCCCTGGGGCAAGTAATAGAGACTCTTCACCTCTATATTCTCCACTATACCATTACATTAGTTTCTGTTGTCATGACTAAAGGTCTATGATGGTCACGTATGTTCCAAATCTCTGGGATATGAAAACATCACGCATATTTTTTTGGAAGTGTAATTGCACTGTAAGGTAATATGAAGGAGATATTGCACATGAATCTTGATGTCTAACTCATAAGACAAGCTCTGGATTGCCTCTTAAGCTTTTATTAGGAATTTGCTCTTGCCAGTGTCCGGTATTTAAACAACTGGAGAAGGGAAGTAATAGAGCATCAGCTCTTCCCTTTAGGTTCAGGTACAAGTCACTGAAAGGTGTTTCTCAGTGGTGGCTGGGTTTCTCCTTGTCACCCATCACGCTGGTGGTCTAGTTGTAGGCAATGGTCTGATCAATCCAGTTGCGCAGGTAAGAAACGCGAGCATAGACAGCAGGGGTGAGGACATTGCAGTTGCTGGTACCCCATGATACAATGCCCACCTGAGTCCAGACACCACTGTTGGTCTGACACACCAGAGGGCCACCTGAGTCACCCTGAGGGTAAAAACAATGCATGACTGTGTCACATTTCTAGTGGTTTACATAAACTCAGAGATTATCAATTATTGCAATGTCTTCCAGATCACCTGTATCTATATTTGCATAATATTACTTTATTTATCATCTTTGTGTATGTGTGCAGTAATTGCATAATTTCCTCCAAGATCAATAACTTTTTTTAATTCTGATTTCTACTTACCTGGCAAGAGGAGACTCCAGAAGCTCCAGCACAAATCATGGCATCTGTGATCCTGTTCTGGCCCCAGTACTGCCTGCACTGAGCTTGACTCAGAATGGGCAGGGCAGTTTGTTGCAGAATACGGGGGGTTGCTAGTACCAGACAGAGGGTGAGGGACAGACCTTTTTAGAGCTCAAAGCAGGTATAGATAAAATTCTGTACAAAAACAGCCTTGATTAACCAGTAGGACGCTCCGATAACCTAAAGATACAGGAGAACACTTTATCTGTGTGAGGAGCCTTTTATAATCGACACACTCTTCCAAGAACCTTAATGGATTCCACTTACAGGTAGTTCCAGTTTTTCCCCAGCCGGTGGTGACACAGCGAGTGCCTGCAGGAACGTTGGCACTGGAAGTTGCCACACACACAGGGGACACACGGCTGGTCATTTGAGCCGGAGTAGACAGCCTCAGCAGGGTGATGTCATTGTTGAAGTTCTGGCTGTTGTAGTAAGGGTGGGTGATGGCCTGGAAATGATGGAGACACACACTGTTCAGTGAACTTAGCTTGGTGGGCACATGAGAAACAAAATCAGATGCTGTCAGCAATGCCAACTTTTTAAATATATACTGTATATAAACAAAGTAAACTTTCTAACGGAACAAAGTAAGAAAAACAGATACCCTGGCAATGTTCAAAATCTGAAGAGGCTCAGCATTGGACCCGCGATCATGTTCTCCGAGGATAACACGATGGCGACCAGCTCTGAAGAATGGAAGTCAAATGAGGATGAAGTAAAATAAAACTACAACTTTAATTCAGCATTATAGCACAAGCAAAGTAGCTCACGTGACTCTGCAGTGGGCAGCAGTGAGGACCCAGTACTGGTTCAGGAGAGATCCACCACAGAAATGGAAGCCAGTTGTGTCCTGTTTAAGAATATAAATATAAACATGTCTTTACATTAACATTTGTTCCAATTTCTAGAGGTGCTTCATTAAATACATGCTATTTATTAAATGAATGCTAAATGCAGAAAAATACTACACGTATAAACAAACCATAAAACAAGTAAATGGTTTATGTGACCTGGAGAGACACCTGCCAGGGCCAGGACCCAGACACTGCATTCTCTCCATTCACAATTTTGTTGTAGCCACTGATTTGAGGCTTAATAGCAGGCACTCCACAGCCTGTGAGACAAAATGAACGCAATAAATTAGAAATTCAGACTGTATATTGTGTAAAATGAATATTACAATGTCACTGTACCACTGGGGCAATCAGCCCACAGAGAACTCACCCAGTGTGGAAGCCACCAAAGCAAGACAACTTATGATCCAGAGCATCGTGCCAATGAGTCCCTGTGCTGCAGTCTCGGAGGAGCAGGCACTGCTTTATAGTCCACCAAAAATCTGATACAGCTGGGAAAAAACAAGGTGCTGGAGAACACCTGGCAGAATCCCACAACTCTGGAACATTCATATCTATCTACGGACACTACGGAATAATTAGCACTGCAGGTCTGTATCCAATGACATGGCCTTGGAGGGCCATTTTTTGCAACATTTTTTGTTGTTTATTTTGCGTTGCTGATTATTGTCTACAAAATCTGATGCTGCATGTCTTATATTGCATTGCCCTTGACCTGTGGTGGCCTTCTGTACTATACATTGTCAATATATATTTTTATGTATCAAGTAATATACAGCATAGAAATTTTACTGTATATCATTCTGTCACACAGATTCCTTCCTCAAATACACAGGTCAGTCATAACATTATCATCATCTGCCTAATGTTGCCCTCATCCCTCAACATCAGCTCTGATCTGTTATGTGTGGGATATTGACATATTGGTTTAACACAAACCCATGAAAGCCTGTGATTCTGTAAGCTGCAAGTCCTGTAAGCTGTGAGCTTTGAAATTGGGGAAATCTGGAGGCACCTTGAACTCTCTCTGATGTTCCTCAAACAGTTCCTGAACAGCATTTGCTGAAAATGGACCCATTTCCATAAAGTTTGAACTTGGTCTGCGGTGTTTAGGTGTCAAAGTAACGTTCACATGAATGCAGGACCCAAGGTTCTCCAGCAGAACATCACCTAGAACATCATACTGCCTCCACCACCTCGCTTTCTTACCATAGTGCATCAATCTCTTCCCCAGGTAAGACACACGCACACACATACACACTCACACCTGATCGTCCACATGATTTAGCAGAAAATGTGAGTCATCAGACAAGATCACCTTTCTCTATTACTCCATGGTTCAATTTTAATGCCCATTTTAGGAGTTTTTGGTGGTGGACAAGGGTCAGAATGGGCACTCTGACCGGTCTGCAGTTACACAACCCCATACTCAGCAAGTTACGCTGCACCTCTTACTATCAGAGCAGCATTAACAGTTTGTTCCACAGCAACTCTTCTGTAGAATCAGACCAGATGGGCTGGTGTTCACTCAGTCACCCTGGTTCTCCAGTCCTTCCTTGGAGCACTTTTGGTAGGTTCTGACCACTGCACACCAGGAATCCCCCACAATACATGGCGTGTTGGAGATGTTCTGTCATCGGGACACCACAGTGTCACAAATCCGTTTTACCAATATGTCTGCTTCCAGCATCGACTTAAAACAACTGACTGTTCATTTACTGACTTACATAATATACACCCCTGACTAATATACCCTTCAAACACGGGAAATAGGTCATTAATGTTCTTCACTTCCACTGTGGGTTTAAAGGCTGTGGCTGAACGTTGTACACATGTTTTTAATTTTATTTCAAAGCAATGTTAGTCTTCACACAATAAATATTCTGTGAACTGTTTAGTCAAAACATTTGTTTGCCATCAATAAACAAAATGAGAAAAACAAGACAAATTCTTGAGGAGAAATCTTATTTTATTCAACTGAGAGTTGTTACTGCAGAACTGTTAGGTTACTCAGCTGTTAGGTTACTCTAAGGATGATCTACAAGAGGAAGTGGGTCAGGAAATGCAGCTACAAAACAGGAAGCAACAGCACAAAGGCATCCAGCTAATCTAAAAAAATGTGACCTGTCATCAGAAGATAGACCTGAATTTACTGATAAAAAAAAAAAATCAAATATTAACCCATTCATGCACTAAAACAAATGCTATGTGTTATTACAGAAGATGAAAACTGATTTGGTCACAAGCTGTGTGTTGGTCTCATTTGGCACTGGCTCCCATAAACAAATCCTATGAGATTCACTGAAAACTGTTGAAGAAGAAACAAGGTTTGGTGTGAACTTCTTTGTGGGCACTGATACATGGATTTCTCTCTCTCTCTCTCTCTCGTGCTTTTAGGTCTAGTCAACCTCCTCAATGGTGGGGCCAGAGGAGGCACCTGCACCTGCACCTGCACCTCCTGGGAAACCTGGACCACCAGGCATTCCGCCTGGCATGCCACCAGCACCCTGGTACAGCTTGGTAATGATTGGGTTGCAGACTTTCTCAAGCTCCTTCTGCTGGTGCTCATATTCATCTTTTTCTGCAGTCTGCAGAGCATACGAAACAAAATTAAATCACACAATATCTGTACTGCGGCGTAATGTCTAATATCTGTGATTCTTTCAGGCAGTTTATTATAGCTCTTCCATTAGGGCACACCAGAACAGTTGTTTATGGGCTTTGAATACTTCCATAAAATGATATTTCATAATAACGTTTCATAATTTTCATCATTCTCACTAGAGCTTAGCACTACCCACACGTTTATTACTAGATGTTTTTACGTGTAATATTGTATTATATTCCTTTTTTGTTTGTGTCTAATAATGGACTACAGAAAAAATATTGACTTTGCCACCCCCTATATAAAATTTCTCACTTCTTCAGATCTGCCAGTGGTTTCACAGGCATCTTTGGTTGTTTAGCTCTAATGGCTGTGTGAGAAGTGATGCAGTTTGAATGTTCTCAGGCAAGGTGATGTTGATGCCCAAAATAAACCAGCTATGATTTTATTTTTTAAATTTTAAGAATCGCTGTCCTTTTTAATAGACTTTGTGAATGAGATCTGAAAAAATATGGCTTAAATAAATAGGGGAAGCTGACAAATACTAAACATATAATTAGATAGCAATGTAATAAACAAATATTACAATTACTGAGTATTAGAACTCACAGTACAAGTGTTCAAATGATGACGGCCAGGTCTTGTTCCCAACACTGAGGCCTAAAGCTTTAAAAGCTATAATAGATTTTACAAACAATGTTCATATTTTCCAAGTGTGAGAACATTGCTGATCTCTGCTCATTTCTTTATATTATACTTTGATTATACTTTTTTTTGTTGCAGAAATACTATTTTATACCAATCAAAACAGTGTTATTTTGGGATATTTAGCAGATTAACCAAAAGAAATTGGAGCAAATGTTTTACTGCAACAGGTGCAAAGTGCCTAATCATCAGCCTGATCATCTGGAATCATCTGTACCTGTTTCCTCACTGTTAGATATGCTTTAATTATTCATATTTAGGTCAGTGTGTGGCTTAACAAAACACAAACATTCCCTTTTGCTCAACAATGTATGTTAATATCAGGTATAAACTGGTTTTGTGTGAGATGTAAAGCCTTAGTATCTTTACCTGGTTCCTGTCCAGCCAGGCGATGACCTCATTACACTTGTCCACAATCAGCTTCTTATCATCTGCACTGATTTTATCTTTGAGTTTCTCATCCTCAACTGTGCTCTTCATGTTGAAGGCAAGGGACTCTAGAGTGTTCTTGGCTGTGACCTTCTCCCTCTGGACCTCATCCTCTGCACGGTATCTGTCAGCCTCCTGTACCATGCGCTCAATCTCCTCCTTGGACAGGCGACCTGAAAAGGACAGGTTTGGTTACAGCGAGATGGACGAATAATGACTACATGAGGGTTAGGGTTAGGGTGCAGGTACCTTTGTCATTAGTGATGGTGATCTTGTTCTCCTTGCCAGTGCTCTTGTCCACCGCAGACACATTGAGAATTCCATTAGCATCAATATCAAAGGTTACTTCAATCTGTGGCACGCCTCGGGGGGCGGGGGGGATACCCGTCAGCTCAAACTTGCCCAGGATATTATTGTCCTTTGTCATTGCTCTCTCCCCTTCATACACCTGACGGACAAACAGGCTTAATTGAAGCAAAGTGTAAAACAAAGCTTTGGGAAGGTCAGTTAAAACCAGAGATCAGGCAGATACACACATATAGCATCTACTCTTTAACACTGATTTAGTATCTACTTTCATTAAGAAGTACCTGGATCAGCACTCCAGGCTGGTTGTCTGAGTAGGTGGTGAAGGTCTGGGTCTGTTTGGTGGGAATGGTGGTGTTTCTCTTGATGAGAACAGTCATCACACCTCCAGCTGTCTCAATGCCCAGAGACAGAGGAGTGACATCCAGCAGCAGGAGATCTTGGACATTTTCTGACTTATCGCCTGCCAGGATGGCTGCCTGGACAGCTGGAGGATGATATTACAAGATAAGAATTTCATAACATATAATTAAAAAGCAATTTTATGTTAATCCATGAACAAAGAATGAATATAAGAATAAAGAGGTAGTCCTCAACAAACTCGTGGCCCACCTGCTCCGTAGGCAACTGCTTCATCGGGGTTAATGCTCTTGTTCAGATCACGACCGTTGAAAAAGTCTTGCAGAAGTTTCTGGATCTTGGGAATGCGAGTGGAGCCGCCAACAAGCACAATGTCGTGGATCTGGGCTTTGTCCAACTTGCCATCACGCAAGGCCTTCTCCACTGGCTCTAGAGTTCCTCGGAACAGGTCAGCATTGAGCTCCTCAAAGCGTGCCCTGGTGATGGAGGTGTAGAAGTCTGACCCTTCATAGAGTGAGTCTATCTCGATGCTGGCCTGTGTGCTGGAGGACAGGGTGCGTTTGGCTCGTTCACATGCCGTCCTCAGCCGGCGCACGGCTCGCTTGTTGCCTGTGATGTCCTTCTTGAACTTACGCTTGAACTCAGCAATGAAGTGGTTGACCATACGGTTGTCAAAATCCTCACCTCCAAGATGAGTGTCACCAGCGGTGGCCTTGACTTCAAAGATTCCATCCTCAATGGTCAGAACGGATACATCAAAGGTGCCTCCACCCAGATCAAAGATGAGGACGTTACGCTCACCGCCAACCTGTGGCAAGCAGACCACAAGAGTCAATGAGAAATAAAAATACTGCTCAGCCATAGTAAGACTTCCTTATACACAGATTACTTCTTATATACAGATTGCATACTTAAGAAATAACTTACCCTTAAGGCAATTTGCATGCACAAGCCAGATTATAATTTTTGTGTAATTTTACCATACAATTTTATGCCAACCCATATAATGTATTGTTTTCCCATTCATGTTTATTTACAAAATGCTGCTTTCTCATTTCACAACTCAAAGAATTATTTTACTTTTTTGTCCAGTCCATAGGCTATGGCAGCTGCGGTTGGCTCATTAATGATGCGGAGAACGTTCAGGCCTGCAATGGTGCCAGCGTCTTTGGTGGCTTGCCTCTGAGAGTCGTTGAAATAGGCAGGTACTGTGATAACTGCATTTGTTACAGGCTGAGGAGGCAAGAAAACAGAAGGGAAATGAGTTCACTTGCTGAGGAGGCACTAAAATCTCAAACAGTTCTGGCTTTGCCATGTGTCTATAAGAGTGCCATAGACTCCCTCTTCTATCTTCTTTCGGGGGTGTGTGTGTGTGTCCTTTCTGTTTAAGGCTGATTACAACTACACTGAGCTGTTTGAGTGAGTGTACAGTAAAAAATAACTGAGTTATCCACTACCTTCTCCTTTAGTGGGTTCATATTACTCTACAGGCATCTGACTACTTACATGGCCAGCAAGAATATATGGAAGTCATTGATATGAATTATATTTTCTATGTTTTGAGTGTGTTTGATAAAATCAACAAAATCACTCACAGTCAAGCGACATTAATAAAACAAGGTTTTACAAACAGGATATGCTAAACATTGAGATGTGAGAAAACCATGTGCTAAACCAGACTGTTCGAACTGTCGCGACATGCGAGTGTTTCTTCACACTGTTTTTCCAGTCAGTATTTTGTCACCTGATAAGGATCTGTAGGTTTATGTTTCTCTGAATCATTTCCTGCACCTTTCTGTTCATAAGCACTTTATACTTTATACTAGAGCGTGATGTGTTAATAGCGTCTAATGTGTGTCATAAAGAGTAGCAATGTGGAAGAGATAACTGTGATTGATCAGTACAGGATTGGACCGGGAGATGCTTTAGACCAGGGATCATCAACATGGTGCCCGCAGGCACCAGGATGCCCCGAAGGACCACATGAGTAGCCCATGAACCTGTTCTAAAAATAACACAACCCATTTTGTCCTGTTGCTATTCTTCTTTAATCACATTTGCATTTATATAGATTTGAAAATGACAATATCTAAAAAAGCATTCAAAACATGTTTATCATACATGAAGTTTAGAGAAGTTTAGGTAAACTCTGTACTAGTGTATCAGACTGAGAGCCCTTCATATGGCTCAGTACCAATGAAGTAGCTCTCAGTCCAAAAAGGTTGGTGATCCCTTTAAAGCAGCAGTGATTCCCCTCTGATTTGCCCTTACCTTGCCCAAGTAAGCTTCAGAGATCTCTTTCATCTTAGTGAGGACCATGGAGGACACCTCCTCAGGATAAAACGTCTTAATCTCTCCCTTGTATTCCACTTCCATCTTTGGCTTGCCCCCATCACTGATCACCTTGAAAGGCCAGTGCTTCATGTCTGACTGAACCACGGTGTCATCGAAACGCCGACCAATCAAGCGTTTGGCATCTTGGCAAAAAATTTAAAAATAAAATCATAGGGAACATTTAGGCTTATAGGGGCACTGCGCAGCGTCACATGCAGTTACTATACAGATATAGGGCATTTTATAATACTTTTTGGATAGTGTTACTTTTTAGACGTAGCAAACCTCTGGTCATAGTTTCTGAGAACTGATGTTGCAAACTTCAGAGATTCTGTTCTGACTCAGAGGAAAATCAGCATTACATTCTCACATACTTTAACTAACACATACATAAATAAATCATTCGGCATCAACCACTTCCTTTAGCCCCATTTCCCCCCAGTTTATATCTTAATGTATGGTGCTGTGCAAAATACTTGTACCACCCGTCATTTCTTCATATTTTGCTTCCAAAAATCCAGACATTCTTGTATTTTTAATGTGCTTTAGAAGGAACAGTTCTCCAGGCTTCCTGAAGGGATTTCAAAGACTGTTTGTTAAGCCACACAGTGGCACACGTATGAATCATTCTAGGAGAACAAAGAACCACAATCTAACTTGAACCAGTGAAGAACCACGTGCAGATGATTCCAGATGATCAGGCAGTGATCAGTATACTGGTAGTGCTGAATGCTAAGTAGTTGTAACTTTTTTCTAGGCACCTTGTTTCTTCAGGCACTTTGCAGCAATACTTTTGCACAGTACAGTATGTATCTATAGAAATCTTATATATATATTAGGGCTGGGAAACGCATTATTTACTTAACGCCGACAATTATTTTATTGCGCGTTAACGCAGGTTTGTAAAATCCTTTTATTTTGAAAGTCGGTGCTTTCACCGAAGTAACGCGAGCAGCGGCGGACTGGGACTTTCTATACCAGGTTGGGTTTTCGCATCTCGGCCGCATCTTGGGCCTTTTTGCCGAACGCACATCTGACCCCCGCAAAAACCAGCCGACACGTACGGCCGTCCCATTACTTTTGTCCATATAAGACGCCTGACCATTACACCAAATGTGACTTTAATACTGGTTCCCCCCACTTGCTCTGCAGCTGCTATAATGGCTGCGCCCAGGCTCTGGGAACTTGTTTTTCCATAACAAGCTAGATAAAAACGTGAACACCCTGCAGTGGAAAATAGCTTTGGTTTTATATTTGATTACATTAATGTTTTTACAGAAATATTTGAACTTCAGCTGT
>JBBJLR010000001.1:12632718-12650452 GCA_037577145.1 Brachypetersius gabonensis | reverse complement strand
ATCCAGACTGTGATCTGCATCCTCATCTTCCACCTTTCAGCCCAGCCTAAAGCCAGACCTGCACATAATCCAAGACAAGCACACACACTCATTCCCATCCATACTGTATAGCAGCGGCTCTCAAACTGAGGAGGGTCCCAACTCCCTTAGGAGGGGCGCAGAAAAATCTACACACTGTGTGTCTAAGTAATAAAATAACGAAATAAAAATCTACCGAAATGACATATAATGTGGATATTAACCCATCAGGCTGTGAATTGTGATTGGTTGGAATTTGTAATATTTATCACTACCGCTATTAAACAGGTACCACTTTTTTTAGATACGAACAAAGCAGATTTAATAAAATAACAAAATGAATACATACTAAATAGACATATAATGTGGACATTTCCCCCACATCAGTTTGCCATCTAGCATTGTTAAATTTATCATTGTGACAAGCTACCATTGTTAAACAGGTTCTATCTTTTTTATTAGATATGGCCAAAGCAAATTTAATACAATAACAAAATAGAAAATCACAAGGGTGTCAAAGAATAATATCCACATTGTACTGTATTTATATTTAGTATATTTCCATTTTGTTATTTTACTAAATCTGCTGTTCATATCTAAAAAAGAGGTACCTGTTTAACAGTGATAGGTGGTAAATATTACAAATTCCAACCAATCATAATTTACATTTATCCAGCGTTTAACTAATGAGTCACCTGTAGCGCCTCTTGTTTCAGAAGATAAGCGATAGAAAGCGTGCAAAATGGATACGATTCAGGTGACTGGGCCATCCGGTGGTTCTGCAGTGGTTCACATGATCCCCAAAGTGGGGCTCAGACTGAAAGTTTAAGAGCTGCTACACAAAAGCTCCAAAAAGAAATCTAGTCCCAAATGTATGTGATTAATAACCATAGATTTCAACATTTATCACCAGGCCTGAAGCAACATTTGCACAAACGGAAAATTATCATGATCATAACACAGCTGTTATACATACAAGAACCACCATCTGAAGACTAACAGTAATATGTATACAGCAACAAACAAATAAAAATCCAGTGTGGTATATGGACATGGCCTTTTAAAAAACAGAAATAAAGATATCCAGTGTATTTAGTAAAGAATAGTATGAACTTACTGCCTTCTTTCATTCACGTCTTCTTCTCCTCTGTACTCTTCGATTTTAGCCGCTGGTGGGTTTATTTTAGTCCTGCCACAGGCTGTTGTGTCTTCACTTCACCATTTCCTTGCAAAAGTTTGCGTACAACATGTTTTAAAGCGTGACTGCACCATTCTCTCTTGTGAACTGCAGCAGCAGGTCATATGAAAATGTTCAGTCATTTATAGAATGTGTATCACTGTGTCACCGTGCCTTTTGTGAACAGAAAAGGCCTTTCAGGCATTATGCTAATGCTCCCTTAAAAGGTTTTTTTTTTTCTTTACTGCTTGGACTAAACAGCAACATATAAAGCATCTGCAAAATGTGCTTTTATTATGTGTCTCCTAAAGAAGTGCCAGTGAAGGGAAATCTTGTGGGACATCGCCATGCTTGCTTTCAAGGCCAAGAATGGATTTGCAACCCATACATATCAGCACTGATCAAGCTGAGCAGTGTGTCATTTTTCACCCTCTCAGGCCTTTAAGCGCTGCTCATGTGGAACCTCTGTTGCTCAAAAGAAAAGAAAGATATGCACCATGACTCTTCTCAGTCTTGGCCCGACAATGGTGGAATGAACCCCCTCTTCCGATCCAATCTGTGGAGTGTCTCTTGTTTCTACTTGTTCTTCTTATTTATTTCTTCTTTTGCCTTAACTTGTGACTTTTCTTTGACAGGGGTTGTTTAGGTGTATTTAGCCTGTAGTAACTTGGTTGAATAGCGGGCATTGATTTAAGTATAGCTTTACAGGTTTGAATAACATATCTGGACTACTTGGGGAGCACTGTTGCACATCGCTCTGGATAAGAGTGTCAGCTAAATGACATACATGTAAATTTAAATGTATTCTAATTATTATTCTAGGAATTTGTAGAAAGTTGTTGCCATACAAACTGAGAAAGCAGGAGAGCATTTACAAAAAGTATTCAGATTTCTTCATATTTCAAAATAATTCTGTACTTCATAGTAATGAGAAATGATCAGAAAAGGAAAAATATAGTTGCTTTATAATCATTAAGTAAAGAATGAACAAAAACATGAAGCAAAACTAAAAAAAACTGTGTGATGAATCTGAAAACAGGAACTGATTAATCTGTTGAAAATAATGGGATTAACCTCTAAGGATTACAGTGAACAGATATCAAGTTGAAATCCCTGAAACAAATGATGAACATTCTCAGTTTGTTGGAACGTGTTAAAGATATCCACGAATTTAAAAAACTGAGACAAAACACTATGAGTTGCAAAACATGTCTAAATCCTTAGAATAACACAGCTGAACATTTACATACTGGATCCTTTGCATTGAATGACAGATTCATCTTACATTTATGTCATTCGTCAGATACTTTTATCCAAAGTGATATAATATTTTCAGTATCACAGATGAATGTTTGTGTTAGGAGTCTTATTAGCATAGTGTGGTGTGTCCAAGGACTCTTATTGGTGTAGTGTGGCATGTCCAAGGACTCTTATTGGTGTAGTGTGGCGTGTCCAAGGACTCTTATTAGTGTAGTGTGCTGTTTCCAAGGACTCTTATTGGTGTAGTGTGCTGTTTCCAAGGACTCTTATTAGTGTAGTGTGGCGTGTCCAAGGACTCTTATTGGTGTAGTGTGGCGTGTCCAAGGACTCTTATTGGTGTAGTGTGGCGTGTCCAAGGACTCTTACTGGTGTAGTGTGGCATGTCCAAGGACTCTTACTGGTGTAATGTGGTGTGTCCAAGGACTCTTATTGGTGTAGTTTTTTGTCCTGGGTAGAAATCGAACCCCTTTTGGAATTCAGTGATGTTAAACTAAACTAACCAACCACAAATGCGTTACTGAAAAGCAAAATCCTGACAATTAAAGATAAATGGAATTCGGAACTTTAAAACGTGATTTGCAGGTGGATATGAACTTCCAGTGTTATTTTGCATAATTAATATTCTGCTTACTAAAATATTTTTACAACTTTGCCCTCATTATTAGCTCAAGTTAATTTGGCATACCAAAGCATGTCATTATATCTACATTTTTATACAGTCAAACTTTTTTGTACAAAAAAATATTTAACAGGCGTTAGTTTCCTACATTAAAATACCCTATTTGCTCTGATTGGAATATGATGTTTACTCTGATTAAAATGTTTTTTGTCAATATATGAACATAATATGGTTTGTTACATTTACTTTACACAAAAAGATGCGTAAGTCTTGGGAAAAACAGTAAGGGGTTTTAATGAAACTTAGGCTGTCACAGTTCTCAGAGAACACAAACAGAGACAGTTCTTTAAATGGGGTGCCTCTCCAACTGTGCCGGTCCAGGTGTAGAGTCGCACTCCGTCCTATGAGCCCAGTAGTTCTGAGGCTCTGCATGGCGCAGCAGCCATGTAAGGGATACCAGCCTGCTGAAAGGCCAGCCTGTTGGTTTCGGCTGGCTTTTAACTGTGGAGACGCATGGGATGAGACACGGGCAGCCAATCACAGGACAGGACTCAAACACAAATGAAAATGAGACACAGATGATCCCCTTAACTGTTGCCTAGCAACCTGAGTTACGCAACCACTCAGGAGCAACCTGGAACAGGGCCCTGTTTCAGAAAGCAGGGTGAAGACTCTGGGTTAAACCTAAACTCTGTGTTGACTAACTTGGAGTTCAATTAACCTTGAGTAGAGCATCAATGGAACGCAGATAAAACGATTCGGGAGACAAAAAGACTTCAATGGTGCTGGAGCTCATATGTAGACTATGAACATACATTCTAAAGAAAAAATCAATACCATGACAGCCGCTAAAAAGCGTCAGCAGGCGTGGCTGAAAATTGCCAACAGAGTGAATGTGCGAGTACTGATGAGAAAGATTGGCATCATTTTATATATTGGCATCAGTTTCCTTGTACCACTTTCAGAATTTATGCCATGCATCTATTCCCTGTGTGTGTGTGTGTGTGTGTGTGTGTGTGTGTGTGTGTCTGTGTGTGCTTGCCGTTTAATTCTGAAATAGGAGCAACCCAACAGGGATAAGATGGAATTGGCAGCAATTGAAAATGAAATATAAAAATATAGAAGACATGGCCCTCAGCCAAAGCGCTGGTCGGTCTGTAGCTGAGGGCATCCTTGGAGAAATCTCCTCTGATCCAGCCATCCCCCTGGACACAACTGCCTACATACGAAGTTAGTAACTCATATATACTGCACATAATGTAATAATGATAATAATAATATTTTTTATTCATATAGCATTTTATATTTTAAAATCTCAAAGTGCATACAGATGACAAAATAACTAAATAGCAAGACGACCATGCAGCCGAAGTGTTGGGGACCACAAGCGCAGTTAGTTCAAGCTGCTCTCCACGGATACGACGGACGAGCCGAGCATCTCGAGGGATGGTGGTGACTCTCCCGGTGTGGATGTAACACAGGCCCACGTCCTCGAACAGATCCACCAAGTAAAGCCTCGCTGGCTTCCTGCAAGGCCGTGACCTCTCTGCAAGCGATCTCACGCACCAGGCGATGGAAGGGTGGTTTGCAGATCAGCAGCTCCATGGATTAATGGTAACAGTGGATCTCTCGCGGCCCGTACCGGTGAGGTTTCTTCACGCCACCGGTTGCCGGAGGGCTCTTGAGAGCTGCCTTTGTGGCCAGCAGCTTTCTGAGAGCCTTCCTATCGGTGGATTTGCGGGCGGTCTGCTTTGTTCTTGCCATGGTAGCCATGGTAGTGAAAATAATAGTAAAATGTATAGACTAAACAATACTATTCATTGATCGGATGACTATTTACATTAAATCATAATTAAAAAAAAATCCCAAATAAAAACATGCCAGACGGAGCGGCGTCAATCTCACCAGCATCCCCGTAACCTAGCAACCTAATCACAGTAACGTTATAGAGAACCACACATGCAACTATAATGTCATTGGCCCTGTCTGGGGTGACCCAGAGCCAACAAAGGCATGATATACAAGTTAGAATATAGCTGTACTGTGTATATAAGCTCACCACGGGGAAATCGAGTGTTTAGTGTAGACTCACGGAAAATCCTGGAGTCATGCACAGATCCAGGACATTTTGCTTCCACATTGGTGATGATGTTTAACCCATCCTTGAAACAGGAGAAGCTAATAGTAGGCCTTCATCATAAAATTAATGATGTTATTTGTATGTAAATTCTGAGAAGGTTTCATCAAGAGGCCAACATTTTCTTTGTCACAGCACTTTCAGTCAGCCAGTTCACCTCGTCATACCAGGAGAGCTGAAAATACCTGTTATTTTTTCCTGATTTTTGCACCAGATCAGTCTTGGGCGCTGGTCTGCTGTTTAATTCTGAGTCTCTCCTCATGAGGAAGACTTCTATATAGTTTTGCCAAAAGCAGGTCAACAATATTAGCACCGTGCGCCATTATGCACAGCTTGCTAGATGGCTAGTTTCCCCTTCCACAAGCCATTTTATTTATATGAATGAACTAAATTTGCAATGCTGAAACAAGCAGCAAAGTCAAGAAAGCTATTTTTTTTATTTAAAGAAAGATTTGTACAAACAAAAATGGTTCATATCACCAACAAACAACACAGACTGCAGCAGTTTGTCGTACAACTTCACCACATAGGACTGAACTGTCAATCAAAATAGTGGTTCTGCCCTTTAAACAGCTCCTCCAATCATCATGCAGCAACCCAGCGTTTTGCCCTGTCCACTGCTCCATTCACTCCCAGAGAAGCTGAGAGTGACGATTTTGGTGCATTTATCACCATCCAGCTTAGTTACACTGAAAATAGCTCCTCTGTGTGGCCTTAGAGCTCCAGTGAAGCTGCACTTCAGGAGGGTTTAATGCTATGCTGCACGGAAATGTATGACAAGAAAATCACATCAAACAGTCCACAATAAATACCTGATTCTGAACGAGCTAGTCATGAAGTTGAATGCGTTCTAGGGCACTATTATCAAATCCAATTTTAATACGACAGTGCATTTATGAGCATTTATTTTCTGACATAGAGGAGGAAGCGGAGTTTCCCTTGTGGTCTTAGAGTAGCCGCCACTGCTGTAAAGTGACCTTGGGTTTAAAAAAGGTTCTAAATAAATTGACGAATTCAACAGAATTCCTTCTATATGCATTACTGCAGCATTAACAGATGTCTTCACTTACTGAATTCAGCATGATTATATTGGCAAAACATGAATTTTTCCCCTTTTGAGACAATCGTGGGTCACTGAGAAACCTCTGTTATCATGGCTACAATCTTATCAGCGTCGGCACTCATGTCATCGATGGCGGAGTTGATCGCCTGCAGCATGACTGTGAAAGAGCGGCTGACGGATCTGGCATGGTGTGGCATGGCCAGCTCCACTAGCCTGGTAGTGGTAGTGCTGTTTTCTTTCTCTGCCACTGACAGCCTCCTCTTCACCTCACTCTTGCTGATCTCCACAGACAGCAGACAGCTTCGCAGTCCCTTTAGCTTGTTCGGCTCAATGCCTCTCTGCCGCGCCAACCTCTCCACAGACTCGTCGTCCAGACAAAGAGAGATCTGTGCTTTCGTTAGAATACGCACCGCAACGCTGGCATCCACCATGGAGGCCACCAGGGGCACAGGAATCGCAGAAACCCCTGCAGACAGCGAGGCCGCCGCCCATCCCAGAGCCTTGAAGGCTTCCTTCTTCTGGGCCACCAAAGCGCTGGAAAATGTTGGCAGAGCCAGCAGAAATGCATGAGCCCTGATCTCTGGAAGGTCACCCTGCATTACCTCTAAGAGCTTTAGGAACTCCAGCTTTTCCAGAGCAGAAGGACACACAAGGAACACTTTGGGCAGAGACACTCCCTCCGCTTTCAGTGCCTCCAAACTAGCCTTCTTTTTGGCCTCAAGGGTTTTTTCAGTGTCCTTCTCAGACGCCAACAAGGCAAAGTACAGAGCGTCTTTCTGCACTGATCGTGCCTCCCTCCAGACTGAGACCATGTTTGTGCTGGGGATTTGTGTGAAAGTCATGAAAACAGCATTATACCGTAAGATTTTGTATCTCTCCATATAATTCTCAGGGTCAAAAGAGATTTCGCTGGAAACAATGGGCAGGTCCCATAGTCGGAAATCCGGATGCTTTGGATTTGGGAACACAGCTAGTTCTTCTGGAGCTGCAGTGGAGGGACAAAGAGCAGCTCCTTCATCCCCAACACCAAGTCCTCTGAGAGAGTTAATAAACTCTGCTTTCTCGGCTCCCCTCTCTCCCATCACTGCAATGTTGATACGACTTATCAACATGTCTTCAACAGCATCCTTTATGTCTGAAATGTTATTCTTCTCAATAGACTCTTTCAGACTCTCCATGAGGTTAAGACTTTTCAGCACATCAGCCATGTCTGTAGTTTTGTGACCTGCAGGGGGAACACAGTACAATTTTATATTAAATTTAATTTGCTAAATCAGCTTTATATTGTGATTTAAGCAAAACTAAAACATTTACACTTATTAGGTACATTAACCATGGACCCACACAAACATGCCATTTATTAGCTACACCTACCATATACATTATTTGTACAAAAGGTTGTTGCTACCCTTTCTAATAATAAGAAACCAATGTAAATATATATATCGGTCACGTCGTGACTTCTCCTTGCATGCCGGGCAAGGACACTGACACCACGTATAATTGAAGTGCATCATTCTTTTATTTTTCAAAAACAAAACTGGCACGAGAGCCGAATTTAAAGATTATATTTGTAACCAAAAGGAGACTGGAACAAACACAGCAAATCAGACGGGTTGACCAACAACGCAGCTCGATCCTAATCCAAACTAAACACAAACTCAAAACAGCTGAAACCAATAACCTAATAAAAGCCACAAAAGCAAACACAACTTAAATTAGGGAGGCCTCTGGCGGTCACCCACTGTCACTGACCCCAGCCCTGACAATATCACATTGCATTCCAAGAGCACCTACGTATAGTGAAAAATCTGCCTAAAGATTTTTATAGCGTAAACCCTCAATACGCCCCCAAATATGCTCCCAAAACTTTAATTTCATTTTAAACTCATTACCCTTAATAAAAATGTAATGGTAAACCCATATTCGTACTGTACAGCTTACACTGAACTCCGCAGTGCTAGAATGTACAATACTGATATTACCAGCAGCCAATCAGCAGCAAGGAAGAATAAATAGCGTTTTCAAATTGGCTACTTTCAAACCTCCCGCCTCTGAGTACAGAGGTATTTCACCTTTCCGAGACAGTACCAAAACATTTATAGTTATTTTTATATGGAAATGTAGCTGGCCGTGCCGGACAAAAGCAAAAAAAATGCGGAAATACTGTATCTGCAGTTTCCACATTAGTGCGAACAATTATTAGTTCTGTTCTCAGAAAAAATATGCGACTGCTGATCCACATTAAAGTGGGGGTTTACTGTATACATATATGAATTTTGAAAAAATGCTGTTACAACAGGCAACTGTGCACTGCCATCCACAATAGTAATTAACCATAATCTTAACACTGTGCAGTTTGCCTGAACACTGTGTGCGGTCTAAATACAGTGTGCAGTTTTTTTTTAACACAGTTTATGGTTTGTCTGAACTCAGTTTGCAGTTTGTCTGATTACAGTGTGTGTTTTGTTTGAACACAGTGTGGTTTTTTTGAATCCCAACATGTTTTTCTGTGGGTTTGCTCTGCATAAACACTGCACTGTCTCTCCTTCATTCTTTATAAATATATTAATAGTGTAAAACTGAATGCAGAATGGGTTACTCAGACTGTATCACTGTGTCTCAGCTAGGGCTGCCTGATATTAGGAAAACATATGATATGCGATAATGTAGTGTTGCGATGGCGATAGAAGTAAAAACTTAGCCTTTATAGCGTTTATGTTTTTCTGCATTGGATTTGCTGGTAATAAAGACTCCAGGCACTGAATAGTCTATGCAACAAAAAAAAATTAAATGCAATACTTCCATTCCATGTTTTTTTTTTTAAGAATTTACTTAAACAGAGAATGTAATGCCTGCCATAAAACATTTGAACCATTTAACACTGTTGAAAAAAAGAAAGAAAATATTTTTAAATAATTTTAAATCTTAAATAAATGTAAACATTTTTGTAAATAAATTTAAACATAATAAATAAGTAAGATCTTAGCCAGAAAAAAAATAGCAAAAGGAACAATCTATAACAGTAGCACAGAAGATGAAGAAACTGCCCAGTGATTATTTTTGCCCTCTTCTCTGTGGCACTGGGCGAAGAGTTTGGAAAAGCACCATTTATTACAGTTTAGTCAATAAATGCGATATGTATATTTTTTCGCGATATATATATTGCACATGTTGATATCGCGATGACGGTAAATTTGCAAGATATTGTGCAGCCCTAGTCTCAGCTTTTGTAAAGTGTTACAAAAACAATATTATGAATATCTATAGTCTCGCAATGCTCTGCTAAATTCCTCAGCTAACTCATATATTGTAATATAGCTTGTGTCGTATTGACTGTGTGTATGATTGACAAAAACATAAGTCTATAGCTGCGTTAAAATAGTCATTAAAGGTAACTATAGGTTGTTGAAATGCCAAAATATATCTTTATATTATTATTATATATTATTTTTGACAAACACTACAGCCTTTTATTGTGCCAGTACACACTGTTTAATATAGACACCATGCAAGATGTATTAATATGCAGTAAAAATAAATGACTAATCAGCTCTTACAAACATATCTATAGTCTCGCAATGCTCTGCTAAATTCCTCAGCTTGCTCATATATTGTAATATAGCTTGTGTCGGTTTGTTTTTCCTGTGCAGGTATTAGTAAATTGAATATAAAATGTAATAGTTTACGATAGGGGAGTGTTTTGGCAGCAGATTTGGTCAATCCAGTGTTGACTTCATGCTAGCGGCCTTGGTTCAGTAATAGTCAGGTGTCTTCACTGCTGATACAGGCTTCATTTGCACACACACAGTTTGGATGATCTTCATATAAAACATTGGCAATAAACTGGGGTGCTCTGGAGCAACCATGTCAAAAGCCAAGTTTCAAATGGATGGATATTAAGTCCCCCAGTGGAACCGTGCTGGTCCTCCATCCAGTACCTTTGCGGTGACTTGTGGAGAAGGCTGTGATGCAGAACTAATTGGTTCTTGACCTCACTAATGCTCTTGTGGTGGAATGCACTCAGAGATCCTCACAGCAATGTTCCAACTTTTTAGTGCTAAGTCTTCTCAGGCTGTAACTGCAGCAAAGGGAAGGTAAAATCTCCATAAATACCCTCGGTTTCAGAAGAAAAATGGGACAAACATCGACATTTTTAATATACATTGTAGGTTTACAGTCACCCGTTTATTGCTGCTCAATTTATCAGCCATCCACCCCATCCATCAGTGAAAAATGACCACGGAAAGACCACCACACACCAGACAATATTCGAGTGGTACCTACATAACAAATGTAATCTGTATGGCAAGTGTAACTAATAAAATGTCCAGTGTGTTTAGGTACAAGTGTATAAGCCCATTTAATAAACTGGTACAGATTCCTGCCTGTGTGTATGATTGACAAAAACATAAGTCTATAGCTGCGTTAAAATAGTCATTAAAGGTAACTATAGGTTGCTGAAATGCCAAAATATATCTAATGATATCATTTTTGACGAACACTACAGCCTTTTATTGTGCCAGTACACACTGTTTAATATAGACACCATGCAAGATGTATTAATATGCAGTAAAAGTAAATAAAATGACAAACCATCTTACCTGAAATCTTCCAAATCAAGTTTTGATAGGGTGATAAAGAGCTCAAATTTGAAGGTAAACACGTTCAGCTTCTTCTCCGGAGCGAGAACGTTCTGAAAGACACTAGTGTGTGCGGAACATTCTAATCCTATAATCTAGAGCTAAAGCTTCTTACACACCTACAAACAACGCAGCTCTCGTTTCCACTCAGATGAGGTAAGTGAGGAGCCCACGGGTGTGAAAATGTGATCAGGGTTATGTTATAACATACTATATGGACAAAAGTAATGGGACTCTTGAATATTACACCAAGAGGGACTTTCTTTACACTGCATTTAAATACATAAGACTTTAATATGAAGTTGGTTCCCCCTTTGCAGCTATAAGAGCTTCCATTCTTTTTGGAAGGTTTTCTATAAGATCTTGGAGTTTCTGTGGGAGAACTTACTGAAAAAAAAACTAGAAAACTCTGTGTCCATAAATTCTGTAGAGAATTGATGAGGTCAGGCACTGATGTTGGATGGGAAGGCCTGGCTCACAATCTCAGTACCAGTTCATCCCAAAGGTGCTGGATGGGGTTGAGGTCAGGGCTCTGTGCACTGGGACAGAAAAGGCTGGAATAGAAAAGGTTCTTCCCCAAATTGTGTCCACAAAGTTGGAGGCATGGCGTTGTCCAGGATGTCTTGGTCTGCTGAAGCATTAACATTGTCCTTCATTGGAAGTAGTAAGCCTAGCCCAAACACTTAAAAACAGATGTGTCATCACACTCTTGTCCATATACAGTATTTTTTTAAATGGTTAATTCCATTCGGTTGGTTATTTTTCAAGATACATTCTATTGATTATAATTACGATCCCTTAATATACTGTGGGTCACCCTCAGTTTACCTCAGAGTGAAATTAAATATATCAGTGAGCACTTTCAATTATGCAGCTGAAGAGGATTAATTCTCACACTAAACCTTATTTTCCAGTTAACAGACATCTTACACGTGTGTGGCACCACCTTATGTTGAATAAGGGAACTGTATTCACAAAAAATATTTACAAAAAAAAACTGAAGGGAGCAGTAGAACATTAACCACAGAGTCAATGATCATACTTTCCTTTTTTTTAACCAATAACTACATTTACTTTTTATTGTATACTGTTTAATGTGAGATTATAGCATTAAGCGATTACTCAAGAAAGTAGCTTCATTCAATACAGAAAAAAGTGAAATCAAATTTAAATATTTGCAGAAATCCTGGACCTAAAAAAAAGGTAAGCAAGTAATCCAATAGTAAAACAGTATCACACTATTAATATTTAATCTACATAGAAATATAAACATAATGCTTAATATAATGTAAAAATGCACTCTTCAAGTTAAAACCTGAACACACACATGTTACACATGTTCTTGGATACTGTTTCAGAGTTGCTGTATTTTCATAGAATGACAGTGTATTTATTTCTTGTGAAAATGCTGATAAAACACAAAAAAAAAATTCCAGTGTTGTTGCTTTCGACCTGACAACTGATGCAACATTTGGACAATTATTTGACTTTTAAAAAATAAAAGTTTAAACGTTTATATTTACATATATAGATAAAGTCTGGAGTAATCTCTGGAGTCACTCCAGCTCATCTCACTGTTCACATATTTGTAGTTGAGATGACAGTGACAAGACACTGACAGTGACTTTGACTTGACTAAACCTCCACCTCCTCTTCCTCCTCCGGCTCCTGATTCTGTTCTTCATCCTCTGGTATGGCGGTGTCTGTCTGGTCCTCTTCATCCTGCAGGATCTCATCCTCTTCTGCTGTCTGTTTCTTTATCTGGATCTCTGCGTACTCCGTTTCCTCTCTCTCTGTTTTCTGGGCAGTAGCGTCTCTTGTCTGCAGAAGCGAGTAGTCGATACTTGCGTAGTCCACTTCTGTGGTGCTTTTCGCTACTGCAGCCTCATCCCTTCCTGAGTTACTGTGTTCCCCCGGTGTGTCTTCTCTCTCCAATTCTTCCATTCCTCCATTTCCTGCAGCTGCTGCCTCTGCAGCAGGTTTTCTCTGAAGTGGCGTGTGTTCGTCTGCTTCCTCGTTGTTTGTATCAGTCTGGATCAAACGGCAAAGCATTCTGTATTTTATAAGCCAGTAAGATTTTTTTTTTCAAACCATAAAGGCACATTAATGATTTTCAGATCCTCAGTCTCATGACACTATATTTAACTTCTTAGTTTCAAATTAGTTACTGAATGATTAATTAGGAAATGTCTTAATTAGGAAATAATTGGTCAAAGTGGCATTCTAAGGCATCTTCAGGTCTAATAGTTATGTGTCATATATATATATGTGCCAAAACATTTCCTCTGAAACTGGTCAGGTTCAGGGACTGGACTGAAAATTAGTGTTTAAAAGTCCTTCAGGAAGTCTGGAGAGTTTCTTAAGACTACATGAAAAATACAAAATCTGCTGGATCTTTGGAAGTAGAATATGAAGAGGGGTGCACCAAAACATTAGCACATATATTTACATACATATTTACAGTTCTCCAGGCTGAAGCACTTTCAAACAATCATTTTCAGTCCAGTCCCTGAACCTGACTTTCAAAGGAATGTTTTTTTGTTTGTTAAGCCACAGAGTGGCCTATGCATGAATCATTCAAACATCTGTTCGCATTTATTTCATTTAGTCTCCTCAACGTGCCAAAGACAAGACAACAAGGTGATCTACATAAAGAAATTAGGGATGTGAAGTGAAGTGACCATTTGTCATACATTCACACACCACAGAACACAGTGTGAACCACACAAATGTGTGTGCTGTATTGTATGTTGTCACGACACTCCTTCTCTCCTAAATGAGGGAAGGCACATAGGCAGACTAGCATTATACTTATTTTTTATTTTCAAAAAGCAAACCAGACACGAGGGCCCAAAACAAATAGCAAAACTATAACAAAAGGAGATAAGAGCGCACACACAAAGCCAGCATTACAGACTGCGGACCGACAATTAAGGGCCAATACAAAATAACTTAAATACAAAACACAAAACTCCACAAACCAAACAAACACAAGCATCACTTTTCCTGAGGCATTCCCAATAAGAGTCTCCAAAACATAAATGCAAAGAACCGAAAAGGGCGGCCTCTAGCGGTCACCAACTGTCACATATGTCAATAAATGGGGGTTTTTTTTTAGCATTTTTTCCATTTTTCTTCCCAGCTTAGTCACGTCAGTTTCCAAACTGGCCCCTTAAAAAGCTCAACATGTTTGGACAACATTAACTGCCAGTTCCACAATTTTAGCTTACGGAAATCAGCACTGAGTGATGGTTGAGATTGAGAACCACCCTTTGCAACCAGAGAGATCAGACCAGTTATGATCTCTTTGTCTCTTGGCCAGAGATGGCTGCTGCATCACCAGAGGTCAAACCATGCCACAATAAGGCCAACATCGTGCCAGTTAGGAGCCCCCAGAAAAGAGAATTTGAATATAACAAGACTCCATTGGTTTATTCACTTCAGTTTTAGAAGTATTTATAATTGTGGGTTTGTAATTGTAGATGATATTTTTTAAACATGTTTAAAAAGTATGTTTTTAATTCTGGTAGCAATTATTATTATGTACATTAGTTAAATTAAACAATGAGTAATGGTCAGTTTCTTTCCATGAAATCACAAATGAAAACATCTAACCTGGTCAAGTTGACTGTTAACAGCCTGCAAGCTCACGCCTTCATCTTCTGCTTTAATAGCCCTGCATCTGTGGAGGAAATGTGTATGTTGGCCAAACGTGTTAAAAAATAGTAAATTAAACATTCTTGTGCTTTACAGATTTTCACATTAAGACTCATCCAAGGTTGATGTGCAAATGTCTTGTGTCCATCTCATTTCTTCATAGTTTGCTTTTAAATCTCCAGAATTTCTTTTATTTCAGTGTATTCTTCTCGCATTTTCTTTCCAGTCCCTGAACCTGACCAGTTTCAGAGGATTGGTTTTTGTTTATTAAACCATGCAGTGTTCTATGTATGAATCACTCAAGCATAACAAAGCTAATTTAAGGCCTGAAGCAGTGAAGAAACAGGTGTAGATTCCAGATGATCAGGCGGTGATCAGTATACTGGTGGTTAGGGATGGGAACCGAAATTCGGTTCCAAATAAGAACCTATTCGAAAATACCCAGTATGGAGTACCCACTCGTGTTTTAAATTTTGGTTCAGTAAATTCGTTCTTAACACTAGAATGGCGGCTAACTGCTGCAGTGTGTTCGGGCGTTTAGTCATGCAGCTTGACACAGCAAGTGTCCAGTGGACCCAGAGCCTGTCAGACAGTGCCAGTTATTATATCAGAATCAGAATCAGAATCGCGTTTATTGGCTGACTATGTGAGCGACACATTCAAGGAATTTGATTCCGGTGGTTGGTGTCTCTCAAGCATAACAGTATAAAACAATAATATGTAAAAATACGTGTGTACTTGTGCCTACACCACACCCATATGGCTCTTACAGAACATGCTTGCTGCTCCAATAGGCCAATAGACATGATTCTGATTCTTAGCCTGATGAAATTACGTCAGTTGACGCTGTCAGCCATTCTAGTGTTAAACACCGCATCTGCTAGGTTGTGCTAAAAAAATACACTTTATTTCACGTGATGTTACTTTCTTCAGTTATTTATTTAATGTAAAATTGCAAATAGTTTTGTAGCTAACAAATCAGTTGACCGTTTGGTTTTTCTCATTCTGAATAAAGTTTATCTTGTTATTTAAAAATTGTACTCTTTTTTTTCCTATGTGAAATCGAAATAGAGACTCGATAAGAACCGGAATCGATTAAGTGGAACCGAAAACGGAATCGGAATCGAAAAAATTCAAATGATACACAGACTGGTGGTGCTGAATGCTGATTGGTTGGAACACCTTTATCTAGGCTCCTTGTATCTTTAGGCAATTTTGCAGGCTGTGAGAGTAAAACATTTGTTTTCATTTCTTTCTTTTAATTACCTCAATATGTCACAGTTAAGACAGTTTGACAGCCAGAAAATAGTATTATTGCATCAACAATGTGATTCAAAGCAAAATATAAAAAAGCGGGGTGGCTCAAGACTTCTGAATTATAGACAATGACTATAATAGCAAACCAGAGTAACAAGGGCAGCAAACTGTGTCCAACATTTTTACTTCCTCAGTATGAGGGATAGTGGGAATAGTAATCAAGGGTTGCTTTTTAATTAGTCTGCACTGTATTTTATTACAAAGGCATACATTTATCTATATACTGTTTTTACTCTCTTTTCAGCACAAGAGGTCACTGTATATCAGTCATTCATCTTCTATTGTGCCATTATAGAGAGTGTTAGGATGAGGACATTTTAGTTCAGTCCATTATTACCATCATTAACATTACGTCTAAAAATATGGATTCAGTGGTGGTTTTGAAGAATTAATTCAATCAAATATATTCCTGACCCCTGATTCCTATCACCTCCACTGTGAAAGAGCTGAGCTGGTAATTTTCTCTTCAATGAACCAAAACACTCTGAAATGATTTGTACATCGCAAAGACTGAATTAAGCAAAAAAACATTTTGAAAATCTTGGTAAAAAAAATAAGATTATGATAAAGTTCATAGTTTGACTATTGAGAGTGTGACTCCAAAGCACTCTAACATAATAATAAATGACAAAAATGGAACATCAAACTTTCCTATTGCAGAATTTAAAAAGATGATAGAAGTAAATGATAGAGTACCTTTTGCAGATGCCCACAAAGCACAGGGCAACACTGATGACGATGACTGTGCTTGCTGATACTACTAAAATGATGAAGATTGCCCTCAGACTTGGTATTGTCTTGTCATTATTTGGACCTTTAAGTGAAGAATATGCATTCACTAAGTGTTATGGATCAAACCACAGTGTCATTCTGTATGAATTTAGGTATTCTTCTCATACAGAATAAAATGGGCCTTTCTTCTCGTCTATTTTCAAATAAGTTTACCTTGGACTCTGACCTTTTTCTTCTCTTCTCTTAGTTCTGCTTCTTAGTTCTGAACCAAGTTAAGACTGACATGAGGAACATGAGTCATTCTCTGTCTGATTCTGGTATGATTAGGTCAACCCTTAGCTTGACATTATGTTGAAACCAATTGATACAGTACTTATTTAATATGGTGGTCAATAAGAAAATAAATATACATATTGCTGCACTAAAACTGAACTACAGTTTGACATGCAAAACTTTAACAGACTTAACATCGGCCTGTAGCAGTGGCCCTTTCCCCTCAGTGCCAGAGGGTTTCAATTTTACCAGTTGAATTTAATTATATGCTCGTTAACAGTTTGGGTTTAATTAGTGCATGTTCTCCAGTGTGTGTTTCCACTGGTTCTGCTTTCCTCCCACAGTCTAAAGACCTGCATGTCAGGTGGACTGGAGATGCTAAACTGCCCTCAAGAGTGTGTGTGTGTGTGTGTGTGTGTGTGTGTGTGTGTGTGTGTGTGTCTTAAATTTTGTCTTATTAATGGCTTGAATAAATGGATGGTTGGAAGGATGGATGGACGAATGGATAAATGGATTGATGGCTAGATGGATTCAGTGATGGATAGACGGGACATTTTTCTCCTCTAAAATTAAGATTTCTGAACTTACACAGTGCTGGAAAAGTTTAAAGTATAGCATCCTAACTCCAGTAGAGAACCAATTACAATGTGCATTTGATGTAAACCAGAAAATGGGTTTTGTCATTGATGGCCACGTCTAGTTCTGTCACTGGAAATCTTACTGATTATGAATAAACCTTTGGGCCAATTTTTTCCCAGTCACTTGTTGTAATGGTTGTATGTGTATGGTTGATACTTGTGGTTGTAGAGCAACAATACCTTTGTCTTTTGTTTTTATT
>JBBJLR010000001.1:12595296-12631525 GCA_037577145.1 Brachypetersius gabonensis | reverse complement strand
ATCCAGACTGTGATCTGCATCCTCATCTTCCACCTTTCAGCCCAGCCTAAAGCCAGACCTGCACATAATCCAAGACACACACACTCATTCCCATCCATACTGTATAGCAGCGGCTCTCAAACTGAGGAGGGTCCCAACTCCCTGGTGGGAGGGGGGGCGGGGATGGGGTGGGGTGCAGCAAAATATACACACTGGGAATCTATTTAATAAAATAGCGAAATGAAAATCTACTGAAATGACATGAAATGTGGATATTAATCTGTGACCCCCATTAGGCTGTGAATTGTGATGGAATTTGTAATATTTATCACTACCGCTGTTAAACAGGTATCACTTTTTTTTTAGATATGATCAAAGCAGATTTAATAAAATAACAAAATTAAAACCTACTAAATAAACATTTAATGTGGACATTATTCGGTGACCCCAATCAAGGGGTTCACACAATATTTAGCATCTATTAAATACAATAGTAAAATTAAAATCATCAGGGGGCCACAGAATAATATCCACATTGTAAGTCTATTTAGTAGATTTCCATTCAGTTATTTTATTAAATCTGCTTTGACCATGTCTAAAAAAAGCCATCCAGCGCTTAACTAATGAGTCACCTGTAACGTTTCTTGTTTCAGAAGATAGAAAGCAAGCAATAGAAAGCCAGCAAAATGGATCCGATTCACGTGCCTGGTTTATCCTATAATCCCCAAAGGGGACTTTAGGTTTAAGAGCTACTGCACTAAAGCTCCAAAAAATGGACATCAGAAGAAATATCCCAAACCTGTATGAGCATAGATTTCAACATTTGTCACCGCGCCTGGAGTAAGGTTTCCACAAAAAAACAGCAACTTCACAAACGGACAGTTATCATGATCATAACTCAACACAACTGTTATACATACCAAAACCACCCCCTGAAGACTGGGACTAACTGTCTTGGTAATATACAGACTACTTAGAACAGCAACAAATGACTAAAAATCCACTGTGTTATGTTTTCATGCATATGGCTTTTTAAAAATAAAAATGAAGGTATCCAGGATATTTAATAAACAATACAAGAATGTACTTACAGCCTTCTTTCATGGACTTCTTCTTCTCTTCTGTACACTTCGAATGTAATCGCTGATGTTTTTTTATGTTATGCCACAGGCTGTTCTGTTTTCACAACCTTCTTCCCACTTCCACTTTTAAGGCCTCTCACCATTTCCTTGCACAAGTTTGCTTACAACATGCATCAGAGCATGACTGCATCGTTCTCCTGTGAACTGCTGCAGTTTCACATGGGCGATGTTTCAGTATATGCAAAGCCTCGCACCATATCCGTTTATGGAGGCACAACCTCCCATCTCCAAAATGGAAACCTATAATGGAGGGCAATGACATGTATTTTACATTATCCTCCATTATTAGAAATGCTGACCCATTCATTACAAAACATTCACAAATGTAGAGGCCAGCTGAGGTCAGATGCCATAAATATTTTCAGTCGTTTATCGAATGTGAATCTGCGTGCCACCATGCCCTTTGTGAACAGAAAAGGTCTTTTAGGTGTGATGCTCATACTTCCTCAAAGGTATTTTTTTTCTTTACTGCTTAGCAATGGACTAAACAACATCAAAATATAAACCATCTGCAAATATGCGCTTTTCTGGGGTGTCACCTAAATAAGTGCCAGTGCATTTTGGGTTAAATATATGAATAATAACATGAAAACAATAACCTGCCACTTACTTATTTAATTATGTGTCTATGTCATTTCTATATGGTTTTATGGATACAGATATCAGATTCCTACCCGTTATTCACACATAACCCCCAAACTGCATGCTGCTGGGACTCACTTATTTATTTACACAATGTCTATTTTTGAAAAAGAGCTGCAAAGAGAAGCTCACATGAACACTGTTCCCTCAAACGAGGAAGTGCCTTCTCATCGAATAAATTAGACCAGTTTTATGCAATATAGGGTTACATTACTGTTCAGCTTCCTCTTGTGCAACAGAGTGTGTCCATATCATCACGGATGGCATAACACCAAAAAACCATATCCTCCAAATTTAATCCAATCCTCACTTTTAAAGACATTTCTCAATAGCACTCATATGCTTATAGGGCCCATAGCATTTTCCCCCTCTGAGGTTTACTTCTGAAATTTGTGTGGGTTTATAGACCAAATGGAAGCATAATTGTTTTTTACTTGACAATTTTCAAACCTATCTTTATCCTTCAGAATTAAACAGGCTGCTTCTGTTACTGTGGCCTTAAAGCTGTCCTTTATTCTGATTGGTTGCCTTATTTCAAAAGCAGTCCAGGCTGAAAGTCACTTCATGATCTCAGCTAATGGGTGGAGCTAAACTGTTGTAGGTTATGAAGATAGACTCACAAACATCAGCCAAAACAGAAAATCTATTATTGTGTGAGGTAGGACTAGACAGTTGTGACTAGACAGATGCTGTGACTGATCGGTGTATGTAAATGTGCTATTATTATATGAGATCACAAAAACAGTGCATTCAAAACAGCAGCTTAGAGTCTATGTATTAACAAAGTGGACTGGAGAGTGAACGGTTGAAACTTTGACAATCAACTCTTTTATTTAAAAAAAGTAAGGAAAGTCCCAAGTGAGCGTCATCTCATCAGGAGACTGTCAGTTTGATCCCAGGGGTGGGCAGGAGGTCAAGAGAGTGGGAGAGAGGCATCTGAGAGCTGACATTACAGTACTGAAGGTCAAAATTCTCCTAAAAATGTATTACACTGTCCAGTGATGTTGCTTTAACAGCATTTCAAAAAGATGCACTGGTTTCATGTGACACGGAGGAAGCACAGGCGGTTTGTGGCATCTCATCACACTGACAGACTCATTCAAACACTCACTGACTCAGTCAAACCCAAAAAACAACTTTGCCTGTAAAAGGAGGCAGGTTAACCTTCAACCTCCCAACTCAGAAACATCATTTGATTTCACTACTTAAGTTTGATCATTCATTCATTTTCTGTAATCGCTTAATCCTTACTAGGATCGTGGGCCCTGTTGTTTTAAACAGTAATTTTAGAATTACATTAAGAATTCACAAATGCAAAAATAGAGATTCAAGGAGACGTTCTGACAGCGACTGTATGTGTAGTTATGGGATTCCTTTCTGCCAGTTCTGTTGGAGAAGCATCCCAGAACTCCATGAGTCTGTAAAGCTGTGCCAATCCTAAATGCGGGTCTCATTTCTAAACCTACTTTTTGTTTTCTCCTTTTTTTGATATTGGCAGAAGCCTATCTAGTTTTAATGTCTTGTGTAGGTTCGGAGTCGGTGTACAGGAATCCTTGACAGGTCCTGTCTGCACTTGTGGTCTTCTGTTCTGTTCTGAAGGTCTTCATGGTCCTAGAGGCACGTTGTTTTGTTTCACTGTGTACTATGTGCATATGGTCGAAATGACAATAAAACCTACTCCACCTATTTGACTTGACCTAACCTGTACATTTACATTCAATACAAATAACTAAAAGACAATCTTTCCTTCTCACTGAATGTATTTTTTATTTTTTGCTTTAAGGAGGATGGCATGAAAAGGCGTTTAACAAAAAAGATAACAAGCAAAACATCAAATACATGATTAGCTCTGAACAACGCTTTTTGTGTATAAAGATTGCAGAGTTCCTGTCTGAATTATTACATAAATAAAGAAAACAAAAATACTTTCATCGTTATCATCACACAGTCAGACGCTTACAAATGGTTTGTTTTCTAAACTTTACACAACAGGAAAAATTAGACGGCACGAACGAAACTGTCTCTTAACATTTATGTTTACAGACAAACAACCTTTTGTGAATCGTTTGCGTTTGTGGTCTTGAATAAGGACAGTCAGTGTTACTACTTGCATATTTAATGTCATTTTCATGTTGGAAATCCTGAAGAAACATGACTGAGCAGGTTTGTGGTCTCACCGTGTTCTCAAGAATTTTACAACAGAGAGCAGATCCGTATTTACACAGTACAGTGTCCCTTTACCAACCAGGGCATCTTCACTAAATATCGTCTAAATGTGAGATATTTTGTGTGTTACACTGTTAGTAAAATCAGGTTGTAAGGTATGTACACACATTTTACATCAAGAAAACTTTTTTTTTTTATTAATGTGACGTGAAAGAGGATGTTTAAGAATAATAAATTTTACATTATTCAAAGCACCCCTGGGTAAAGCCATACTTTCCTATTACACTTTTTCATTTGTTTTTATTTGTTTACTGGTTCTTGACTTACATGACTACTCGGTTTGCTGGATTGCATTCGTCTGTCTCGGTTGGTTTCACCAGTGTTTTGCTATGACCTGGTCCAGTCATGGAGAGGAATGTTTTCATGAGTCCTTAAAGCAAATTTGTTCAGAACTGTGTTGAGAGTCGAGTTTGCTTGGCATGTGGACGCAGGATAACACATAATGATGTGTCAGCAAAGGGAGGGGCAAAACAGTCATTTATAGTGTTACTATTTCTGACACTTCTCTGACATTTACCATCTCAGGAACTATACAAATTCCCACCCATGGGACAAATAAAAGGTTATCTTTTCTTATCTTATCTCTAAAATAAGGTCCTTCAACACGTAATGATTTCAAGCAATTAATAGCATTAAATGCCTTCTCCCTCAAAGAGCTCCTTGTCTATTCTTCTTCAAAGGAGCTGTTCTAAGAGTTTATGTCCTTCAGTCATTAGATCTGTTGGATCTGCTGGATCACCACTGTTGAAGGGTATAACATTAGAGGGAGAAAAAAAAAAGACTAACATCCAGAAGACGGGTTCCTGCTCAGTTGCCCTGATTACAGATTAACACCTGCAGTATAGTCACACGAACCATAAGACACAGTAACAATCACTTTAGGGCACAATATAAGAAAATCACTCAGTGCATAACCTGGTTCGTGTAGAAAGTGGATGAGAAACCCTCTGGATTAGTGCGAACATTCTGTCTGCAAACCCAACAGTTGGAGATAGTGCTAGAACACGAAGATGCGAGTCTCGTTCCCTGACGCTTCGGCTTTCTGAGGACACAGTGTTGAGGAACCACTAGTGAAAAACACTCTCAAAATTAAGGCACCTCAGCAGTTCTAAGCTTCTGAGTTCTTTGAGAAACCTTCAACAAGTAATAGAACCTTTAGATTTTGGATAAGTTCTCAAACATCTCATTTACAAAAATCTGCTAAAAAGTTCTTTAAGGAACCAAATGTGGTTCTTCTGTGGCATCGCTCCAAAGAACCTTTTATAGTACCTTTATTTTGTAGATTGTAAATCTGGGACCATATTCACAAAGATTCTGAAAGTCCTGATCCAGGATCAGATTCCTCTCTTATACTATGACTTTACTGATATGAACAGATCCTGGATTAAAACTCTAAGAAGTCTGAATACAGGCCCTGGGCTGCAACCAATCGACAACCCAATATAAAACTCTGGGCTGTATTTTAACGTGTTGCCCTTCACAATAGAACCACTGTAAATATCTGATGTGGTTGCAGCCACAAACTGAAGTGCAAAAACAAAAAAAAGCAGAAATTCTAATGAACAGGTTGGGCAGCTCCAGCCAATGGAAACAAAGCTATGGTCAAGTTGGGGGGAAGTAAAATGGGATTATGGGCAGAGGACTTAACGTGGCCCTAGTGGCCACTGTATCCCTTTTAGTCGAGGCTTCAGGGAAGGATTGCGATTCATTTGGCTTTGATCTCTGTGTAGTCACTGCCGTCATCCCCCCTCCCTAAACCTCCCTCGCGAGGACGCCCTCGTACAAACTCCAGAGCGGCATAGTTCAGCTCTTGCCTCTCCATGCTTGCCATTGAGCCAACAGACTGGTAATCATTGTCGTCTCCCTGCAGAAACAGAGAACATTTCTACTTCAGAGACCAATCCCTAAAAACCAATGGCATGACATGAGACTGCAGTCAGGAAAGCAGGTTGTTGGTTAACTATGGCAAAGTCATAGAAAGCAGAAAGCATTATCGCATGTTAGTCAAAGTTACAAATGAATGGAATATAAAGAAAGCTGCTGTCTTAAGAAGCAGGATTCTCACTGTGTGAATGGACTTTCTGAATTGAATAAGGACAGTAACTCCAATCATTGAACTGTAAGCTCGTCTTATGTTGCAGCCTTACCGTGCTCTCCTCTAGGATGGAATTAAACTTAGAGCCCAGCAGCTCAGTCTTAAGCTGTTAAGTTAGGAGGGAGAAAAAGAGACAGAGAATGCAGAAAAGCGATGAAGGAGGAGAGAACAGTCAGGAAATGCTTAGAAGCTAAGGCGACCCTACATCATAAACCAACATCCACACTTGGCATGCAAGGACGTCTGTGATTATTTTGCGTAGACACTGAGAACTTTGTCTGCTCCAGCACGTAACACTGGGCAGAGATGTATTCATGGACAGATAAATAAAGCCTGCTGTTGTTTTCAGAAGATCCCAACCGAGCAGTTTGTGGGCCAGATCTTAAACTGTCTAATCATGCTTTTATGCTTCACTCCCAGTAATCTCACAGTAATACAAATTTCCTTTAACATTTCTGTGAGAATTGTTGGGTTAATCAGTACAATAATAGCATCCAGGATCTGGTTTCCTATAAGCAGCAACTTAGAAAGGGTTCAAAACACAATCCACGTGATTATGAATGTGATTATCTTTTCGCAGTGATTGCACAGCATCTAACAACCCCAAGACATCAGCAAAAACCACTCTAATCACAGCCGTACATATAAAAATAGTATTATAATGGTATTATAATACATATATATTTATATATATATATATATAGTTCATCATCATCATATCTCACCACTTTTTTCCTGAGACTTTGTTTGTCCTTCTTGACTGCGCTGTAGAACATGGAGGGATTCTCCACTCTAGATCCCACGTCCTGCCCAGGGTTGCCATTCTCTCTGGGGGGTGGAGTCAGAGGATCAGACTCTGTCTCACACGGAATGATGCTATCGGCTAGCTCAGGGCAACACTGTAAGCCTGGGCATCCATTTTAATAGAAGGGATCGCTTTCGCCTCCCTAACCAAGAGGCTATTGCGATAGAATTGCCTTTTTTTGGACTGTATTTTTACCATTGGGGAACAAAAACAAAATAGTGGTTGGATGTTTGCTGAAACACTTGAGGTTAGGTGGCTTTTTGCTTTGCCTTGCATAGCTTAGCGGTTTGAGGCTAGAAAGCGATGGAGGGGCAATCGAGCCTGTCTTGTTAGTCTGGTCATCTGGAATCCACATCATGGCCAACAGTGTCATTTTGTTTGCTCGTTGCGCATGCACCATCTTACCATTTGATCCAATTATTTAATCTGTGAATGGGTTATGGCTTATATAGCAAATGCCAAAAAAGAAACACATTGGAGAATGGATGACTAGGCTTGGGTGTTTCCTTGTTTTACCCCTTTTCCCCAGCTCTGGCCCATGGGTATCATAGGTTACTCACTTTTTGTTGTTTTGGCCCACATATCTTACAGCAGCAATGATAAAAGCGATGACCGCCACTCCTCCGATGGTCCCTACTATCACAGCCATCATGTACTTTTCTGAAACATGACATGAGAGTCTCTGAGTTATACTGACCATTATGAACACAGCTCAGAAATGTGACAGCTAAAGTTTGATTGGATCAGTAAAATAACAGAAAAGATGATAACACTTTACTGATTGCTGATATTCATAATGTTTCATGACACCTGCATAAACAGTTTATGACAACTGTCATAAACCTACTTAGACTTAGGCTAATTCCAAGTTTGGCTATTATAAAGCTATTTTAGTCAATATTGATATCAGTTAATCAGTTAGTTGTTAGACAACTAAAATCTTTGAAAAACTGTCATGTTTGTGCAGATTTATGTTAGTTGGTATGAAAGGTTTATGTACAGTAATCCCCCGCTTTTCACAGGGTTTACGTTCCAAGAGCACCCATTAGCATTAGCGGTTAGCATTATCAGCGTGCAAACACTCAAACACAAAAGAACAAGACAGCTCTCTGTGCTGATGCTCAGTTTGTGTGTGTGTGTGTGTGTGTGTGTGTGTGTGTGTGTGAGTGGGTGAGTGAGAGGGAGAGAGAGAAACACTGTTAGCAGTTAGCATAAGCTGTGTGCAAAGACTCGTACAGAAAAGAAACTTTGAAATAACTCTCTTTACTCCCACTCTCTCTATGTTTAGACAGGGCACAGCTTACTACTACTAAATAAACTGAGATAACCTGAAAATTGTGTGTGGGGGGTTAAAACACTAAAATAGGAGGACAAGACACAGAGCATGCACGCAGGCTTCTTCTTCTTCTTTTTATGGTGGTTGACAACTTTTCAGTGTTATTTTGTGGATTTCCGTGAAAAATGATGAGTTGGGTTCTTTTAAAAAAATCTGCATGTGACTGAATCCACGACTCTTGATTCGTGTAAAACTGGGGGATTACTGTATAGCCTTACTGTATAATACTTCTGTGAAATGTTGCTTATTGTTCTTGATTTACATTTACGGCATTTAACAAACACTTTTATCCAAAACGGCTTCTATTCCGTAACTACAGTGGGCAGTATCCATGGAGGATTCGAACCAATGACTTCTTGTATCTTACCCATTAGGCTACTGTGTTAATTTAGTAAATTTGTCTTTCACACATCATATGAATTTATGGAATCAGAAGGTTGTGGTTTCGAATCCCATAGCCACCTAAGTGTCATCACTGAGCAATGCACCCCAGGCGCCATGTAGCTGACTGACCATCGCTTCACTTGGTGAATGGAATAAATGCAATGAAAACATTTCAAACTGTGCTGTGCTGTTGTTTGTTCATGCATGACTATAAGGGGCCACTTTACTTTACTTTAAAATACATAAAAATGTAACTTTATATCAGTTAATAGTCAAAGACTTTATGCCAGCCTTACAGCCTTTAATATAAGCCATTAAAGTTCGCTGATGAACTCACTCTCCTGCTGCAGCTCCAGTCGGATGGTCTCGGTTCCCAAGCTGTTGCTGATACTGCAGTGCACATGAACAGCTGTGCCTCCATTGTCTCCTCTTTCCCCTTTATCCCTCAGTTTGATCATGCCGGTCGACGTGTAGCCGTCTGTGTGTGTGTAGTAGTTGAAACGGCCATTTGTCTCATTGATAGTGATGTTGAGGTCAGGCAGGTAGAACTCAATGGACGGCTCAGGGTTCCCTGAGGCAATGCAGACACACTGTACACCCTCTCGCACTACCGTGCACTTTGAATCCTCCAGCAGAATGGGGGCAACTAGAGAGACGAGGGAAAAGATATGGTCGATTATTTGTCAACTTTGGCCTGACACTTCCAAGTCGTTCTACAAACGATTCGTCAGGTTAGTGAATAATAGCCAGGCTGCGACTTGTATTAGCCAAATTGTTGCATATACTGAAATGAAAACATTGCTTTTTAAACATGCTTTTTAAACATGCAAAACGAGGAAAAAGAAATTATGTTAGCAATGTTTTGGGAATAAAAATAAGGAATTGGCATTTGATTTATCTGATTTTATATTTGTTTTGAGTACATCAGCCACATATGGTATCAGAATCAAGCAGAACTAATGAGAGTGGAGAAAGCAACATTAACGTTTCTTAGTAAATGGATTTCCAATGAGGCAATTCACATTACAAAAGTTATCTCACACTTCACAGTGATGTTCAGAGAGCTGCTGGCACGGCCGTGCTCGTTCTCAGCCAGGCAGCGGTAAGTGCCGTCTGCCTGCGGTGTGATCTCCAGCAGTTCCAGTATGGACACCTCTTCAGCCGTTATGGTTCCCACCAGCTCTCCATCCTTTAACCAGGTGAGTGTGGGAGCAGGATTTCCCTGAGTGGTGCAGTGGAGAGCCAGTGAGGAGCCCTCCTGCACTGTTTGAGAATCGTTCACCCACGGCTCCCTTGGGGAGTCTACAAATAACAACCAACCAGATGAAAAGTGAAACACAGAACTGAGGGGGTTTCTGAGATAATCAGTCAGGGTTGGACTAAACAAAAGGGACAGACTGGTGAAGTGGAACGGACGGATGATAGGATGAATGGACACTGGACTGTAAATCAAACAAATTAAGATGAAAAGCAAGTGTACCAACAGACTCACACTTTATAGCCAGATACATGGATGTGTTCATGACCCCGTAGCCGTTGTCCCCTACGCAGGTGTAAACTCCCTCCTGCTCCGGAGTCAGGGACTCCAGATATAGGGATGTATTTGAGGCTGTTTCTGACATCAGCTCTTCATCTTGAAAGTACCAGGAAATCCGTGGCACAGGGTTACTGTCCACATCACAGTGCAGAACCACTGAACTTCCCTCCATGACGTCTTGAGATATGTTCACCCACACAGTGCGAGGGGCGTCTATGAAAAAAATACACAGACAGAGAGAAGATTTCAAACTTCGGGGATTTTGGAGCTAAAACAGAGAGACTTAGAAGGAGCTTTTGTCCTCAGAACATTAGACACTTAACCAGGCACACTTTAAACTGTTCATTTTAAGTATAACTTAACTCTCTACCTCAGTGTCTCTCACCTGCCTCTCTACCTCACTGTACCTCACCTTTCTCTACCGTACTGTATCTCACCTGCCTCTCTACGTCATTATATCTCACCTGCCTCTGTAACTCACTATATCTCACCTGCCTCTCCACCGTACTGTGTCTCACCTGCCTCTCTACCTCACTGTACCTCACCTGCTTCTCTATCTCACTGTACCTCACGTGCCTCCTTACCTCATCTGCCTCTCTACCTCATTTTATCTCACCTGCCTCTGTACCTTACTATATCTCACATGCCTCTCTACCTCACTGTACCTCACCTGCCTCCCTACCTCATCTGCCTCTCTACCTCATTATATCTCACCTGCCTCTCTACCATACTGTATCTCACCTGCCTCTCTATCTCACTTTACCTCACCTGCCTGCCTACCTCACCTGCCTCTCTATCTCACTGTACCTCACCTGCCTCCCTACCTCACCTGCCTCTCTACCTCACTGTACCTCACCTGCCTCTCTACCTCACTGTACTTTACCGGCCACTCTACCTCACTGTACCTCACCCGCCTCTCTACCTCACTGTACCTCACCCGCCTCTCTCCCTCACCTGCCTCTCTACCATACTGTATCTCACCTGCCTCTCTACCTCACTGTACCTCACCTGCCTCTCTACCTTACCTGCCTCTTTACCTTACTGTACCTCACCTGCTATTTCACATAGATATTCTGTTCTATAACATTTACACACTATTTAGCTCTCATTTTAAAATTTGTCTTTCATTTATTTGAAAACTTTATTGACTCCTCGTCAATTCAGGGGCAAATTTCACTCTGTGTTGTATTTTTTAACTGTGTATGAGGCCAATAAAAAACCTTGAATTAAAAACACAGGGGCACTAAAGACAAGGTGTCTTTGTAAACATTTTTCTTTTTCATTTTTCTTTTTTTCCCAAATAATTTCTTGTTCTTTTCTCTGCCTACGTTCAGCCAAAAACAGTGAAGACTGCAAGCATCAGAGAGAAGTGAATTTTTTTTTACTTTGTGAACTTTTTTTTTTATCTACAAATTTGCTAAGTTTGTAAATGAAACCTCGGTGAAGGACAGCACTTATTGTGTGATTTCAGAAGTGCACTGAATAAACAGATTGTCATAAAGTAACAATCTATGCTATCTAGTTCATTCCTCTGGGAATTTGGCCAGCTAGATTGTCTTGCCAGTCCCAGGCAGACAGATGGGTTCAGCCTCGGGACACACTGAAATGGTTGTGGTTTACCTTGAGGAAGAACAATGCAAGGTCTTCTGAAATCTACTGCATGTTGGGGTGAATTAATTTTGTGAAACCCATTTGATTGGCTATTTTCTGAAAACAAAGGTCAATTATATAAAATTTCACCTTTTCCTTCACCTTTTTAAAACAGTGCTTATATAGTTTGTGATTTGATGAATGGAGAATCACCTGATCTCTGATATATGCCAGATATTTGGCATGTGTAGTTCTGATCTGAACAGTTATTTAATTTCAAATTCCCAGTATCCACATCTTCTGTTAACATTTACATTTACCTTAAAACACTTCTCTCCAGTTTTGTCATGACTATTTCTCTATCACATGATGCCACTGCATCTTTCCAAACTGCTAAAGCCACTACATTTATATGTTGGCATTGATTAAAAAACACCATTCTGTACCCAACCGGCAACATGCAGCCATGAAAGCACTGCCATGGAAACCGCATCATTAACAAAAACAGGTAAATATTATCAGAGAAGAATTTACCAGGATGGTTTGTTTATCAAAGGTTGAATAAGGAAACAGGTTGTTCTGCACTTTTTTAGGCCTAGTGTAATTCTGGGTACCCCTGATTAAATGACTGGTTCATTACACTACTGCAGCTGATGGCACTTGTTAGCATGACTTTCAATCACAGTTTAATTAAAATATAAAACATTAATTTCACTTTCTACTGTCTACAGCCTACCTGTGAACACCCCGCCCCCAAACCCCGCCCCCCCAGGTGGGATTAAGGCTAATTATGCTCTATTAGACTTCTGACCACTACTGGCTTCGACATCACAGGGATGAAACAGGGATGAAATCTCCAGACAAAAAAGCCAACGTTTAGATGGTTATGCCCCTCTGAGGACCCTTTTAAAGACACCCTGACTGCATTTTTAATCTACTATTTTTATCCTACTATTTTTATGCTCAGTATTTTCATTCTATACCTGTAAAGCACACTGAATGACATTTGTGTATGGTAATGGGCCACAATAACTAACTTGACTTGACTTTATGTTTAATGTTTTATATGGCTTACACTTGATGTCCAGGGAGATGAGGCGCTCATAGACAAAGCTGGTGTTTGGGTAGTGGACCCTGCACCCCAAGAGCTGGCCGTTGTGTGTGGCTCTGGGCGTGAAGGTAAGCGTGCTGGCCAGGACTGCTGTGTTGCTGTCTTCCACATAGTCTGAGGTGAAGAGAGGCTCGGGCAGGTAGTCTGTGTACATCCAGTGGATCTCTGGACTCATGTCCGGGCAGTTGTCTGGAGCGTAGCAAGTCAAGTCCAAGCTCTCGTCACTGACTATCTCTGCTGGGACATCAATGTTGGGCTGATCTAAGAAAGAAGCAGAAGCCTCAGATTACAGTATGTCTTATGCTGTTTCAGGTATCATCACTGCATCTCCAAAATCTTCCTTCACCAAGTCTTAGCCCCATTGCCAGCAATAAGCAAAAGAACATGCATTAACATAAACTTGAGTAAGCCATTCACAAATAAAACTCAACCTTGAGATGCTTTAGTGCAACAATTTTATAATATAATGATTAACTATGATATTCATATAATATTTGTGTATAATTAACATTATTATGTAATAATAAAGCAAAGATTCTTGACCCATGTAAGGGTTAGGAGGGTTATGTGGGTGGACGGCCGGTAGAGTGGGAATAGGTTAAGTGTATTCACCTGTGTTTGATTTAAGGGCTAAGCACATGTGGGAGGTGATTGGTAGCACTGAGTTTGAGTTCAGGTATTTAAGTTCTGTTTACGTGGATCAGTGTTGTCTCAGTGTTGTCGGACCACCGATACACAAGGCTATTTGTATGCTTCTTTATGTTCCTTTGTTTAAAGAGTTTTGTGTACTCGAAAAATAAAAGTCGAACAACAATGGAAGCCTGCCTGCTCTCCTTGGGGTCAAGGGTGGCTACGTGACAACCCATTTTTCAAATACACTACCAGTCAAGAGTTTTGGCAAACACTGAGATCTACTACATATACATGTTACTCACTTAATATTTATTTAAAATACACTCAGCTAACAAATATATTTACAGTGTGTTCACAATTAGAGCTCCTTTATAAAAAAAAAAAATGGTAATGTGGTAAAAACCTTTGAATGGTGTAAATGTTTATAAAACTGGTATAATATTCCATTGTGGATTAGACAGGTTGAGACTATCTATAGTATTATTTACAGGAAACAATCAAAGACTGACTTTAAATAGTAATTTAATTTAAAACGTTTGAAACCTCCATGTGACTAAACTGCACTTGAGTTCCGAAACATCTTGTTTTAGATCTTGTTTTGAGTTTCATGGAGCAGATCAGTGGCAGAGAAGCTGGTTTACTGGTCAGCAGAAAAGACCCAACTTGGTGGTTCATTCAGTTACCTGAGCTTTGATTATAAACATGCAATTTTTGATGCTCGAGTTTCTGTAAACAGTTCACTTAACTATCCAGGAAAACCCCTACAGCTGTTTAAATGGCTGCTCATTACCCCTGTTAACCTGGCACCAACGTGAACGTGATGCAGCCAGGTTCTGCTTTCTTTACGCAGATTTCACAAAGAAGATCCAAAATATGGAGGTTATTACATTAAGAAGAGACTGAGATGTGCTCCATGATGTTTCTGGCCTCTAGAACAGGACAAGCGAAGCATGATGTAGGTTATAATTATAACGTTAATTAACCATGAAGTGTCAAAATGTAACATACACATAGCATCGCCATGGAAATGGCATCACTAACAAAAACAGGTAAATATTATCAGAGAAGATGGTTGGTTTGTTTATCAAAGGTGGGAGTAGGGCTAATTATGCTCTCTCAGACTTCTGACCACTACTGGCTGCAGCATCACAGGGATGAAACTGCTAATCTCCAGACAAAAAGGCCAACGCTTGGGTGGTTATGCCAACCTGAGGACCCTTTTAAAGACACATTTTTAATCTACTATTTTTATCCTGCTTTTTTATGTTTAATATTTTCAGATTTCCCTAAAAACACAAGGTACCACAAGTTGCCTAAAGGTGTTCCAACCACTCAGCATTCAGCACCACCAGTATACTGATCACCGCCTGATCGTCTGAAATCATCTTCACCTGTTTCACTGGTTTATGCCCTAAGTTAGATGTGCTTTGTTCTGCTTGAATGATTTACATGAAGGTCACTGCATGTCTTTACAAACAAAAACATTCCTCTAAAACTGGTCAGGTTCGGGGACAGGACTGAAAATGAAAGGCTTTGAAAGTCCTTCAGGAAGTCTAGAGAATTGTTTCTCGGGGCTACATAAAAAACATAAGAAAGTCTGAATCTTTTGAAACAAAATATGAAGAAATGTGAACGTGATTCAAGACATAACAGTACTGTGTGTAGAAATTACTTTTTACAGTGTGAACAATGCAGCATCTGAAACAACCTAGAGTAATCATGTTGCTTGCATTGTTATTTATTTATAGGCCACAAATAACAGATTGTTCTAGTTAGGATACTTACCCAACACCTTGACCTCTGTGAAGTCTGGGTAGGTGTAGATGTTGGCTCCTCCTAGATCTGCTCTGAAGTAGTACCTCCCTGAATGCTCGGCTCCAATGTTGCTGATCTGTAATGTGCAGTTCTTCTGCATTAAGTCACCCAGCAGCTTGGTCCGGCCTTTGTAGCTCTCATGTACAATTTCTGTGCGGGATTTATAAACCACTGGAGGGAAGAGTTGTGGGTACGGGTGGCCAAAGTACCAGATTCCATGGGTGCCCCGATAAGGCCTGACGCCAGAGGGGTAGGCGAATGTGCATGGGATCACCACACAGGAGTTTGTCATGGCTGAGATGTCCCTGGGCATCCATACAGTCCACTGAGCTCTAATGTCTGTGAGAAAAAGAAAAAAAAGAGCTTAACTTGCAGCAGTCACCTCTGACAGCATTTACCATAGACCTCAGTAAAAAGAAAGGAGGGTTAAACATAGGGTTATTTACCTGTTACAAGCAGCAGCAGGGGCAGCAGCACTTCCAAACACTTCATGGTCTCAATCTAAATTAGGACCATTAACCTTAAAACAATGAAGGGTGCACTTATTAGTCATCAGAAAAAGAGTGAAGCTTAGATTGACTGTATGTTTGAGATTGTAGACACTATGGACAGGTGAATACGTTCACTGTAGTCAGGGCTGCTTCTAAACATGTGGGGATGTCTCTCTTGCCCCCACCCTACACTATTATTCACTAACGATCATGAGAACGGTGCACTGAGTCTTCTGTTTCCTGGCATTAACTACTGTAACCTCTGTGCAGAACTTCAGAACTTTAAGGCACTATTATCATGTTGCAGAAAACATCACTGATCTCTGTTCTACAGTTTATTGCTTAGATGCACATTCTAAAGATAATCTAGATCGTTTGGTTGAGAGATATAATCAACAATACAATCTGAACTGTCAGGCTGGTACTGTAAAAGATTTTACAGCTTTGCACAGCATTGCACAGCACCTAGGTCTAATTTTAACAGTGTATAGTCCAGTGCAAAAGTCTTGGCACACTCCTCATTTGATCATATCGCTCATTTGCTCGTGATATAAAGTCAAACTGATGAAAAGCACCTTAAACTGCTGGTGGAGAGTCGCCGACGGGCACTGAGTTTATTCCCTCTCTCACACTGGCTGTGGAGCTCTCTCACTATAAAATCAGCTCAGCTGCCTTAATCACTTCTCTAAAAATAAAAAATAAAAACAACAACAGCATAAAAGAGTCAGACCAGGATCAGCCAATGACATGAGCTTCAGCCACCCGGAGAAAAAACACACTTACTCTCATACACACATACACACACATACGCATGTACACACATATACATCAGATGGTCAGCACCTGCTTCCTACAGAGCGGCAGTGTGTGGGAGAACAGAATTGCTCATTATAACGGCTCAGCGTCAGCCCCTCTGTCTCTCACACACACACTGATGGCTCTGTTCGCTAAAGTGACACATCATTCAGAGGTCATTAGCCGGAGCGACACGGCATCACCAATGGCTTCTGTTTACTTTATTTATGGGCTGATGTGGCATGTTGTCAGAGCGTGTCCCCCAGTTTAAGTCATGCACACACACACATTTTCTCTTTCTTTCCCTCTTTTCCCCCCTTCCTCCTTTTTATACTCTTCTGTCTGTTTATCTCACTCTCTCTCTCTCTCTCTCTCTGCCTTCTTTCTCCTTCTCTTCATCTGTGCCACAAACAACACACGCAACCCTTTAAGCTCCCTTAAGAGCAGACGGGGACCACAGATGGTAGGCCTTGGAATGGATTGTTGAAGATTTCTATCTGATTGCCATGTTTGAAAAGTCCCTGAAGATCATAAGCCTTAAGCACTGAAAAGAATGGAAAACATTTGTTCATTTTTGGAAGGTGAAGAAGAACAACACGCCACACTAGAAAGAAGCAAGTTTTCATCACATGTAAAGTGACACGAGTTAATAAGCCAGACATGTTATGGCCCAGTTCCTCAGACAGGGATGAAGTCTGGCCATGGACTATATTTAGTTCCTTCCAATTAAAACCTAAAATCTTGTGTAGTCCAGGACACAGCTCCAACTACCCTGTCCTTTACAGTGTAAAATCTCAATTCAAGGCACTAATTGAGGACTGATGTCCAGGAAACCGACTCTAAATGTGCAAACTTATCCATGCGGCTCTTCAAATGAGTACATTGCTGTGGACACAGTTTAATCTCTCTAGAACCACACTGCCAATAGAATAAGATGCTCTGGAGCAGCTGCACCTGCCCAAAGCCAAACATGGGCTACATGGATATAAAACCCCCTCTGGAGTGATAGATGGATCACTAATGCTATTGACTGAATTCAATCAGATCCTCATAGTGATGTTTAAACAGCTTGTGTAAAGCATTACCAGAAAACTGGAGGCTTCTGCAGGAAAGAGGGGACAAAATTCTCACTCTCTCATTCGTTTTCTGCAACCATTTAATCCACACTAGGGTCGTAGGTACCCTGGATCTATCCCAGGGTTAACTGGCTCAAGGAGGGGCTCGTCATGGGTGCAAGGAACTATGGATAAACAGGCATCGACAATCTTTTGGACAGAGAGTCTCCATGCCTACTACAAACAAGGAATCCCCTTTATGTTCATATACAGCAAAAAATCCTATCCTAGAGTCTGTGTAAGCATGTGCATGCCAAGAAAAACTCATTTGAACAGTTTTAGATCATCCCAATCCGCTGCTCTACACACTTCATTTGGGGGGTATAAAGGTTTTAGGCCATTATAAAGCTGTCCTTCCAATGTGTACATTTCATTTCCAAAAAGAAAACCACCCCTTGAAAAGTTGTTCATGGGACCCAACATGGTTCTTCTGTAGCACTTTTTTTGATCCTTTATTTTTAAAAGTGGCTGAAATTAGCATATTATTAAATTCTATTATCCTGTTGTAGATACTGTTTTTTTTGTCAGAACAGACCATGGAAAATCCACACACCTATGAAGGCCTGAGTCGAAGTCAACCACTGCTGAAAGAAAACATTAGGGCAGCTCAGGCAGTGAGACAATGTTCCAGCAAGACAAACACAGCATTCATAGCAGACAAACAAGTCCCTCATATCGCCATCAAAGCACTTGCCTCATACCAGCTCCAGGTCCCTGCTCTGCTCCGGCCTTCTGAAGGCTAAAGCTCTTTCAGCTCTGCTTTTGCAAAAGCCACACTGCCGAGGGACTGACAGAGAAAGAAGGAGGGAAACAAAGAGTCAGACAGGGAAAGATATGGAGGAGAAGGGGTGTATTAGTTATGGACTTGTGTGAATGCGTGTCGTGGGCAGTTGTGAATATGCAGACATTTCTCTCCGTGCTCCAAACCCACACCAAACATTCCACTTCATGCTGTCCGTCAATCCGACCATCCTCTGAGCAGAGCGGCCGCCCAGGGGTTTCATGCACATCCACAGCTCAACACACCTCAAAATGTGGCTTTCTGTTAAAATGTTCTCCTACGGAGGTACGAGATCTTCATTTAAAAAACTCCAAACTCTTAAATAGGGATGTTCATTTGATTATATTAGCACGTTTAATGCAGGGTATTTTTATACAGATGGGCACCCATTTCTGTTTTATATAGTTTTGTTATGGGGAATTTTAAAATAAAGTTTATCATAACGTTCAGAAAATTTAAAACATAATACAGTAAATCAGCCTCAGTTGTTAATGGATTTTTTTCTTTGAACCTAACTAATAATTGTTCACAGAAACCGCTGATGTCATCTTTTTTTTTTTGCTTTTTTTGTGGCAATATATACTTTTTAATGCATTTTAGTGCAAATTTAAAAAAAAATATGATTTACTAATTTTGTAACATACATTTTAACATGAATTCAGATACATTTCCATATCAAATATAATTGCATACATTTTTTTGTATGAAAGTGGCGGGAGGTTTGAAAGTACCCAATCCGAGAGCATTATTTATTTTTCCTTGCTGCTGATTGGCTGCTGCCCTGTGACGCATCTCTGGCAGATGCAGTCCAGCATTCCAGTGTTGTCTTTACATTTATTTGAAAGGCAATGTATTAAGTTTAAAATAAAATCTAAGTGTTTTGGGGAGCATATTTGGGTTTTGACTTTTAATAAAGGCATTTATAGGCTTTTTTTTTACCACATCACAAATTTGCGAGTGCTCTTAAAACATCAACAGTATATCAAATTCACTGAAATCAACTCACTCTCTTACTCAATCTATAACTCGCTCAATCACTCACTCACTCTCTCACCTTACTGAACCGCTTCTTTCTCTCTCACTCACTCACAGGCTAAAATTCTCCCCAAGGGGGGGGATGTTTGCACACGAGTAGATTTTAAATAGTGGTGTGTGTAACAGTTTAATAGCTGTAGTGTAAATCTATTGCACTTCAAAATTCCACAGTGGAATATTGCATCTATTGGTCATTCCCTTAACTGTACGTCCTGTGCTTGTTATTACTGTTTATGCATCACTGATGATTTTCTGATACTGAGGCTTAAACGCATAGTCGTGATGGCGGGAAAAGATCTCCAGTTTCTTTGAAGTCAGATAAAAAATTGTAAAAAAAAAAATGTTAGAGACTGATTCTCTGCATAACTGATCTGTTAAGATCTTAACACAGTCATTCGGTGTGGCTTAATGAGGAAATATGCCACTCTAGAAACAGCATGAGATGTTTTTCAGTGCTGGTGATAGGGACCAGATGTCTGAAAGTTTGATGGCTCTGACTGTAAATGAAGCTATAGCATAAAATGTTCATGTGTACGTTCTCTGATAATTGATACATCGTACAAGTACATGCTGTACATTGTAAAGAATTGACTTTTTCTTTTTTTTTTTTGGATTTCAAATTAGATGGTTATATTGGTCTTGTAGTCAGCATCATCCCTGTTTCTCATCATCACCACTGTGATGTTTTTAGACCTTTGCAACGATTGACATTTCTCTCTGTGCTTTATCAGTATGTCAATAGTTGAAATACATGTATACTTTTTTTAAAATAGTGTCACAGAAAACTCTGAGCAGAGGCCAACTTGAGCAGAGGCCAAACAGTAGTCAGAATGAAAGCACAACAGGGAGTCTGTGTAAGTTCATGACATATAACATGCCACAGCACCCCACACACACACACAGAAAAGTCATGCCCCCACACACACACTGGAGCACACTCCGTTATGTGGCTGTTATTGTTACAAAGCAGATATACAGCCTTCTCCAGTAACGCTTATCTGTCTGTCATCAAGAGAGAGAGAGAAAGACCTAACTAAGAAAGCACAGACTTGACCACCAGACGTGAGGCCCACTCCAAGCAGAAACAATGCTGCTACTCCAAGCTTGTGGATGAATTGCTAGTGAGCTAAAAAAGCTACTTTGACAGGTGTTGATTAGGTGTGCTTCGCCTGCAGTGAATAGCGGACATTGATTCAAGTTTAGCTTTACAGGTTAAAGAAACAGATGTGGACTACCTGAGCACTGATGTACGTCACTCTGGATAAGAGCATCAGCTATATGCCATAAATGTAAAAATGGTTTCAGTGTTTAAATATGGCGTAACACACCCCGAGGAAGATTCTACTGCTCACAACAGAAAAAAGGAACTGTTCTCATCGGCTTCTCAGTTTTCTTCTCTTTAACAACCCAGTGGATCTCAAAACTGTCTGACTTTGGCAGTCAAGACTTGAATTTGATCACTAAGACAAACTTCAGATGTTGATTGGTTAGAAACCAATCAAGTTTTCCTTTGGATCTTATGGTTTATCTGAAAATCTGATGATCAGAGCAGTGAAGCCTCTTTCTCAGGAGCTGAATTTAAGAACTGTGAGAAAATGGTCAGAATCTCATACTGACATTAAACTGTTTAAAGTTTCATCTGGGAGAAAAAGAGGTAAGCGTTGAATTTAGAATTTTCCTTTCCTCTGGGAGAGGCATGTTTTCATCTTGAAAATCCTATCAGTGTGAAGCCTTTACTATCAAAAATCTGTGCTATAAATCTATATGTTTGGTGCTAAAAAATATGAGGATTGTTCCAGAACGGGTCTATGCACAGCTTGCTCTCCCGTTAGAGTGTAACGTCCAGCCCATACGCCAGCACAGGTGCCCACTAAAATTACCAAAGGGCCAGATGGCCTTAAACATGACTGCGTATGTATGTGTGTGTGTGTGTGTGTGTGTGTGTGTGTGTGTGTGTGTGCAATAGACAGTCTTTAGCTTATGCTAAAGCTTTAGCACCTTGAAGTTTGCTTTCAAATGAAAGGTGTATTTTTAATAAAATGTATTATTACTATTATTGTTGTTGTTGTTGTTGTTGTTGTTGTTGTTGTCATTATCATGCTGTGATATCAAACAAGATCAAAATGCAATTAAAATTCACTGACAGTCAAAACGTATCCAATGTCAGAGCATAAGTGTTAATCCAGAGCTTGTGATGTAAAGCCATTGGACCCTTTAGACTGACAGATTGCACCTCAAGCAGACTAAATAATAAAGCAACTCTATAAAAAACCTCACACACTAACAGGATGTGTGAATTTCTGTGGTGCAAAGACCACTTGTCAACTTGTAGTGTGACATGAAGATCTTGTTCTGGAGGGGTTGACAAAAAAGAACAACCATTTTCAGCGACTTGCAGATCAGCCAACAGATCAGCCAACAGCCTAATAGATCCTTTTATGGTCAGGTATCAGCCATCTGAACTGTCTGACATCTGCTCATTTACGTCTTTCCACCAGCTCAACAGCCACCTAAATAACATTTTTCTCACTTCCCCATCCTAAACACAAGTGAGCTTGACTGTGGTTGAGTGGTAGCTTTATTTCTGTGCTGCAGACCGTCTAATATAGAGATGCAGGCAGATGGTGGACTCAGTAGTGTCTCTGTGCTGAGCAGTAGCTTCCTGCCCACACCTCAGGGAAGTTAGTCAGGGGCCCAGTTCCAATTCAGAGGAACCCATTGTGACTCTCCTCCTCTTATGTGTGCATAGGAGAATCCGTCTTGCCGAGTGGGTGGTTATGCTTAAAGAAACTCGTCAATCAAATCCGTTTCTGACTGTCTTAGTTCCATCGATTTTTTAGAAAGATCTTCAATGCTGAGCAAAACAGTAGAAATTCTTAAGAGCGCAAATGGAGTTCAGAAGTGCAAAGCTATGGTGTAAAAGCAGTCTCTGAAGGGACAAAGGACATTGTTAGCCAGCTAGGGACAAAAGCAATAAGTATTATTCATTCTGCTGAACCCAAATCAAAAACCAAGACAAATGTTCTGTTTACATTTAAAGGTAAACTATTGCACTTCCTTAAAAGTAAAATGTATACCAACAGTTTTGGGTCAACATACTGCATGAAAGCACAGTAAAGCATCATTTATCAGAAACAACTCTCCTGTATCAAGACCTCTATTCTGTACTACTGCCTCTCAGTACAGACAAATACTGTCACTACTGTCACAGTTCACTGAAGGTTTCGTCTTCCTTTTTTTGGTGTGTGTATGTGTATGTCATTAAGTCCACAACCCCAGGTTACTACCATTAACCCTCCTTTTATGTTTTGGGTCAATTGTAGCCCATTCATCATTTAACCTCCAAATAAATGACATTTTTTTGGCCTCATATTAAACTTTTTCTAATGGGGACCCCAGACTGATATATGTGCATAAAAACATATAAGTAATATCATTTTAAACACATTTGTTTTGGTTGTTTTTGATCGTACTGAGGGTAATATGCTGTAATATGCAATTATAATCTTCGTAAACCTCCCTCTGCTTTAGGACCATAAATGAATATAATCAGACCTGTAGGAGGGCAAGGACCACTGACAGGTCACATGACATGGGAAACATATTTTCAGCCATTTTTTGGGATTAAATTGACCTCAAACCTAAAGAATGTCTTTATTTTGAACATTTAAGTTAAAAAAAATGTATGCTATACTTCAGGAATTAATTTGCACAGTGGTCTATGTGTTTAGAATTGGTGTGTTACTGGCATGTAATAGGATTTTACAGGTTAAGGAAATGATTTCTGGTCCGTTTGTTGTGAAATATTCACACAGTTAAGGGATGCTACAGCTAGGAAGAACAGTGAATGTCAGTAACAGGATAAACAAACAAACACTCGAGCAAGAGCTGCAGTGTCCCGTCACTGCATGACACAGGTACATCTTCCTGCATGACTGAGGAGCTTAGACGACACCCCCCTTCACCTGAGCTTCTCTGTCTTGGTCTCTCTCATGAACACACACACAAAAAACAGCATCCATGTTCTGGCTCCGTCTCAGTAACATCCTGTGGGTTTATGCCAGCAAATCGAATCTCTGCCAAGACACCCACACTCAAGCTACTGTCCAAAGCAGTATGGCACTGGCATGGGCATCACACCAAAAAAACAGGTGACCCGTTACCGTTTGAGACACCAGAAGCACCAAAGGAATGGTCTCAAGAACTGAATATGCTTAACATTTCAATATGTATATGTGTTATACTGGGTAATAAAACAGAGAAAACCGACCCTTATCTAACACTAAAGGCCTTCAGGAATATCTGAATATTAGAGCCGAGGGTGGTCCATCAGCAGGACCAGGGACGTCACTGAAAGACACCTCACCAGAAGATTTATGATGGTTAGAGGTAAGTATTAAAATATGATCATTAAGACTCACCCAGCAAATGACCCCAGGCCTCCTCTCCTCATCCAATAGCAAGCATTAATCAGCAGCACAAGCAGCCGTACCCTGATACACACTCGCACACACCCCCTTACACCACCCGCCCCGGGTGAACATCTCCCTCTCTCTCCTCGCTCTGTACCACGCCCCAGCTCTCCCTCCACTCCCCCCATTCTATATGGAAATGTCAGGACCCCAGTGTAGAGCATTGTTCTGGCCCTCAGGCCATTCATAAACTAACCCCCCGCACGGCCCGCCGCCACAAAAAGACCCACTGTTCCTCTGGCACAACAAAATACGGGTGAGGCAGAGGTAGCCCGGGTCTGCCCAAGCAAAAAAAAATACTGAGGATGAAGGGAAAATAGGAATTAATGATATGCATGTTTTAGGTAGGATAGAATTAGAAGAATGCAAGAAGATGCTGTCTGAAGAATGGATGAAGTGGGAGAAAGAGAGAGAGAGAGACAAAGAGAGAGAGAGAGACTGGAAAGGAAAAGATGATCCAATGTTTTTGACTAGTTGGATGTTTGTCTCTTTTCTGACTTCTGTGGTATGAAAGTTGCAGTGACTCAGAAAGAAAATCAACACATTGACACAATGTTCCTTCAGACTCTTTAAAAATAGCTTTAAAATGTGTCATCTGTGTCATCTTATTAAACAAAGACAGCATAACCACACAGGGACGGTTTCTTGGACATGTATGAAACATAGTTTTGGACTGTGTTTCATTAATTAGTCTAGATTTACAGTACTGTGCAAAAGTTTTGAGTTCTGACTGATTTTTAATGTGGTCTTGAGGAACAGTTCTTCAGGCCTTGTGGAGGACTTTCGAAGACTATTCAGTATATTCCCTAAACCTGACCAGAGGAATGTTTTTGTTTGTTAAGTCACACAGAGACCTATGTATGAATCATTCAAGCAGAACAAAAGTCATCTAACTTAAGACCAGTGAAGAAACAGGCAAAGATGAATCCAGATAATCAGGCCAGTCAGTCTACGGACATGTTTACAATTACATATATTTGCGTGGATTCAGAAAACGCATTCCATTTACACTTGCGTAGAACAGTGTCAGGGTTTTGAGAGATCTGAGTAAAATCCAATCCAAGGTCCTGAGGTCATTTGCACCTAGGTTTACATGCAACTGAATTCAGAAGTGATCCTGTCATGAAAACTACACATATGAGGTATAAACAGCCATATTAGCATATTAGCACAGCAGGGGTAAAACCCCAGAAAGTTTTGTTTCATGAAGCAATAACTGTTTAAGGTCACATTTAAATATAAAACAATAGACACTTTCACTTCTTTTCTCAGAACGTGTTATTTTTAGATTGAATTGTACATTGTGGCAATGACTCACAGATCCACAGACTCATGTAGATGATTTTCTGTCTAAGCATTTCTCACTCTCTTTTTCTCTTAGCACTGAAGCAGGACTATAAAACTGGGATGGTAAAAAAGCCTAATCCAGAAGTATCACATCTTCTCAACAAAAGGCTGGTGTGGTTGCAGGTTTTCATCCCTAACAAAGCAGGAGTACAGCAGGTTGGAATGACAACCTGTAGATAAGAAACACCTTCCACATACGACTGAACAACCCTGACTTAAGTCCTTAGAAGTCCTCATTAACTACATGGACCACAATGTTACTCTACCTTCATCCAACCCTGCCTTAACACCCCACTTCAGCTCAGTGTGGGATTTTAATGAGCTCATTGCTTGGATCAGGTGTGGAAGCAATGAAAACACTTGAGCATGCAGGACAGAGTTCCTCCAGGACCAGGATTAAGAAACATTGTTCTATGGTGTAGATGTTGAGGAACGGACCTCTAAACTGGAGTGTTCTGGCCTTTAAAGGGATTAAGCCATGCATACTGTTTTTGCATTGACTCATGCTTTACATGCCATTATGGTACATGCCATTATGATGTCAGAAATGTGGGCATGGATTAAGATGATACAGTACAACACTTATTCACGGTTTTGTCATCGGACAATAGTGGCACACTTTTCAACAGTGAAATGACGATCCAAATGCTACCTTCTACACCCTCAAACACCCACCATACAGCAAGCAGACACACACACACACACACACACACACACCCCTGCCCCTTGTGCCTCCACACACAGGCACTATTGTCTTGGGCGCCTGAGAGGAGAACAGAGCAGGCCAGCTTGAGCCTGACACCACACAACACAGGGAAGTCAATGTGCACTGCTGATTGCCCTTCAAATCACAACAATTCCTCCTTTCTTTACAAATTAGCTGCAATATTAGTCTCAGCTTTGTTTGTTTCTTCCACATCCGCTCTGCCATGGTTGATGTATACATCGCATATGAATTCACCTTCACCATTGCAGCCATGGCAACATCACAATACACCAGCACACCCACACCCCCCGGAACGCACTTCAGTTCATTTGTACAGGCCATGATGTCAGCGTGTCCCAGGCCAAAGCTCGTGCCCTGCAGAGCACGCTCCTGTACACACACTGCTGAAAGTGCCAATTGTCCCTCTATTGTGTTGCTAGATTGTGCCTGGAGTGACAGACAGTTTTGTGGCGAGATGGAAAGATGGAGGGGACTGGAGTCATGGAACAGACTGACTCCGATGACAACGTGTGGAAGATCTGAACCAGAATCGGCTTTGGAGGCCTGAGGGAACCGTATAGCAGAGGAGTGTGTGTAGCTGCTTAAGAATGACACGACCGTCAGCAATGACCAGATCCAGTTCAGCTCAGCTATGACGCAGTGACTTCATGGTACACAATGCAAGTCATTATTAAGTAACAGAGGTGAGATGTGGAGGCGTGGACATTCCCTGTGGCTTTGAAAAGGTTAAAGGAATTCTCTAGCATTTTTTCAGTTTAACCTCTTTTTGTCAAGTCTGCAGCTTATTGTAGATTATTATAATAAAAAAAAAAGAGCAGAAAAGATTATTACTCTCTCAGTGCAAAACATATGAGCATTATTCAACTGTTTTCAACTGTATGATACTGATGCAGGTTGGTTAGTGATGTGGATACAATTGCTGCCTTCCAAGCAAAAGAATGGGTTTTGATTCTAATTGTGGGTGACACAGCACACTACATTGATACATATCCATCAGCAAGACTCCCAACACTACATAAGTAAAAAGGTCGTCATGCGTGAACACACAACAGCACACAGTGTGAATAATGTGAAATTCTTTATCAGCATTTAACCCATTCACCAAGTAAAACAGTGGGCAGCCACCTGCGTGACACCCGGGAGCAGAGTGTGTGGACGGTTCCTTGCTCAAGGGTACCTCAGTGGTGCCACTGGCAGTCCTGGGATTCAAACCCACAACCTTCTGATCGCAGGGGCAACCGTCCTAACCACCAGACCACCAGCTGCCCCATAGCTACAATCCCTACAGCTGTGATACCGAAAAATGGATAAAAGTGTCCGTCGAATGATGTGTAATGCTGGAGGGAGTTTAATAAAGTTCATGAACACACTACCCCACACAAACACCAAATCATTGCCAATAATCTAGCAGTTGTGTTCCTTCAGTTGGGGCCATTGCAAAGTAATCTTTGCTTAAAAGCAACAATTTTTCAATTTCTCTGGGAAATATTTCTACATCACACCAAAGACACAAAGAGACACTTTCAAATACCTGACAATAATATCCTGGCCTTTGAGTTAAACATGTGAACAAGTGATATTTCTTTTAGAAATTAAAGCCCAGAAAATAATAATGAATGCCTGTTAACATGATCAGTTATTTTTTCTCAGAAGACTATTGAAAATTAGCCTGCAGTCTCATTCCTTTCTGGCCAAGTAACCACTGTGTGTGTGTGTGTGTGTGTGTGTGTGTGTGTGTGTGTGTGTGTGTGTGTGTATGTGTGTGTGTGTGTAGCACCGCCCGCTTGTGTACTACAGCATATGATTACACGCTTAAGAACGTCACTCAAACAGACACTCGTCTACATGCCCCACATCAAGCATGTACCATCTGAACAGTTAAAGCAGTTGTGCTCATCTGTGTTGAAGAACTTTACAAAAATAAGTGTCGAATATGACTTTGAGCATTTTAATTCCAAAGAGTTTACTAATATGTGTTTTACCCATTTATGCATGTACATAACCACATCTCACACATTCAGAAAGGAAAAAAAACAATCCTTTAAAGGCCTGTATAACAAGAAACTGTCAGTGTTCTGGTGAGACTCAAATTGCACTTACTCTATACTAAGAATAAGAAGTAAAACACCTAATGCAAATGCACTATAAACAGAAGTATGACTAAATTTAAAAATAAGATCCAGCACCTCACTGGAAAATTTAGCACTTGATATTTGGAGACTTAAATTAAATATACATAGCACAAATGGTAATCACATGCAAACTGTCACAACGATCGGCAGTGTTTTCGGATTTAAAACAGATTTTTCTTGCCCCCGGAATGTTACATTAAATCACACGTCACCTGCTGCTGATAAACCCTTCTATGGGTGGATGTGATGGGAAGAGAAGGCTTACCTTCGCGGATGATCTTCACTTCGTAAACAGCCAGACCGAAATGCCAGCAATGCCAGTATGATGCCAATCTCTTTCCCTATGGCATCTGTGCTCCCAAGCCCTCCCTCTTCATCCCTCTGTTTTCCAAACCCCCACCACGCTCACTCTCACATTCAGTTCAGACTATCCGCACTATACTATTTTTGTTTGGTTTTTCAGTGAGCAGTATGTGTTAGTTCTGATCATCACCATCTGGAGCGGTTTAGTAATTGTAAAGTCTGCTGTTAGCAGCTACATTATGACCATGTACAATTATTTTCATCCAACAGGACCATTTTTTTAGTCTTTATTCGATTATTCAGTATCAGGCTGAGCTCTGGAGTGAGTGGAGTACTGAAGAGTTTCTTGGGATTCAGGTCTAGGTCTTTATATCACCTTCCCCAAATCAATTTCCAGTATTGGTTTACTGGAATCACCCTCCCTTCTATCGCTGTTTTCATACTTCTCTTTTTCATTTTCTATCTATCTGTCTAACTATCTATATTATATAGACAAAGGCATGGGGACACATCTCTCAATTATTGAATTAAGGTGGCCCCTTACTCCCATGAAGGGCAATCTTAATGCTCCAGCATACCAAGACATTTTAATCAACATCATGTTTACTTTGTGGATGGGGAAGGCCCTTTTCTTTTCCAGCATGACTGTGGCCCAGTGCACAAAGCAATAAAGACATTGGATTGGATGGGTTCAGTGTGGAAGAACTTCGCTGGCCCACTCAGAGCTCTGACCTCAATGACATCCAACACCTTTGGGTTAAACTGGAATGGAGATTGTGAGCCAGGCCTTCTCGTCCAACATCAAGGCCTGACCTCATTAATGCTCTACAGAATGAATGATAACCCTCCAAAATCTTGTGGAAAACCTTGCAAGAAGAGTGGAAACTGTTATAGCTGCAAAGGGGATGACCAACACCATATTAAAGTCTACGTATTTGAATGCAATTTCATTAAAGTCCCTGTTGGTGTCCCAAAACTTTTGACCATTTAGTCTGGCTGTCTGTAAGATACCAATAAATAACTATATGAATTAATAGCATTAATACTAGTACTATAAAGAGCAACAGCAGAAAATACTGGCATCAGTACACCATGTCTAGAGGCAAACGGTACTGGTATATATCACAACTTATAGAAAGAAACAAAGACCAGGATGTTCATCTTTATTGAGACAGAGGCAGGAAAGGGTGAGAATTAATAGTTTCAAGGGTCAGAGGTCATTGTAGTTACTCTGGCCTGTTATTTGTGTTTAGTAAACATAATTGATTCATGGACAAAAATAATAATCTTCCTCCTCTGGAATATACGTTTAATTTAGTTTCCCGGACTTGCAATCTGGAACTCCCCAATCCATGCTGTCCAAATAATAAACGTATGGTTTATAAACAGCCAGGTTTCATTTCAGTATTTTTCTGATGTTACTGTGGATGTATATCTACTTACTCAGCCTACAACAGCTCAGCCCCACCCTTTCACACTGAATTCACAAGTAGTGTTTCAGCTCAAACTAAGTAGATCAGAGGTCATGTCCATGTGTAAAGCACAATGGCAGAAGCAGCCCTAAATCGCCCTGATATCATCTCTCCTTTTCTCTCAGAGTAGAGACAAGAGAACATCTGGTATAAAGCATCAAATGGAGCAAAAGTCTATGTGTGCATTTGTGCGGCTTTTTTTGGAAAGTTTTGTGGAAACATTCTGAAAATAAAAAACACATATTTTGTTGTGGAAACTTTCAAATCACACATAGAAAGTGACTATTTCTTTCTCACCTGGGCCTGTGCAGTTGTGGGTGTGGATGGCATGTTACATGTTAGTGAAGTTTGGTGACCAAACCTACAATCCTGACAGAGATAAGACCTTTGGAATACTGCTTAAAAATGAACATGGACAGATGGTATTTTTTTTAACTTAAGTTAAAGCTTGTTACGAGCTAATGTTACAAGCTTAAGAAATACTTATTTGAAATAAAAACAAATATGTACATTTCCATGTTTTTTTTTTCATGGAAATGTACATATTTGCTGCAAAGATACAGGCATCTGATAATGTCTGAGCAAGCACTGTTGCCAACAAAGATTTTATTTTACATTTCATGCCAGTTTAACTATATGGGCTAGGCTAAGGAAATTTGGGATTTTTCATATTGGTGAACAAAATGCCACAAAATGGTTCAATTCTGAGACGGTTGAGAGTGGACCATCTGCTGAGTTGAATCGGAATTACTGTGATTCCGAACCTGTGGCCAGTAATAGTTTCACTGAAGTGCAGACTGCATACAAATACTGAACTTTCCATTCCCTTCGGCTTTTCTGGTGTGAGTAAAGAATCAATTCAGTTCAATTTTCAATTCAATTTTATTTATATAGCGCTTTTTACAACCAAGTTGTCACAAAGCAGCTTTACAGAGTCCAGGTCCGAGCCTAAGGTGAGTAAGCCAAAGGCGACAGAGACGAGGAAAAGCTCCCTCAGGTGGAGGAAGTACCTCAGGAGGAACCAAGACTCAAAAGGGGAACCCATCCTCCTCAGGTCGACCCGGAGAGAAAGAAAAGAGAGTTAATTAGAAAGGAACCTGTGAACTTCTAAGACACCTTCTGTTTTCGTATGACGTTCAGGTTCTCCTAAAATGCTGTAGTCAAAATATACAAACTGCAGTCACGGAAAGGAAAGCAATAAGGTTTAACTTAGATCTGACATTATTTCCTCTTCACTGCAACACAAGCCGCAACAGAAAAAAGAAGTAAAAGAGGACAATGATGGATGTTTAAAATGGAGGGTGCGGTAGGGCTGTTGGTGGTGAGCTCTATCCACCTCCAAACCTGCATCTGTGTTCTTATCCTAGATTGGTCAATAAAACTCTGTTGTGGTAATAAGGGCTGCACATTATATCAACTGCTAATCGTTGTGAACACAGCCCCCCCCCCCAGCCCTCTACTGTTCACGCTGCTGACCCATGACTGTGCAGCAATGCACAGCTCAAACCACATCAAGTTCGCTGATGACACAATTGTGGTTGGTTTGATCAGTGGGAATGATGAGGCAGCATACAGAGAGGAGATGCAACGGCTAACGGACTGGTGCAGAGCCAACAACCTGTCCCTGAACATGGAGAAAACAAAGTAGATGGTTGTTGACTTCAGAAGAGCACAACGTAATCATTCTGCGCTTAGCATCGATGGCTTCTCAGCGGAGATCGTCCAGAGCAACAAGTTCCTTGGAGTTCACATCACGGAGAGCCTCAAGTGGACCCTCATCACCAGCTCCATCACCAAGAAGGCCCAGCAGCGTCTCTACTTCCTGCTGCGACTAAGGAGAGCGCCGCTCCCACCCCCAATCCTCACCATGTTCTGCAGAGGGACCATAGAAAGTATTCTCTGTAGCTGCATCACAGCCTGGTACAGAAAATGCTTCGGACCGCAAGACCCTACAGAGGGTTGTGAGTCTCTCTCCCCTCACAGACATGTACTCCACACACTGCATCTGCAAAACCACCAGCATTGTGGATGAGCCCACTCACCCCTCACCCCTCACCCACACTCTTCTCCCTCCTCCGGTCTGGTAAAAGGTACCGTAGCATACGGGCCTCCACTACTAGAATGGGGAACAGTTTCTTCTCTCAGGCCATCAGACTCCTTAACCAGAACTGAAAGCATAAAACCACATATACACACCACAAATCACCCACGCCCCCCTACCTCACCCCTAACCCCTTGGAAAACTCAAACTTAATCAGTTAAAATACTCATATCACACACTCTGTAAAACACATGACACTGTCTGTTTTTTATGCTGCTACAAACCGCACAGTCATATTTATTTATTGATGTCCTACTTTCTCTTGCACATCTCTGCTGCTAAACTACAGTACTAGTCAAATACTGTACTTATCCTCAATGTAGCTATTGTCATTTGCACTATACATTGTCTTGTGGTATTGTTATTCTTGTTCTGTCCTGTTTTGCACTTGTGTTCTGTTTTGCTCGTGTTGCACCATGGTCCAGGGGGAACGTTGTTTGACTTGATATCACAAAAGGCTGTCACAGGTATTGGGTCTTCTGATGATTTGAGGTCTTCATATAATCCAACATGTTTTATTTTTTACTGTAAAAGGTGTTGGCAAATCAGTATCATGCAGGTCTAATGGTCTGATATTCAGTTAACCATTAAGACATTGTGATTCTTATTAATTAAAGAGATCACGGTAGGTTGCAAGGTAAAAAGAATAACATACAGGCTGAGTCAGAACACATTGCGGCCCAGATGTTCACCTTAGCAGCGTCTCTGACACGCAGCAAGATTACAGCCATGCCATCTGTAACTACAGTCTTTTAACAAAGTATGAAACAGCTCTAACCCTTCAGCCAGAATATATGGACAGATGTAATGTCCATCTGCAGTGCCATGGTAAGCAAACAAGTGTGCACAATTGGAATCTGATCCCAGAAACCACTATGTCCCCAGCTGCCAGTAGCATTGAAACGCTACCATTACACTTCATTATGGTTTAGCCTAATTAAACAATAAAACCTCATGCTTTTTAATTTCAACTGTATTTGATTTATATTTCTACACTATAAGGCCAATCCTAATGCTTCAGCATACCAAGACATTTTGGGTAATGCCATCAGGATATCTTTTTGTGTGTGTGTTTTTATATATATAATTTTACGAGGAGTCGCAGATTCAGTCACACAGATTTTTTTTGAGAACCAAACTCATAGTTTTATGCGGAAACTGCAGCGCGTTCACCTTGTCGCGGTGTCCCTATAATTTTGTCAAATATGGGTTTACCATTACATTTTCTTTAAGGGTTTAAAAATTAAATTAAAGGGTGAGTAGAGAGTTGTGTTGTGGAGTAGTAACTGGGCATGCAAGAGAGGGCGCAGTATTCTCTCTGTTCAAAATCTGTTTCAAGACCTGAAATATAAAAAGACACTTTTGCTTGGAACTTGCTTTCACAATATTAAATAGGTAAACGCTCACATCACTTCTGTGAAAGCACCAAACTTTCAAAATATAAGCCTTTTTAAAAACCTGCTTTAATGCACAATTAAATAATTGTCAGATAATAGCGCATTAATGTTCCCAGTCCAAATTTTTATGTTTACACACACATACATACTTAATATAATATTGGTCCTTTTATGTGGCTTTAGTGACTAATCCAAGTATTAACTAACCTATTAAAAAACACCTATCTAAACAGACAGACAGAAAAACTGTGCAACTGTGTTTCCAAAATGCTTTTGTTAATTGCTATACTTTTACAATATTTTTTTAAATAATTATTTGGCATCTGTTGGTCTGCTCCTCTCATTATACTTGCACAGTAACAAAAGCCCTTTCTACATTTTCTGTTGCATGTGAAATAACAAAGGAGAGAATAACACCACCTTGTGGCTACAAATGAAACCTCCAAATGGTGGTAAAGGGAAAGCTCAAGAAAGAAAACACAAACACGTGATATAGAAAATATTTATTGTGAGGTGATTTGTAAACCATTAACAAAAGCCATCAAATTACAGCTGTAAAAAAATATATACAAGCATAGAAAATGGTATGATTTCAGTGACAAATATATAAAATGCTTTAGTGTTATGGCTCAATGAGATATAGTCATTAAAAATTATACAGGTATCAGTGTAAGCAAAAAGCAAGCTTTAATTATCCGAAATCTGAAACTTGTACAATTTGTCTTGTAATCTTATGAAAAGGAATAGTGTTGAACAATTTGTTAAATTAACCATTACTATAGTCATCTGTGAACATCGAAAGCTATTCAATACGACAAACAAAACCTAAAAACCATTTTTAAAACTTTTTTAAAAGCCTGTGTGACTGATCATATATACAGAATGGAACGTTGTGTCATAAATCCATCTTACATAAATACATAAAATGATAACAGTAACAAAGCAGTAAAATCAGCGAGATGATGTGGCTCACATACAGAAATGTGCCCACATGCACACAAACCCTCAAACCCTGCGAACATGTAACTGATGCGGAATAATACTTACAAACCGCATCTATACATCAAATAAAAGACTAGCTAAAGGAACTTGCTGATGCCTCACACCACCAAACTCTCACGACTCACAGCTCCATTCTGCGGAAGAGAGACGTTTAACATCAGTGAAGCAGCAATGCATTAGATCTTACACAATCACACACTCAACTGTGGAAAAATCTTGAGTCACCCATCATTTCTTCATATTTTGTTTTGAATCACCTTGTTGGTGCATAATTCTTTTTCTGTTTCATCTTTGACATATTCAGCAGATTAAATGAAAGAAATGGGAGCAAATGTTTTACTGTGACAGGCTGAAAATTGCCTTAAGATATAATGTGCCTAGATAAAGGAGTTCCACCCACTCAGCATTCAGCACCACCAGTATACTGATCACCAGCTGATCATCTGGAATCATCTGCAGCTGTTTTTTCACTGGTTTGGACCTTAAAACAGATGTGCTTTGTTACGCTTGAATGGTTCATATGCAAGTCACTGTGTGACCTAAACAAAAACCATTCCTCTGAAACTGGTCAGGTTCAGGAACTGGACTGAAAATGAAAATTCTTCAGGAACCCTGGAGAACTGTTGAAGATTACATTAAAATTACCAAAAAAAAAAAAAAGAGTCTAGATACTTCTAATAGAAATGTGAAGAAAGGATGGGTGGCTCAAGACTTTTGCACAGTATATGTACCGTTGTACTTTCCTGGTTTCCTGGGAAGAAAAAAAATATGGGCAGTCATGGTTATGGGGAAAAAAAGGCCAAAAGTAAATGTGTTAAATCTTTACCTTGCGCAGGTTGCTCTTCTTGGATGAGGCTAAACTATCTGTATCCTCTATATAAGGGGGAGGAGGGGGGAAACCATTGTTGCCATGACGATCAGGGTTTCCTGCAGGCCGTGAAAGGGGTAAAGGGGGTGGGCCACCCTGAGCCCTCCTGTAGCGGTCAGATCGGTCGCTGTCGCTGCCCAGGCGCTCGCGGCTCAGTGCCCGCTGCTTCTCGCCCAGCTTCTTTTCCATGGCCTCCCGCAGGAAGCGGTCATCGTATGCATCCCGACCTCCACGACCCCGCTCCCGGTCTAGCTCCATTAGGTCATCACGGCTGCGACTGCGGCGACCCTGAAAGCGATCTGGAGAGGGTTCACGGCGCCGACGATCTTCAAAGTTGCGATCGTATCCTCGAGCACTGCTGCTCCATTCATCATCTGAGCTGCAGACACACAAAATACATTTATTTTCTAATTGCTCTAAAAAGAGTATGTCCTATAATGCTGAAAATTTCTTTTTGTCCAGTGAAGTCCATTTGGGTTTTTTTCTGCTCACAGATCCCTCACAATCTCTCCCGAACTTTCTAACATTAGGGAATTTATACGCTCCTAACCAGATGCCACTGAGATTATTGTCCAATCACTCGTCACCCCCAGACTGGACTGTAACTCCTGCATGACATTTGAAGACCACCAGACTTCTACAGATGATCCAGAATGTCTGATCTTCAACACGCCAAACTTATCACACACCACTCCACTACTGCGAAATGAACTTCTCCTGAACATCAGAACTGCCAAGAGCCTCACTATCTTCTAAAGAAGCCCTTCCACATCACTGAGAACTGAGGACATCTACAGTCGTGGCCAAAAGTTTTGAGACTTACATAAATATGGGAAATTGGAAAAGTTGCTGCTGAAGTTTTTATAATAGCAATTTGCATAAACTCCAGAATGTTA